>BCLF01000149.1:373479-399352 GCA_001602275.1 Zoysia japonica | reverse complement strand
GGGGGGGGGGTGGACCATGCATGTTTGATGTTTCAACTTGATTTTTACATTTCTCGGGGCCCCTCGATGCATGGCCAAATGCCTAAATTGCAGAAAACATTGGGGCTTGCAGAACGACTGTACTGACTCTATAGAAGTACAATCCCTCCAGCGTTTTTTTATGACATTCAGGACCTCATTTGTACTAAAACTAGTGCAAATGCTTTGTTCTATACACCTTACTATGTTTAGTCTGTACTAAAATTGTAGTATTAAGTTGTTATATATACTTATATGAAAATAAAAAATGATGTTGTTTAAAGTTAAACCAAATGCCAATTTTTTTTAGGCCAACCAAATGCCAATTTTTTTAGGCCAACCAAATGCCAATTAAGCACCCTAACGTGTGGCAAAAAAGACAGCTCTCTCTGCTCAGTGTTAACTGTCATTCAAAATCTAGATGTACAGGACTTAAGGAGAAGTAAAAAAAAATATCTGGTGCACAGGAAATGACAGATAGAGATGTATTGGGAGGAAAGAAAATGTATATTAATAAGTGAGAATGACATTTATTCAGAAATAAATTTTGAATCAAGAATGACAATTAAAAGTCAACATAGACGCATGTTTTAGATAGAAAATTTTTAGTTCCTTCTACATCCTATATGAAACCTAACTATTCTAAACCATATTATTATTCATACAAGAATCATGCT
Organism: Zoysia japonica; assembly: GCA_001602275.1. Taxonomy (NCBI): domain Eukaryota; kingdom Viridiplantae; phylum Streptophyta; class Magnoliopsida; order Poales; family Poaceae; genus Zoysia; species Zoysia japonica. Next base: position 398,657 of record BCLF01000149.1, on the reverse strand, counting down.
TCATACGACACCTTCAGATTCAACAGCATGATCTGCTCACTGCCTCTTGAAATCTCTTCTTCCTGGAGACCATGCCCCGCTGCGGTCTCCGCGCTTCACAGTCCAGCATGTAGCTGTAGTGAGGTGGTAGATGTGACGTCCAAGCAAGAACCTTGAATTTCCCACGACGCCTGACTCTCCAAAATATGACATCTTCAATATTCAAAATGGGAACTCCACTTTCATTCGGGCTTTGAGCATAAACAGTTTGATATTTATCAAGCATAACAACATACTCAGATGGATTTTTCTTCAAACAAATCGGCTTGAGAATCTGCCAAGGATCTACGATGTCAGAGCCGAAGAGAAAGTGATTCATCCGCTTGAACTCTTTAATCACTGCAAGAGCCATGCTCCAGAACCGAGCGTTGAAATTTGCTTTCAACAACCCGCTGTAAACGTGAGCACTGAAGAAACACCCATTAATCTCCCGTGCAATCTCCATGGCTATAGATGCCAGTTTCGGGTGCTCTTCAGTATTCGTGCTTGTCCTTCCAAACGTACGGACCTTGAAGAAGTACCAGTATGCTTCTGGAGAGAAGAATTGCACCCTCAAGGCTTGAGTAGTTCCGAACCTCGCAACCCTTTCTGACCTGCTAGATACAATTATTTTACTTCCACTTGCAAGTTGTTGTTTGCAGTCAGAGTATAATTCCCTCCAGGCACCTTCATCAATTTCCCAGATTAGTTCGATTATCACCAGTATCTTTTCATGTTCAATGTCATGGTTGTGATGCTTGATCACATCACAGTCACTAAGTGTTGCTATTTTCTTCTCATCCTTCATGCTGTGTTGGCTGAAACAAACTATCCGAGAGAAGCGGTTACGCACTCTGTCATCACGGCAAGCCTGCTCAATTATGGTGGTTTTCCCTACTTTTCCGGGGCCAATGACCGGTAGGACACCAAGGAAATCAGCACCGGGAACGTCTTCTTGCAACAGGAAGTTCATGATCCGTTCCAACTCCATATGGCGCCCGAACATGCAATTGTTGAGAAGCAGGTACATGTTGTATGGCTGCTGGTACAAGCGAGGGCATCCGCTCAGGAACACGATAAGCTTAGTAGCATCTGTAATGGCCATCTCTAGGGAGCCAAGTGCCTTTTTGATCAACTCCTGTTCGCTGGAACTAGAGTTGCAGAAACGGATACGTTTGGCAGGGTTGAAAGTGGATGGTGTGAAGGAGGGACTTACAACTTGGTCTTGAACTCTGGCCTGATCCTTGTTGGCTCGGCATACGTAGGTGTCAAGCTTGTGATGCCCTCTGTACATCTCCTCCCTTAACCGGTTCAGTAGCAGCTGCATTGCCTGGTTCACAACAAGTCGTCCATCTGCATCCTCGATTATAACCTGGGCCCGGAGAAGAAGCCTTTGTAGGCTGTTCAGGGTCTCCTCTACCGTCAGAGCTGTTGACGGCTTCGAGATTTTGTCGATCAGGAAAGATATGGATCTGCTCGTGAGCTCGCTTAAAATTGCAGAGATGAATATTGACATAATGTATACCGCTCCTGGCTATCAGATTAATGAGAATGGATGATAACAGAGATGATTTTGGGAGCTTTTGATGACCTCGAGATTTTGTCAATCAGGAAGGATATGGATCTACTCATGAGCTCGCTCAAAATTGCAGAGACAATATCGAAATAATGGATACCACTTCTAGCCATCAGGTCAATGAGGGTAGGTGATAACAGATATGAGTTTGGCTGAATTTTCCCTCGTCATGACTTGAAAGGCAATTAATTAAGGTAGTAGGTGTAGAATTCACAGGAACGACAGCTACAGGATATCATTCTATTCTTCACACGGTCCTATAGTTGAGGAGAGGGAAGCAAAGTCACTTTTGTTCAACCTTGACTGGCTGAACAACCTCAAATGATATAGATCTGATCTTGACCTCGCTTAGAATTGCAGAGACGAATATGGATATAACGGATACCTCTTCTGGATATCAGGTCAGTGAGGATGGATGGTAACAGAGATGAGTTTGGGAGCTGTTGGCGACCTCGAGATTTGTTTGATTAAGAAAGATGTGGATCTGTTTGTGAGCTTGCTCAGAATTGCAAAGATGAATATCAACATAATGGATACCTCTTCTAGCTATCGGGCCAATAAGGATGTGTGATAACAGAGATGAGTTTGGCTGAATTTTCCCTCCCCATGACTTGAAAGGCAATTAGTTAAGGCAGCAGGTGTAGAATTCTCAGGAATGACAGCTACAAGATTTCATTCTTATTCTTGACACTGTCCTATAGTTGAGGAGAGGCGAAGTCACTTTTTTTCAACCTTGACTGGCTGAACAACCTCAAATGATGTTCCTCTACCATTCCTAGCTTTGGTCAAATCTAAGGCCCCTTTCAATTGCAGTAAAAATTTCCAACTCCTATGTTTTTATGTCAAACTAAACTGATTCTTGTGAAATTCTTATACAATTCATGAGAAATCCTTACATTACAAAGGATTCCCAAATCATTTTTGCAGGCTACCCGGCTGTTACAAGAGCTGTGCCAAAGCTTGTTGATGCCACGAGAAATTGGCCGCACGCGCTGCATCTCGCAACACGCCAGCTTAACGCACTGAGTCACCACTTGACCATGGCATCGGTAGGCTTCGGCACAGTCACACTGCGGTGGCGTCGTCGTCTGTGCATGTTCCAGCTGCGATGAAGAGCATCGCGGCGGCAAAGGGCGAGGAGCAAAAGGAGCTGTTCGACCTCATCTTGGGGACCAACGTTTAAGGAGGTGCAGCTGCTGGAGACAGGGCCCCATCCTCAACAAGGTCGAGGGGACGGCTACCAGCGCACCGGCGTCCAAGAAAGCAGTGGACAATGGCGAGTTCAGCTTGGGCGTTGTCGGATTAATGTATGGAATTTACATACCGCCTCACTGCCTCGGTGGATTGTTTTTCAACTTGATTGCTTATATATCTTGCGGACGCGTCTTCTCTCCTTCTGTTTTCTCCTCACATGTGTCCTTTCATTATTTGTCTAACTTTCATTAGAACTTGACTAATCACGTTGGATCCGTAAAAAATCAAGCATCGATGAAAATTGAGCAATGTTGCATCTACATACAATGTCTACAAAATTCTTAAGTACTGAGTGGAAGGGGCGGATCTAGAGGGGGGCCATGGGAACAGCAGTCACCCCAAATTTTTTGTTTTTTACAAAAAATGATTATATATGCCTTTTATATTAATATATACATATGTGTCTTAGTAAATATGAGTAATAGCAGCTCAAAAACATAAGAAAATGTCCACAGTGACCTCAGCTCATGTTAATTATCCCTTCATAATTTAAATCCTATTGGTCATTGCTGAATGGAAAAGGCTCACATCAGGGAGGAAGGAGAAGATCGTGCAGCACATGCCGATGGAGATGACCCCAGCAGGAGTAGGAGTCGGTAGTAATTAATGAGGCTGCAGTTTAGAGGTTTTTAGCCCTTTGTTCTTCAGTCTTGGATGTTTTCCTGATCCGAGTTTGTGACGTCTCTGATCTCTGATTAGTAGAGGGGGTTGAGTGAGTTTAGACATCCAAGAAAGTTGTTTCTTATTTTGTCTACCAAGGTGACAGGTGTTCTGTAATGCTAGCCAGTGTTACCAGCGTACACACATTTGTTGGACTCATTTGACGCCTAAATCCGTCATTCCACATGAGCACCCACCTGTGCACCGTAGGACCGGCGAAAACTTGGGGCTTTGGTTTGTTAAACCGAAAGTTTTGATTTTGGCAGGTTCACAGCAACACCTGGAATCTTGAGCTTGAGAGGGATCCCGTATGAGCAAGAGGTTCCTAGGTGATGAGATTATGCGGATCTTTGAGCCACCAAGTGACTACATTCAAATATCCCCGTAGCCTACACATTGTTGATGCATGTTGCATGGCATGGTGGAGTCGATGTTCTGACAATGAATTTGAGTTGAGTACGACTTCAAAACAAGAAAGAAAGGATGATGAGAATATCACTTCTTTAGAAATAGACAACAGTTCTTAAGTTAGTATTGAGTGAACATAATAGGTAACGGTTATAATTGTAGGTACTACCCTACAATTTTTACATCAACATGGTGAGCTTTCTCGATGGATGACAGAGACAATCCCAAGTTGAGGAGTATCGAGCCTTAGAGGACCAAGGCTAAAGACTAGCTAGAGAGTTCATATGATCACCAGTACTATTAAGAGGGGTCAAGTCATTCGTTCTCAGGTCATACTATTAAAAGGGGTCAAGAGTTACTCAGACAGTTCATTGATTGGATAAAGCAGACAGCTTTATGACATCACATTCTAACGGTTATTTATGGATTCGGAGCCTATTTAAACCGTGAAGGAGAACATTTTCCAGTGTGGCTGAGGTCTGAATTGAAGGAGCAAATTTATGAGAGGCCAAGGGACACCAAAGAGAGAGCACAACCCAAGATTGAGATCTTTTATTCTAGGAGGGGAGTGAATAGGAGTATTTATACACTTCTAGAGCTTATGGAGCTTTGAGAGGAGTGATCTTAGCCTATTACTCTTGTTTGATAGCCTAGATCAGTTACAAGTTAATATTCGAGCTTTCAGGGAGATTGTGGAAGACAACCCCAAGTTTGTACGCGGTTTTGGATCCATTGTTTGAAAGAGACACCAAGAGAGAGCGTCTGAGCTTTGAAGGCTTGCTCTTACGAGTGAGTATTGTTCGCTACAGCTGGGATCATCAGTGACTTCACTTCGAGAGTGAAGTGTTCCCAAGAGAGCACCATTCTGAGAATGATAGGAGGGATTGGTACTCTGGAAATGGTCCAATGAGGATTAGGGGAAGGTGTCAACCTTCCGAGAACTTAGAAAAAATCACTATGCTTTCTCTTGACTCTCTCTTTACTTTTCGCATTTCATATTTATTGAGCAGAGTTATAAGTTGCTTTGTGATTTCTTTTGGTGGCTATCGTACTAGTGTTTGCTTGTTGTCATTTCATCTCATTAGTATTGTTAGAGGTCTTGGCCTTCTAGAATTGCATAGGTTGTTCTCTTTGTGATCAAGTCTTATAGTTTAAACTCGTAACGAAATTGAGTTCCATAAGTCCACCGATTCAATCCCTTTCTCAGTGTCCTTGATCCTTACACTTTGTTATGTATCAGTGTCCCCCTTTGAGTCACCACTGGCTGCTCCAACCTCTTGTCTGCATGGGCTGCTCTCGATGTCTCTGCCTTAATGGCTCTTCACTCCTTGATTGTGTCATTTCATCATATGTCGGGTGAGCAAGACCATAATCCTCTCTCTTAGATCTCCTCGCTCTTCTCTCGACAGTTCTTCCTCCTTTGAGGCTTCCTCCCCTCAAAAGGTGTGAAGGGTGCTTGCTTGGACCCTGGATGCGCCCCCTAAAGTGATACAAATCACGACCATCATCTGCCTCTTCGGCTCGGTGCTCAATGGTTGCAAGGTTTGGAGATCATTAAAGTGGCTTCGTTTAGAGATGGCTTATGCTGGCGACTGGCATTTGTAGTTGGTGTATGTTGTATTTTATGTTGTGTTGGTGTTTTCTGGTGTGTTGTTTGTGCATTGGGTGTTATTATTCTCTCACCTCATCCCTTGTTTCTACTCATGTAAGTAACATGTGTCTTTTCATGGATGCGCCTTTGAAGAAATGAAAAGGTGGAATGCTCCCTCCTGGACTTCTAAAAAAATAGCACTTAGGGAAAACCGAAGTTTCAGTTTTTTAAACCGAAAGTTCTAGTTTTGACAGACCAAACATGGTAGAAGATGTCTAAATTTTATCTAATGATGGTTATTTCGCAAAAATTCCTTTTAGACATATTTTGCTGGCTGTAGCCAAATGTCTCAATCTTTACTACTATAAAAAGCCAATTAGTGGTGGTCACCCCACACGCCAGCACTTGCGCCAAACATGGGGCCAGGATAGGCAAACCCTGCCACATGACAAGTACGGGCATGCTGCTAGTCCCGTGACAAGGTACAAACACGATAAACACACTACCAGTTGCGGAAAACTTTGGGGCTTGTTAGAACGATTGCACTAACTCCGTAGTAGTACACTCCCTCCAGGGTTTTTTTTATAACATTCAAGGCAAAGCACTTTTATTTGTACTAAAACAAGTGCAAATGCTTTGTTCTAAATGTCGTATAACCGAAGGGAGTTACTTATATGCAAAATAAATAAAAAATTGTGTTATTTTAAGTTAAACCAAACATCATTTAGGCACCCTATACCATGTGGCTAAAAATACGGTATATTTTAGATAGGAAATTTTACAGTACCTTATACACCCTATATGAAATCTAGCTCTTCCTAAACCATATTGTTATTCGTACAAGAATCAGGCTTTCATAAAACACCTTTAAGATACAACAAACGATCAGCTTACTGCCTCTTGAACTCTCTTCTTCCTGGAGACTGTGCCCTGCTGCGGCCTCCGCACCTCACAGTTCATCATGTAGCTGTAGTGAGGTGGTAGATGTGACCTCCAAGCAAGAACCTTGAATTTCCCGCGTGGCCTAACTCTCCCCAGTAAGATATCTTCAATGTTCAAAATGGGAGCTCCACTTTGATGCGGGCTTTGAGCAGAAACAGTTTGATAGTCATCAAGAATAACAAGATATTCAGAAAAAAATTTCTTCATATAAACCGGCCCGACAACCTGCCAAGGATCTATGAAGTTGGAACCATAGAGAAGGAGATTCATCCTCTTGAACTCTTTGGTGATTGCAAGAGCCATGCTCCAGAACTGGGCATTGAAATTTGCTTTCAACAACCTGCTGTAAACATGAGCACTGAAAAAACACCCGTGATGCTCCCGTGCCAGCTCCATGGCTATAGATGCCAGTTTCGGGTGGTCTTCAATATTCGTGCTTCCAAATGTACGGACCTTGAAGAAGTACCAGTATGCTTCTGGAGAGAAGAATTGCACCCTCAAGGCTTGAGTAGTTCCAAACCTCGCAACCCTTTCTGATCTGCTAGCCACAATTATTTTACTTCCGCTTACAAGGTGTTGTTTGCAGTCAGAATATAATTCCCCCCAATCACCTACATCAATTTCCCTTGTTAGTTCGATTATCACCAGAATCTTTTCATGTTGTATAGCTCGGTTGTGATGCTTGATCACATCACAGTCACTAAGAGTTAATATTCTCTTCTCATCCTTTTTGCTGTCTTGGCTGAAACAAACTATCCGAGAGAAGCGGTTAAGCACTCTGTCATCATGGCAAGCCTGCTCAATTATAGTGGTTTTCCCTACTTTTCCAGGGCCAATGATCGGTAGGACACCAAGGAATTCAGCACCAGGAACGTCTTCTTGCAACAGGAAGTTCATGATCTGCTCCATCTCCATTTGGCGTCCGAACATGTAATTGTTGAGAAGCAGGTACATGTCGTATGGCTGCTGGTACAAGCGAGGGCATCCGCCCAGGAACACTATAAGCTCGCTAGCATCTGCAATGGCCCTGTCTATGGAGTCAAGTGCTTTGTTGATCAGCTCTTGTTCGCTGGAATTTGAGCTGTGGAAACGGATACGTTTGGCACGGTTGAAAGTGGATGCGGGGAAGGAGAGACTCACAGCTTGGTCTTGAACTCTGGTCTGATCATCGTTGGCTCGGCATACATAGGTGTCAAGTTTGTGATGCCCTCTGTACATCTCCTCCCTTAACTGGTGCAGTAGCTGCAGCATCGCCTGGTTCACGACAAGCCGCCCTTCTGCCTCCTCGATGATGACTTGTGCTCGGAGAAGAAGCCTTTGCAGGCTGTTCAACGTCTCCTCCACCATCAGAGCCGTTGACGGCCTCGAGATTTTGTCGATAAGGAAAGATATGGATCTGCTTGTGAGCTCGCTCAGAATTGCAGCGACGAATATCGACATAATGGATACCTCTTGTGGCAATAAGATCAATAGATGGGTGATAACAGAGACGAGTTTGGCAGAATTTTCTCTCCTCGTGACTTGGGAGGCATTTATTTAAAGTAACAGATGTAGAATTCACAGGAATGACAGCTACATGAGTCATTGCATTGGTGGGGACGAAAAGGTGGACAAGGACGTCAATTTTTATCGAGGATTAATTTGATACATGTTATTATAATTTTGTGAAATCTGAATTATGTCAATCTATGAAATTTGAAATATTATCAACCTTGACTTGCTGAACAACTTCTGTGTTCCGCCATTATTCCTAGCTCAGGTCAAATCTTAGTCCGTGGCTATTGCAGGATAATTGTGGAATCGTGAGCTACGGACCGGAGGAAATTGTACTCTGTTGTGAGAAATACTACTTCAAAAAGGTATGCGAGAACATCATGCACTGTTCAACAGAACCTAATACCCTGCATAGCCTTCAAAGACCATGGTGTCGGTAGGCTTCGCTACGGTCGCGCGGAGGCAGCGCCGGCCAGCCGCGAAGAGCGTCGCGGCGGGCGGCGGCGAAGGGTGAGGAGCAAAAGGGGGCTGTTCGACCTCATATTCAGGCCAATGTTCAAGGAGAAGCAACTGCTGGAGACGGACCCGATCCTCAACAAGGTCGGGGGGAAGGCCCCTGCGCGGCCGGCGCGGCGGCGCCCAAGAAGACAGCGGGCACTGGCAGGTTCAGCTTGGGCAGTCTCTTCTCAAGGAAAGGGTGAACCGTGAACGTTTGTCTGTAAATTCCTGACGTTGCCGCGTGGCTTAATGTATGGAATTTACACACGGCCGCGTTTGCATCAGTGCGATCCTGTTTCAACTTGATTGTTTATATTTCTCTGGCCCCTCGACGCATGCCAAATGCCTAAATTACTACTGCACTGACTCTGTAGTTGCTAGTAGTACAGTAGCTCCAGGGTTTTTTTATGACATTCAGGACCTTAATTGTACTAAACCTAGTGCAAATGCTTTGTTCTAAACACTGTACTGTGTTTAATCTGAACTAAAATTGTACTAAGCTGTTCTATATACTTAAATGCGAAATAAATAAAATGGTGTTGTTTGAAGTTAAGCCAAATGCCAGCACCCTACTGTGTGGCAAAAAGGATAATACTCTCTCTGCTCACTTTTAACCATCATTCTAAATAGGCATGAGAATTAAGAAATGTAAAATGTTTAATTCATAGAAAATGAAAGATAAAGATGTATTGAGAAAAAATAAATGTGTATTTGAAAGTAAGAATAAAAATTATTTGGAAATAAAATTTGAACGTACAATGATAATCAAAAGTGAACAGAGGAATATTTTTTTAGATAGGAAATTTTACAGTACCTTCTACTCCCAATATGAAATCTAACTATTCCTAAACCATATTATTATTCATACAATAATCAGGCTTCAATACGGTTTCTTCAGATACAACATCCAAGTTATTCAACAACATGATCAACTCGCCGCCTCTCGAAATCTCTTCTTCCTGGAGACCATGCCCCGTTGCGGTCTCTGCGCTTCACAGTCCAGCATGTAGCTGTAGTGAGGTGGTAGATGTGACGTCCAAGCAAGAACCTTGAATTTCCCACGACGCCTAACTCTCCAAAATATGACATCTTCAATATTCAAAATGGGAACTCCACTTTCATTCGGGCTTTGAGCATAAACAGTTTGATAGTCATCAAGAATAACAAGATATTCAGAAGATGTTTTCTTCATATAAACCGGCTTCACAATCTGCCAAGGATCGAGGATGTCAGAGTCATACAGAAAGAGATTCATGCCCTTGAACTCTTTGATGCTTTGCAAGAGCCATTCTCCAGAACTGGGCGTTGAAATTTGTTTTCAGCATCCCGCTGTAAACGTGAGCACAGAAGAAACACCCGTTCAGCTCCCGTGCCATCTCCATGGCCATAGCTGCCAGTTTCGGGTGGTCTTCAGTATTGGTGCTTCCAAACGTACGGACCTTGAAGAAGTACCAGTATGCTTCTGGAGAGAAAAATTGCACCCTCAAGGCTTGAGTAGTTCCGAACCTCGCAATCCTTTCTGATCTGCTAGCCACAATTATTTTACTTCCACATGAAAGCTGTTGTTTGCAGTCAGAGTAGAATTTCCTCCAGGCACCTTCATCAATTTCCCACATTAGTTCAATTATCACCAGGATCTTTTCATTTTCAATGGCATGGTCGTGATGCTTGATCACATCGCAGTCACTAAGAGTTGCTATTTTCTTGTCATCCTTTATGCTGTGTTGGCTGAAACAAACTATCTGCGAGAAGCGGTTACGCACTCTGTCATCGCGGCAAGCCTGCTCAATTATGGTGGTTTTCCCAACTTTTCCAGGGCCAATGACCGGTAGGATACCAAGGAATTCAGCACCTGGAATGTCTTCTTGCAACAAGAAGTTCATGATCCGTTCCATCTCCATTTGGCGTCCGAACATGCAATTGTTTAGAAGCAGGTACATGTTGTACGGCTGCCTGTACAAGCGAGGGCATCCACTCAGGAACACGATAAGCTCAGTAGCATCTGTAATGGCCATCTCTAAGGAGTCAAGTGCCTTGTTGATCAGCTCCTGTTTGCTGGAACTTGGGTTGTGGAAACGGATACGTTTGGCAGGTTTCAAATTGGATGGTATGAAGGAGGGACTCACAGCTTGGTCTTGAACACTGGCCTGATCCTTGTTGGCTCGGCATACGTAGGTGTCAAGCTTGTGATGCCCTCTGTACATCTCCTCCCTTAACTGGTTCAGTAGCTGTAGCATCGCCTGGTTCACGACAAGCCGCCCTTCTGCCTCCTCGATGATGACTTGTGCCCGGAGAAGAAGCCTTTGCAGGCTGTTCAGCGCCTCCTCCACCGTCGGAGCTGCTGACGGCTTCGAGATTTTGTCGATCAGGAAAGATAAGGATCTGCTCGTGAGCTCGCTTAGAATTGCAGGGATGAATATCGACATAATGGATACCTCTTGTGGCTATCAGGTCAATGAAAATGGAAGATAACAGAGATCAGTCTGGGAGTGTTGGCTGTTGAAGACCTCAAGATTTTGTCGATTAGGAAAGATATGGATCTACTCGTGAGCTCGCTCAGAATTGCAGACAAATATCAATATAATCGATACCTCTTCTAGCTATCAGGTCAACGAGGATGGGGGATAACAGAGATGAGTTTGGCTGAATATTCCCTCCTCGTGACTTGGCAATAAGTTAAGGTAGTAGATGTAGAATTCACAGGAATGACAGCTACAGGATATCATTCTATTCTTCACACGGTCCTATAGTTGAGGAAAGGGAAACAGAGTCACTTTTGGTCAACCTTGACTGGCTCAACGGCCTTAAATGATAAGGATCTGCTCTAGAGCTCGCTTAGAATTGCAGAAACTAATATGGGCATAATGGATACCTCTTCTGGCAATCAGGTCAATGAGGATGGATGATAACAGAGATGAGTTTGGGAGCTGTTGACGACCTAAAGATTTTGTCGATCAAGAAAGATATGAATCTGCTCATGAGCTCGCTCAAAATTGTAGAGATGAATATCGACATAATGGAAACCTCTTCTAGATATCAGGTCGATGAGGATGGGTGATAATAGAGATGAGTTTGGCTGAATTTTCCCTCATGACTTGAAAGGCAATTAGTTAAGGTAGCAGGTGTAGAATTCACAGGAATGACAGCTACAGGATATCATTCTATTCTTCACACGGTACTATAAGTTAGGAGAGAGAAACAAAGTCACTTTTGTTCAATTGATTGGCTGAACAACCTCAGATGGTGTTCTACAATTCCTAGCTTTAGTCAAATCTAAGGCCCCATTGGATTGCAGTAAAACTTCCTGAATCCTACATTTTTATGTGAAACTAAACTGATTCCTGTGAAATTCTTAAACAACTCATATGAAATTCTTACATTCCAAAGGATGCCTAAATCAGTTATGCAGGCTATATCAATATATTTGTGTCTTTTCCAGGATAGATTGTAGAATCATGAGCTGTGTACCAGAGGAAATTGAACTCTTTGTTATGAGAAACAATTCAAGAAGTTGTTCAAGGACATCGGGTAAAGTTGAACAGAACCTACCCAGAATAGATTAGGCATCCAGGCCTTCCAACCCACTTTAGCAGAGAAGCTGGATTCCATACCTTAGGCATTACGTTCATAAGGACGTAATATTTGTTTTTTGGTACTCCAGAAAGCAAACTTATTAATCCTATAAATGGCCAATAGATAGTCTTCTTCAGCTATTACGAACTGTCAGATGGTCAAAGTTGATAGGAATGGAGGTAACTGATTTCGAGGTAAATGAAATAAGTGACAGGAATAAGCCAGGCAAAAGCATGAGATGATTCGAGTGGCTAACTTCCTTAACCATCAGTACTCTACTGGTTAATCTCACATCAAGGATAAAATGGTCTAGAGGAACCCCTACGACGACGGCCAGTCCCAATCACATCTCCTTGCAACGATCCTGGACAAAACAAGATGAGTCATCAAATCTAATGAAACAATTCTGGTCTGTTGCTTGACCAACTGACAGAAGATTCATGGATAACTGAGGCACAAAAGAAACATTGGGCACAGAAAAATGATATGTGTAAACAGAACCCTTATGCAAAATGGAACAAGATGTACCATCGGCTGTTTGAATAGAAGAACCATCGGTGACCGGCTTGCAATCAACCAATTGGAACTTATCTGAAGTCAAATGAAAGGAGGCTTCTGAATCAAGTCCTCAAGATGACCGCGAAGTATAAATATGTGAGGCAGCAGAAGCAGCAGTAGAGCTTCTCGGTGTGCTGGCTGTACCACGGCCATGAGCAGCACGACGAGTATGAAACTCAGCCAACTTTTCAGGATGCTTTGTAAAACAAGTGTCAGAATGATGATTTGTTCTTCCACAATGGGCACAAGCTTTAGTCTCCAATGAGTTTCCTCTTGCGGCATTGGTAGTATGAGGTTCTGCATGAACTATAAGGCAGCATAACTGAAGAACCACAAGATGACAAAGAACAAAGATGAGTTTCTTCAGAAATTAAGGAAGACAGGACTTCTGCAATAGATAGAACAGTGGACTTATTTAGCAGCTATATATGGACGGGCTCAAATTCAGATCGCAGACCCATAACAAACTGATACATAATAAACTTCTCAATGAACTTGTTCTTGCTACCACAACCCACACAATCTGTAGTAGAAGAGGGAACCATTGATAGCACTAGTCCCATTAAGCGCTCAAAAGATGTGTAGTGATCATCAATAGTCAGATCAGCCTATTGAAGCCCACAAAGTCCTTGCATTAGAGTATGCAGATAAGTACCATTATCATGAACATACCTCTGCTGTAAGTAGTCACATCTCTTTAGTAGTTGATCAATGGCGGATTCATACTAGTGACAATAGCACTCATCACCCTTCCATCATCGGTGTGCCATGACTTCACTGCTGTAGCACTAGAGCCATCTTTTGATGCATCAACAGGTGGGTTTTCAATCAGATGATCAGCAAGTCCATAGCCCCTGAGAACAGTTTTGGCAGAAAAAGCCCACTCACGATAATTGTGGCCTTCTAACTTAAGAGGAATAGCACTTGCAGAGGGTTACGACATCATGAAGATCAATGTAAGAATGACACCAGAAAAACAGCAGTGCAAAAAGGTCAGAATCATCCAGAACCGATATTTAAAGATCACTGCAGGACCAAGAACAGCAGCAGCAGGAGATGAAGACGAGGACGTCCATGGCGATTGAATGTAGTCCGGTGGCAACAGCTGGGAGCAGATCCAGCCACAGCAGCAACAGATCAGGTAGGGACGACGATGGATCTGACAGCTACGGCGGCTGGATGTAGAGACCCGGCGGCGGTTGGAGGCAGCCGCAACGACGAGAAGCCACGATGATGACTAGAGGCGGTCGTGAAGGCAGCCAAAGGAACCACGACGACAACTGGAGGCAACGCAACAACAACCAGAGGAGCCGCAACGGCGGCTGGAGATGGCCGGCGATTGGAGGAGAGCCGCGACGGCGGTGAGGCAGGGACATGGTGGCGGAAGAGACTAAAAGGATCAGGGAGGGCTAAAAATTTTGATTAACTCTTAACCCTAAGCTTAATTCATGGATGAGATACCATGTTACGTACCAAAGAGTGATTACAGGATAATTAGTCCTGATGGTGTAGGTCAATATATATGGAGTCCCTTGTAGGCTATATGGACCTGTACCATAATGGGCCTTGATACACTTAACAATTTCATCAAAACTTAACAACTTTACTGGCCAAATGGCCAAAACTAATGGAAGGGATGAGAAACAAAATTGGGTTCACATAAGGAACTTCAAATCTGAGAGGGTGTCACATCCCAAAAATCTTAAATCAAGAAAATGAGGTTTTTTAAAATTTTATTTTGTGAACTTAGCTTTTCTAGGCCCTTTTAAAAAAATTTCAAAAATGAAACTAAACAACATAGCTAAACGGAAAATTTTGAAATTTAAAACTAGAACTTGTCAAGTGCTTGATTTTCCGGTTTTCTTGCCTTCCTTTTTTGAAGTTTAATTGATTGCTTTTTGTGGAGTTTGAAAATCCTTGAACCTTAGTAAAATGGGAAAAACTTGAATTTTTCCCGCGGGAGCCGAACCGCTCCACTAGGCCAGCCTGTTTTCTTTTTCCGGCCCTGCCCACGCGCACCCCTTCTTCCTCCTCAGCTCGTCCCACTAAGCAGAGCTCGGGCGCTATCTGTGCGGCGCCGCTCCGGCCACACCGCGCTCTCGGCCGCCGCCAGAACGCCGTCGCCGTCAACCGTCACGCCATCGTCACGCCGCGCATGGAAAACAGACGCGCCCCTGGTTTTCAAGGCCAGTTTGGCCAGGTGGACACCGCGCCCGGCGCCCTCTGTCGGAACGCCGTCGAACCGCCTCGCTGCCATGACCAGCTCCGTTCCGCCGCTCGCATTGACTCCTCACAGCTTCCTCTGCGCGAGAGAATGGTCGTCAAGCTAATCATTTGTAACATCCCGAATTCTCGAATTAATAAAGTAGCAATTTACGCTCAATTTCGTTCCAATTAAATTGTCTGATCCAATTTTTTTGTTCCGTTCAAAAATCATTGGTTCCGAATTTCTTTCCGTCCAATTTGCAATCATTTTATCTAAATTGATCCAGTGCCGGAATAATTTAGTTCGCGTAATTTTTATGTTTGACTAAAATTATTTTCCGAAATTCTCTAATTAATTTTTCGGGTCTCTAAATATTTCTCCTAATTAATTTATTTAGCCTTCCTAATTGTTTCACGTTTTTCAATTAATTCTCAGATTAATTTCTAACCTCTATTTTTCACGCACCTCTAAATACCCTTCTAACCCTAATCCCCTTCCCATCCTCATTTCTCCAGAAAATCCTTGCAACCGCTCCCCTCCGCGCCGCTCCTCTCCTGTCTCGATCCCACCGCCGAACGTCACTGTCCGCGTCGCCTGACTTCGCCGACTCCGTCAACCTCCACGCCGCGCGTTACCCCCGGTTCCCGCGTCGATCTCCGCGCCGCCCCCGCCTCCAGTCGCCCGACGCCGTCAGCCGAGTTACCGCTCGTGGTCCACCGGTCCGACGCCGTCACCGCTCACGCGTCTCCTGTCGCTCGACGTTGATCCTCGCGCCGCAGTCGCCGGGTCAGCCAGAGCCTGCTGTCGCCGTCCGCGTCGCCCGCGTCCTTGTTGACCGCGCGCGTTTCTCCGAAGCCAACCCTGCGTCACTGTCATCCTCGATTTTCGCGCGCCGCTGGAAGTCCGCTGGACCGAGCGCCGCCTCCGCTGATTTGACCGATTTTCCCAGTGCGCCCTGTCCGGTCTCCGATCTCCGATTTCGTCTCCGAATTTCAGATCCCGGTGAGAACATTTTTCCCTTCTCTTAATTTCCTTTCCTTTTCGATTAATTGTTAGATTAATTGCAAATTTAATATGTGATTAATTATTCTGCAATTAATTTAAACCCTTGTGATCTCGATGGTCTACAATTTCCATGGCACCCCGTTTGATCTCCGATTAATCTCGAAATTGTTCCGTTATTTTGTCTCGTCGCGATTGTCGTGTAGGGTTGTTCCGAGAAATGTTTTGCGCGCGTTTAGTCTAGTAATTTCGATTTAGATTTAATTTCGGTTCTTTTCTTTGTCGCGTAATTAGTGTCTAATCCCTCTTGTTCGTGTTGTGATTAGCTGCTGTTCCCGAGGAGGAGTTCTGCGAGCCAGCTCAGTTCGACGATCCGGATCCCGACTTCGATCCCGATTTGCCAGGCAAGCCGCGTTCCTTGATCACTTTGTTCCCAGCATTTTAAACTGCATGTTTTGTTTGCAACCTTAATTTGCATGCCAACTTTTTTAAAATGTGCTAGCAACATTCCTAAGCCATGTCTGTTTACTGTTCCACAAATATTAACCCTAGGATTGCTTTAGTATATTTATTTTACTTTTATGCTTAGCCATGCTTAGTCGCATTTATTTTCATCTCACACCTATCACTATAAAATGGAATTTGTGTTAAATGCTTTTGGAACTGTGCTTCAAATGTGTGAGTATTGCAAATAACTATACATAACTATTTAGCGGGGGCAGATTAGAGTATGAGGAGCTGAAGGACTTTTGGAAAGTCCCTGTGGGCATACCTGTTGCGGGTACAACGGGAAGATCTGGGCTGGGATCTTTCTGTGGGACTTGTTGTTGGCGTTGAGGTTGGAGATGGTGCCTGCCCCGGCAATTAAGGACCGAGTCCTTCGAGCCTTATACGCTTAGTTGACAACCATGCACACCATGTTACCCTGTATGGGCGGTTGGCTTGATCTTGAAGCTTGTCGAGACTGGTTGTTTACCCGTGGGTTGACGGTGTAGTGTTAGTGTGGTGTAGAGCTCTGACTCCCCACATGAGATCGAGATACCCCACCTGATCAGTGGTAGGCTCTTCACAACTCCAGGACCCGATTGCGTAGCCTTTTGGGATCCCTATCCTGGAGGACGGATGACGCCAGTTAAAGCTTGTGGACGGGTCTTGTGTGTTTGTCGGGTCTACGACGGTAGTTCCCGATGACGCTTCTCGTGGGTCCAGGTGCATAACCTCTGCAGAGTTTTAGTCGATGCGCATTGCCACGTCCTTTTGGAAGGACACCCCTTGAGTTGTGCTCCTCGTTGAGTAGTTTTGTTTTTCTTCCTCCTCTCCTTTTTTAAATGTTTTTGACTCCGGCCTTTGAGCTGTGGCTGAGTGTGGAGATTACATCGGCATTAAAATGAACCCCCGTCCGAGATAACGGAGATCTCTACGGGCAAGATAATAAAATTTGACAAGTTTGAAAATAAAGCTTTCTTGCATACTTTAAATAAAATAAAATGTTTTAAACTTTAGCACTTGAGCCATGCCTTTACCCTTGAAACCATTTGCATGCATACATTGTTGTTAGGTAGTACGCGGTTTGCTGAGTATTCGTACTCACGGCTTTCTAATTTGTTGTTTTCAGAGGATACTCTCAGCTTCGACTTCGACTACGTCTCTGACGGTCCGTGACGTCCGCTCCTGCGCTCAAGCTAGCCTGTGTGGAGGAGGTTCGCTACCGCTGCCGTGTTGATGCTTCCGTTGTTGCTTTTGTTGGTTCACGATAGAGATATATCTGGGCTGAGATATTTCTGGCCTGCGTGCCGATGGACCCCTTTGGAGGATTTTATTCTAATAATTTCACTTTGACTTGCTATTTTCTATTCTTGTTTCTTGTTTAATATTTCTGTTATGGTTTCTTGATTGATCGCTTGTGATATCGTGCTTGCCAAACTCCTGGGATTGGCAATGTCACGGGAGATCGAGACTTATCGAAAGGTAAGTAAAATCCCGGTCGTTACATCATTTCTTCCCGCATCGTCAAATCGTACTCTAATAGCCGGCCGCGTCCTTGCCTGCCGCCGGTCGGCCGTGGAACGCCGCGACATCGCGCTGGCCGCACCTTGCGCTCTGGCGTGCCTCAGGTGCTCCCTCAACGTGCCACGGGGCAGGCCAGCTGCCTCTCGGCCGCTCCAGCTGGCCACCTAGACACGAACCGGTCGTAAATTCACCCCGCCGGGTCGGACAGAGCTCCCAGCCACCGCGTCGACTATAAGAAGCTTCTGCCTTCGCGCGCGCCCCTAGCGTCGTGCCCCGCACTGCCCAGGTCTAGCCTCCCTCTCCCGCTCGCATTTCGCAGGAATTTCTCCCACTGCGCGCTGCCGTCGAATTCCCCTTCCATCGACCAGCCACCGACCCATTGCAACCCTCCTACAGCACCACCACACCGAGGGGAAGCTCGCCGAGCTAGCCAAACAGCCTGCACGTGCCCCGTTTGGTCTCTCCACGGGAGCCGCCACCGGCCACCGCGCGGCTCACGGCGTCGGCCACCGTGGCGTCGTCCCAGAGTAAACCGAGCGGGTCACGAGGTTCCCGGAGCCCATGCGCAGCCCTCGCCCAAGGAGTGGTCCTCTTGTCGAGCCTTTCACCCATCTCGCCGGCGCCACCCTTCCCTGCCCCTTCGGCGCGCCGCCGTTCCGGCTCTCCGCCGGCCACGGCGAGCTCGGCGCCACCATCCTTGCACTAGGCACTCCCGAGGCACACACGCAGGGCCTCTAGCCCGGCCGATAGTAGCTCTGGCAGGGCGCCGCCCCTGGCCGCGCCACCAGCACGTGCCCAGGACAGAGCGTGTGCCCATGGCTGAGCGTGCGCCCTGGGCAGAATGCGCCCTCGCACGCATGGCAGAACACGCACGTTCATGGCCACGATCCCCTGTCCACGGTCATGGACACAGGCACGGCCACGAACCCGTGTCCACGGTCACGGATACGGGCATGGCCACGAACCCGTGACCGTGCACGAACCCGTGTCCACGGTCATGGGCACGTGCATGGCCACGAACCCGTGCCCACGGTCACAGACATGGGCACAGACGCGACCCTGTATCCACAAACCGGGTGTGGACATAGTGCCTGCCGCGTGTCAACGGACCCGGACATGGAAGTCACGTCACAAACCACATGTCCACGGACACGTCACAGTCCACGGACATGGACACGTCACAGTTCATGTGACCACAGACACGGACACGTCACAGTCCACGTGTCCACGGACAAGTTACAGTTCACGTGACCATGGACACGGACACGTCACAGTTCATGTGCCCACGGACACGGGCATCACAATCCACATGTCCACAAACACGGACACGTCACGATTCACGAGTCCACAAACACGGACACGGCCCAGTTCACGTGTCCACGGAGAATTCCCCGATTCTTGACACCCGTGTGCCCAGGGGCCGTGGACACAGGCCGAACCACGTGTCCACGCAGTTCTTCCACCTAGCTCCAATTACAACAACCAACATACAATTAGAACTGTCATCATGAGCACTACCATCTTAGGATATCCAAACTCCATGTTTCTGCTTGGTGCTTGTTTTATTTGAGTTTTATAGCTTTCCTTTTAGTAGGCTTATTGTG
The DNA here is from genome assembly GCA_001602275.1 of Zoysia japonica. Classification (NCBI taxonomy): domain Eukaryota; kingdom Viridiplantae; phylum Streptophyta; class Magnoliopsida; order Poales; family Poaceae; genus Zoysia; species Zoysia japonica. The sequence continues at coordinate 379,263 of BCLF01000149.1, read as the reverse complement.
GTTGTTGTTTGTAGCCGAAGAAGAGCCCGAAGAGGAAGGAGAAGCCGGAGAGCCCGAGTACGAGGAAGAGCTTAAGGACGCCGCTGAAGGCAAGTCTTAATACCCCCCTTGAATCATATTGAACCCATGTTTTGTTACCGCACCCATAGAGTCAAATGCTTGCATCTATTTCATTAAATGTGTTAAAACGTTGTGTAGCTTTATACCCACTTGTTGCTAGGTATTTATATTAATATCAGTTACTTGCTGTAGTTAATATGAATTACCACCTTGTTAGCTGGTTGATGACGCACCTTTATTAACCATAGGATTTTCGTTGTTAAATACTTTTAAGGAACAGAAAGTTGCCTTGATAGTATAATGCTTAGGATTTCCCCCTTGCAATGCTGGTCATCGCTACACCATACACTAAACATTTGCGAAATGAGTTAAAGTGAGTTTGGTGGTATGAGTAAAATAAAAAGGGGTGAGATTAGTGCAACTGGTGATAGGTGAAGATGGGTGATTATGGTCGTGGGGTGGCGTTCACAAGAGGTGATGGTGATAGTTGTGTAGGCTTCGGTTTGGTCCACCTGCCGTGGATGAGCACGCTACCCCTGCCATAGAAGGACTGGTTCATTAGCGCTCGGCTTAGCAATTTTGTGCAACCACAGAACCTGACTGGGAGGGACTTTTCTCGTTATGTGGGTATTCCACATCGAGCTATTAGGAGGTCGGTGACACAAGGGGACAGGAGAAGGGCGTGAGATGACTCGTTGCCTGGCTTTTGTAATTGCCCGCGCCATGTGACCATAAACCCACGAATATAGCCTCTGATTTGGTAATTCCCGGCGTAGTAGGAGACTAGAAAAAGACATGGTTGTGGTAAATCTTCACGATCCGGCTCCAGGAATGTACTGTCGCGTCATCGAGAGGGTGAAACCCTGACAGATAGCTTCTGTGTACATCTTGGGTGGAATCTGTGTAAGCTTATATAGTTGTGGGGTAAACATTATGCAACTCTGTTGATCAGGAGGAGCATAACCTGTAGGTACAGTGTACAACCTTTGTAGAGTGTAAAATCTTTTCAGATAGGCCGTTGTCATGGTATTGCCATGGTATTGTTCGAATACCATACGATTAGTTTTCTATGAGATCCTTGAGGTGTGAGTGGGCGGAGGCACCTGTGTTTTCGGGATGTGTTGGCTGTGTGCCAAGGGCCTGCGTGGATTCGTGCTAGTGCGCGATTAAAAATTTGGGAACAGTTGGAAGGGGTGAAAGCCTTTCTCAGGTCTACCTACTAAAATCCGATAAAAAATGTTTATTCTCCTTGTTTGAAACTATTCCATTAGGGAGCCCCTGTATAAAAGCTTGCTTTTTGCAAAAACTGAACCTCAAGCCTTCCCTTGCTCCGCCTTTTGCATACCTTGCCCCTCCATATCGTTAGGGTTTGCTGAGTACTTTCGTACTCACCTCTCTCCTTGCTATTGTTGTTCAGAGGATGAAGAAGACGAGGAAGACGCCGACTATGAGGAGTACAAGTCTCGTCTTCACTCAAGTGTTGCCTGTGGCGTAGTTTTAGTAGGTGTGACGTTTGAATAAAAGTCGTTGCGTCAACTTGTTGGTTGTAATCTAAGTATGCTTGTTAGACCTTTTCGAAGGCGTGTAGTACTTCGGACCCGTATGTGTAATGATATCGCTTTGTTCTTTATGTGCGTACCAACTACCGGTATAGGGATTGGTACAGGAGGCACAAGGACTCTTCTTCCTAGAAGAGGGTCTTACAGAGGGCAAGGGAAGTGCTTATTTTAGGCTCAGTTTGGTATAGATTATTAAAAAATGACTTCTTTAGAAAAAATAGCTTCTAAAAAAACGGCTTCTCTAGAAAAATAAATTCTCTACAAGAAGCGGTTTTTAAACCTTTTGGCAAAATGAATTTTATTGTGGTCTCAATGTCTAAATGAGTGGAGAATCCATGAGAAGCAACATTTTAAATACTTTTGGCTTCTAATGTCTCCTAATATAAAACTTTGTGGATGTTGTCTATCTCACCTTTTTTAAGTCACAAATTCTATCTTTATTTTTTGTGTCACAAATTCTATCTCTAAAATTCCATCGAAAGGACAGTAGATTCATCCATCTCCGTTTGTTTTGGAATTCGTTTTTTGTTACACCCCTCCTCACTTCTGCACCTCCGCACAACGCTGCGCAACAATTCCAAGTCCCACAGCATCAGCCAAGGTCTCAAAAAACCGTTTGAGTCATGAAAACCGGCCGGCACTGGTTTGGTCTCCTAATATAAAAGTTTGTAGACGTCGTCTATCCGTGTCACAAATTCTATCTCTATTTTTTGTGTCACAAATTATATCTCTAAATTCCATCTCTAATGAAAAGAACAGTAGATTTATCCATCTCCGTTCATTTTGGAATTCATTTTCTGTTACACCCCTCCTCACTCTTGTACCTCCACAAAATGCTGCACGGCGATTCCAAGTCCCACAGTGTTGGCTAGGGTTTCAAAAAACCATTTGAGTTGCGAAACCGACCAGCACCGGTTTGGTTGGTTTTTTACCTCGACAGTAAACTGTAAAAACTAGACAAATTCGAGATCATATCTTCGAGAGAAAACCGCTCGGTTTTACCAGTTTACCACTCGGTTTTCCAGTTTACCGACCAGTTTTTTTAGTTTACCCTTTTTTTTATTTTTGAAACCAAATTGGTTTGAGCGGTTTTCCACTGGTTTACCACTCGATTTGATCGGTTTATCGGCCGGTTTGTTCATTTTTGGATTTTCAATTATTTTTAAATTTTTATTTTTTATTATAAAGCCAAAAACCGATTGTTCAGTGAAATCGAGCCGAACTGGTTTCAACGAAAACCAAAAAAAACCAGCCGGTTTTCATCAATTTTGTAAACCTTGGCATTGGCGCATCGTCGTGTCGAGGACCCCCTGATCTTCGAGCAGTGACTCGAACACTGGAAGCAGCAACTCAAACAGTTGCCACCTCTCTGTCTCTACGGTGTAACACTTCAACTAAAATACTAATCATGAGAGAGAAAATAGAAGAAACATGTTGCTACAATACTTTTTTTCTTGAACCTGGTTAAATATTACTTGTTACTTTCTTGTCACCTCAGTACATCATCAGAACATGACTAGATATGATCAAACGGTGAGACCTTATGATGCAAACTGACTTTTTTATTTATTCAATTGGAATTAGTTTTAGTTTCGTTCAAGTAAAAAAAGACATCATGCAAAGGTTAAATTAAAGCAAGTATTGTATAAATTTATTTTTCTGTAGCTCAGTTTGTATTAATACAAGTTGTCATACTTATATCGTAAGAGTTGCATTATATTTTTTTCGTCCATAGTGAAGCGAGAATGCATCATATTGATTTTCTGTATCGAAGAAAAATTGAATCACGTTACCTTGCCCCTAGCGTAGCACGGACACTCGAACTAGTACAAATTTAAGAAGTGATTCGTGATGAGGGAATATAGAACTACTTTTTCTAAAAACAGTTTGGTCAACTTTTTGCAGAATTCAGAGCAGAAGCACTTTGAAATTCGTACCAAACAAGCCCTTAACAAGACCAAATAAGAAATTCTCTTTTGCTAAAGCAGCATCCTAACTGTGAGGTAAAGAGACACCAAAACGAAGAGAATTCAAGAGATCTCGATCTGATTACCTTATTGCATACTCCCTCCATCTCAAATTATAAGTAATTCAGGGCTCATCAAATTTTTTCAAATTATAAATCGTTATCACTTCCCAAGACACTTTTTTCTCTTCCTAATATATCTTCGCTCTATCTCTCTCCTCCTCGATTTCAAAACATCACACTTTTTTTATTTTTTTAATTCTCGTGCTCAGCTCCAAAACGACTTATAAAACTGGGTGGAGGGAGTATGTTATATCAGTTTGGAGGAGCTCCCATGATGCATGCACATAAATACCCAGCTTCCATGAAAAAGAAATTAATATATGTTTACATCTGATTAGGATTTACATCATAGCCCAGTAAAACAACAAGCCAATAGCTCAAAGCCCGTGGACTTAGTACTTAATATTCATTCATGATTTATTTTTGAGACTTATATTCATTCATGTTGTGATGGGTGTTCTTGCCTTTACAATGAAACAATTCTTTGATGTGGGAATCCTGGCTCCACCACTATAATACCACTCGTGCATATTACATATATTTGTAATTTAGAAACACAAACGTCAATAAAAGAGATAAGTCTAAACAACCCCCTCAACTATGAGGGTGGATGCATTTTACCTCCAATCTTTAAAACCGGATACATAACCCCTCCCCCTCAAAGTATTGAAAACCATCTAAATAACTCCCTAGACTGTTTTAAGGTAGTTTTACTATTTATGAACTCACATGTTAGTTTGAAATAAGTCTAATTCAGCCCCTCAACTATCATCAGTGGTCTACTTCACACCTCAAACTTTAAAAATTGGACTTTTAATCCCCTGAAGAATTAAAATTTGTCTAGATAACCCCTGTATTGTCTAAACAGTTGCAATACTTTATGGATTTAAAAGTCTGATTTTAAAATTTGAAGGGTGAAAGAGACCATCATTGATGGTTGAGAGGTAAAATAAACTTATTTCAAACTGACATACAGACCCATAAACAAAAAAAAAATCACCGTTGAAACCACCTAGAGTTATTCAGACGGTTTTCAATACTTCAGTATCCGGTTTTAAAGGTTGAGGGGAAATGCACCCACCCTTATAGTTGAGGGGGTTATCTAGACTTATCCCTCAATAAAATTATCTGAGATGAATTTATAAGTAAAATGGGAATAAATAGGCTCAAGCAAACTGCTGCTAACCTTTTCTTACAAAATAGCAATTTAAAACAAAGTTTATATACTTAAATGGAAATCATTTAAATTGAGAAAGGAGACAAATTAGTATGTTCCATACTAAAGATGCACTATATCACCATTTTCACACCCTCTAGCTACCTCACTTATAAGTTCTAACATGTACAATTCATTATGTAGATGACTTCAAACGATATCCTGTGTGTGCCAGGCGATACTCATCGCCCTAGCCAAATTGTCGAAGTCAAAGATGATCATACAAGTTCGTTGGGGAAGCTCATGAAAGAGAACTTGGATGGTCTGAAGGTCCAGCCATACCGATGGAGCTTTGCAAGTGCTCTATCCACAGTTTTCAGCTGCAGAGACTGTCCTGAAAGACTGAAACCACTTGCACTATTGAAGATTTATTCACTCCATCGATGTTAACTCTGCTAAAAGCCTCAATAAAGTGCTTCAGAGGCAACAAGGAAAGATTGGCATTCTGCAATTTGTAGGCCCATGTCACTCAGTGATATGTATACAACAATATTTGTTTTAAAAAAATACAACCATTCATAAACTTGAATGAAACAACAGTAAATTAGAAATAATTTGAGGCATATTTCCATCAATTATTAAACTGCTACAATTGTATTTTATTTCTAATTGAATAACTATAATACGAAAACGAAATGATCTTAACACAAATCAACAGTTACATTTCGAATAATTTGCATGTGCCAAATTCTTCATCATCTCGAAGTATGTACAGCTGAAGCAATTCATATCTAATGATTAATAAGACTACATACACCATGTTTCAAAGTTAGCACCATACTAAATCTGGTTAGACTTGGTTTAATTGTCTTTTAACCTTCACTACCATTATATTAGCCTATTTTTATGTTCTGAGCACTACAAGGAATAGAATCTTAGTAAATTGTGCCCAACTACATTGCTCGCATTACACACATATC
>BCLF01000149.1:306506-365322 GCA_001602275.1 Zoysia japonica | reverse complement strand
TTTATGTTGGAGTATATGGATAATTGTGTCTCTTTGTTTCTCCCAAGATTGATACAAATCATTTTTAATTTGGACATTATGCTCTAACAATCATTAATCATGTTATGTTGCACCTGGTTACCTGCTTATACAAATATTCAAATGATTTTTTTCTGAACTAACACCATCCTTGGTAAACCCTTTGCAGTTCAATGTTTTCTATACGAGATCAAATTTGAATATGAATAATTCAAAAATTAACTATATTACATTTGCATGTTTATACCGACTATACTATATTACATTTGCATGTTTATACCGACTATACTTCATGTGTCAATTAGAAAAGTGCACTGCTAGAACATCCTTGGTAAACTGACAGCAGCTCATTTGGTTAGGGCAATCCCAATGGGTAGTGTCTTGTAGTAGTTTCTTAAAGAGAGAGAAAACAATAAATTGTCTTTTAGACCCAATCTCTTCTAATACATAGTTTCTAGTATAGTTTCTATATTTAATTACCTCTTGCATGCTCTTTAAAAGAGGTGTGATCAATTGTGGCAAGAGTATAGGAGTATGTAGTTTCATCTTTCATGAGGCCAAACGACTTGACATGCTGAAAAAAAAATAAAAACCAGAATTTTACTACATTCTGGTTTTACTGCATTGTAGCATGACACAAAAACTAGAATCAGTCCCCAAGTTGCATGTTCAAAAACATGACAACTTGAGCAAGACCAGAAAGTCGCTTCTGATCATCTGCTTGCGAAATCTGAATAACAAACTCTGACAGAAAATGGCAGACAGTCTATGATATACACTTTGAGAATTAGTAGAACTAATGGATCATGCATTCCTCCACCACCTTCCATATCCCTCCTTGAGGGCATCCTCATCATACTGACCATAGCCAGTGCTGCTATATAATCCAGCACCAGATAGTGATGCTTCAGTCAAATCCCTAAGGATTTTCCTGCAAAATCAGAAAGAAATCAATAAACACTAGTAACATTGTAATATACAAAGTTAAATAAGTGCAACCCGACTCTTATACAGTACTCCCTCCATTTTTTTAATTGATGTCGCCGTTGACTTTTAAATTCAACTTTGACCATTCGTCTTATTCAAAAAGTCTGCTCGAATGTGTAAAATTTTAAGTTGTGATTCAAATAACTCTAATGATAAATCAAATTATACCAAAATATATGAAATTTATCAATTTTTTTTTAAATAAGACGAATGGTCAAAGTTGAATTTAAAAGTCAACGGCGACATCAATTAAAGAACGGAGAGAGTACATTACTTCACCATAGTTTGGATCTAATGACTGAACAAAACACATTTCATTTTAATCAACAGAGTGGTAAAAAAGAAAATCACCTTGTAGTGGCTTCGGATTATGTTCTATAGTCAGGAATGATCCTACAGGCAGTAAACAAAGTTACTTAAAATAGTCCAGAACGATATCAGTAGTGCAGAAAGTTAGTAAAAAAGGATTTGATCTGTAATTGAATAGGGAATTAACTGAAACTGCATATATGCCCCCATGGAACAGAAATTGTATTGAAATCACGTAACACAAAAGTCCTAAATTATCATATACTTTTAAACCAGCACAATGATCTAAACACAAAGGATTTGATCTGTAATTGATAGGGAATTTAAACTAGCACAATGATCTGCTTGGACCATGGATACTTCCACTGATACTGAATTACTAACCAGAAGCATACAAGTGCTTGTATTCTTAGAAAGTTTTACTGATCTAAACAAAAAGGATTTGGTATATTTTGCTTCCAGAAGAACAAGCACAACATATCATATACTTGAACCATGTGCTTCCAGAAGAAAAAGCACGAGCTGAGGACTTCCTCATCCATTACAGGCGAGAGATTTAGAATGGATTTCCTCAGATTTCGGACGGGATTGCAGAAACGGCGAAGGGAGGTGGGACGGCGGCGCTAGGGTTCCTGGCGGGGCGCACGCGGAGGCGTACGTCCAGGCGGCGCCGGCAAGAGTGCGCGCGGAAGCGGGAGCGCGGGGCGCGGAGGCGGGGAGCACGGGCGCGTGCAGACTCTGGAGCTCGGCTGGCAAGGGCGCGGCGGTCCTGCTCCTCAAGCCGATCCACCTCCGCTGCCGGCCGCTCCCAGCTCCGACCACCCGAAGCACGGGCACACGCACGGCGCCGCAGATGCACGCAAGCGAAGGCTGGCGCGGGCTCGTCCACAGCGACAAGGGGAGATGAGGGGCGCGGAGGTGGAAGAGAGGAGTGGCGCGGCGGTGAGGGAGAGGAGGGGCACCGCTGTGGGGGAGAGCAGGGGCCGGCGGTGAGGGAGAAGAAGTTCCGCCGGTGGGTGATAGGAGCGGCCGGCGGGGGAGAAGAAAATGGCGCGAGTGGCTACTGCATCTCGCAGGTGAAGGCTTCGCGCGGCGGCGTACTCAATCCGGAGTACCGGTGATGGAAACGATCGAAGTCTTCCCAACGCTGATTCTCCGGTTTCTTCGAGCCTCAATTCTAGCGACGAAATCGGTGAAGAAACGGTTTCACATTTTTCAACTCTCTCTACAGTAATTACTATGCCACATCACCAAAATTCTGACCTGTCATGGTAATTTATGAGAGATAGAAACCATCATTAATTACCATTGAGAGTGTCCTTAGAGCTTTCAGGTGTGTGGCCTTCTACCACGTTTATATGGTGCGGTGAGGTTTCTTGCAAGAGGCCTCTTTTCTCTTTTAATAGAAAGAAACATAGCTCTCTTGTGTTTTTTAAAAAGCTTGTGTTCATAATTTAAGAAATTGAAAAAATTCTCCTGGTTGTAGATTAAAATATATTGGCAACAATGATTTGGTACTAGGGACTTGGTCCCCTCTCTTATGTGAGGGGTAGTTGTCACTAATATCCATATTGCACTATAGTACTCTCTTCATTTCACGATAAAGTGACTTATTTGATTTTTTTAAAATCAACTTTAATCATTGGTCTTATTAAAAAAAATTATAAAATTATAAAATAAATAAATAAGTCAAGCTTAAAGTATTTTTAATAACACTAGGATTTAAGAGTTTTCTGGGGAATAAAGCTGAGTGTATTATTATTTACTTCCTCCATCCCATAAAAAGCCTATTTCTAAGTTTGTTTCATTGTGTTTTATTCTTCTTTTTGACCAATTATTTTTTAAAACTTGGTAAACTTTATAAACACATAAATTATATATTATGAAAATATTTTTCATGGTGAATTCAAAAATATACATTTTATATTATTAAAATTTATCAAATTTGTATAAATTCTTAGTCAAATAGAAAAAAAAACACAGTTAACTAAACCTAAGAATAGACTTTTTATGGGACAGAGGTAGTAAATGTTTATTATCACATCGGTAGAAATTTTGTTTTCAATAAATTCTCAGCAGCATTGTAGTTTATAAAATCAGTAAAAACAGTATCGGTAAACAGTATCGGTAACCACAGTTGTCAGTAATTTTACCAGTCCGGCGCGGTGTATTGATTGACCAAATACAAAATTTGAAAAAATTGATTTTTTTTTCTCTAGAAGTGTAAACACCAATAACCATCCGTCCGTCAATTGGTGAAACAAAAAATATTTCGGTTTAAAAATTTTAAAAATTATGAACGGTTTACTTTAACATTTGACTAGATATCTTTCATTTTTTATTCTGAATTTATATTTTTTTTAATTTTCGGTGACACCCACCATTTGCACGGCTTCAACGAAATGGTTAAGCTTCGGCAGGAGGCAAACGAAATGGTGAAACAAAAAACTATTTCGGCAGAGTCAAGCATCGAGCTCCGACCAGAGCGAGGAATAATATTCCAGCGTCGGATCTGTAACAGTCACACGCAGACGTAAATCTGGAATCCCGTCACCGACCACGCCACCATTGGCGATCCACGCGGAAGCTCCTTCCACGCTTCGCGCTCCCGTCAACTGGTTTCCCCAAAACATTGCCGCCCGCGGCCGGTTCCCCATTCCTCGTCCACCACTCCGCTTTCCCGCCTCCCGTCTAGGGTTCCTCGGCCCCGGGAGAAGGGGTAGGGATGGAGGGGTGGGCCGCCGCGGCCGCGTGCACGGCCGCTGCGCTGGCGTCGGCCGCGGGGGCGACCGCGGTGGCGCTGCGGCTTGTCCACCGCCACCTCCTCCACTACGCTGAGCCCACCCATCAGCGGTTCATCATCCGCATCATCCTCATGGTCCCGGTACGTTTGCTCGCCCCGGCCCTCTCCTGCAGCGCTGTACCCACCTCCGGGCTTGATGTTTGTTTCGTGAGAGACGCGGTAGCTAGTCCTGTGGTTGGAGGGACGGCACTCTGATGTAGTATTGATTTCGAATTTAACTTGTTCAGCGGTAAGGGTCTGGTCATTGGTTCATCGTACAAGCTTATGAGTTACGAAGTCCAAGTGGCAATGGTGTTTGCCAATTATATAAATTAATGCATTATAGCATGCGGCATCAGTTATAGTACTACTCCCTCCCTTCAAAACTACTTACGTTTCTGGACAGAGGGAATAGCATTGTAGATTTGTTTTCATTGAAGGAAGGGTTATATATATGAGTTTAGAGATAGATCATAGTATTGTGGATACTAGTCTATTTATGTGAACATGTTAACACTTGAACTTTGCCACTTGGCTCTACAACGTTAGATATAGTTATTTACTGCCATAATGCCTTGCGGAGATGGTTTACTTGAAGGTGAAAAATGGTTCTTGGATCTATTACACCATATGACACTGGTTGTTGAAGTAGTGTGCTGGAATGACCAATATTTTTGTTGTCTACCACTGCCCTGGGTTGTTGGCTGAGATACTTCAGTTATCTCATAGGATTGTTTTTGATTGTAGTGGAATCATAATGACCAGCGTAAACATTATTTTAAGTCCTGTTCTTCCTGTTCCTGCTTGGTGCATCAGCCATGTGCTGCTGGTGTCTTGTTACATTATACAATTTGTTTATCCCTTTTGTGCCATTTTAGCTTTCTAAATTGGTTTTACCCATATGAGTCATGGCACCTACTCCCGGTGCATACAATGTGTATATTTGTACTGGATTAAATGTTAGCATGGGACTGTTATTTCTTTAATTTTTGTTCAATAACTTAGTTTCTTTATCTTATGACTGCACTTTGAACATTTTGAGAATCACATTATTTGCAGGTATATGCGGTGATGTCATTTCTTTCCCTTGTTTCACCGCATAATGCAATCTACTTCAATTCTATCCGGGAAATGTAAGTCAACTACTTCTGGACATAACTCAAAACTTAGCTTGCCTTCTTTGTTGCATCAGTAGACTCGTTTTAGTTGCGGATATTTCCTTATTCATGCCCCTTTATGCATACATGCCATTTCCATGGATAATGATAACCCCATTGTAAAAGGAGGGCTGCTTACTACCTTGGTAATAGCTTTCATTAGCTTTCCATACTTATTATCTAATAGGAATATTGTATTTGGGTTATTATGATGGATCTTTTGGTATGTCCATAATCCATATTTTAGTTTATCAGATGTTTGAGAAGCGGTCAAACTAGTGCTTCAGGTTAGTGCAATCATCCGTCCTAAAATGTGCACTGCTGCTAAATCTTGATTGCAGCTGGATCATGCCTTTAAGCAACTATGCAAATCATATCTGCTGTTGTTTTGCATACTATTCTTTGTCAAACTAGTTATCAACTTAATTGTATTCTTTTAAGATGTGTCAGCAACTGTGGATTTAAAATATTGTTTGATCTATGTTTATGGGACTAATAGTTCTATTCTGAGTTGTTAAATAGATTATGCATTAGCAAGCTGGTTTTGGTTTTGTGAATGTGTTCCATTTTCACCTCTGGATGCAAATTCACTTAGTTCTATCAATCAATTTTTTGCTATACTTATTAGAGGATAGTAGGAACGAACAATTGTTTTAAAAACACATTCATTCTCTCTTTCATCCTTGTGCATGACGTTTAAAGCAACTACCAATTGTTGATGACTTCTGTTGGCATTCATGTATCAGCAGAAGAGATGCTGATGCGTGTTTCATGATTGTTTGTTTTATGTATTACTGACAATTCTCTCGATTTCACTGAGGCTGAGTTGATGTGGGCAAAAACCAAACATGGAATTAATTACTTATGTTACTCCTTACCAATTGCCAATATTTTCATGGCATGGGCAAATGTGAAATTATCTAGGTCAAAATTGTGCAGAAAATTTTGTATTTTGTTTGACAATGTATGCCCAAGGCATGAACCTCATGAATCTCATGATGATACTGAGTTACTTTATATCCTTATTGGCTCCATTGTCGATCTGTAGATCACGTAACAGTTTTAAGCATTCTTTTTACTGTCATTATATTTGAAATCGAATTTTCTTGTCCCCTATCTGATACACCTGGCTGGGAACTCCGGAATATAGTTACCTAGTGCTTTTGAGTTGCCATTTGTGATCTATTACGATGTGTGCATGTACATTCTGACATAAGTAATAGAGTTACCAAGGGTATTTTGACCTTGAAGACACACACTTGTGCCTTGAGTGTCCCGGCAAGAACTACCTCAATAATTTAATGAAGGGAAAGGTATTGCAGCACATGATCATGCCACATCTTTTCTAAGCAGTTGGATGTGTTGGTTGCGCCTAACTTTAGAGTCATAATGAGTTTTATTCCATCACAGATGATTTTCAGAGTATTGCTGGCACAGTAATATGGTCACAAGTATGTTTTCCTGTCCTGATTTAATCCTTCTTTCCAAAATGAAAAGAAGAAGAACAGCACACGATGTCTTCGGTTATTGTGGCTTACTAGCTTTTTGTAATTGCTGGCAAATAATGGGCATGATAAGTCACTCATGTACTATGTTTATTGGTTGAAAGGATGATAATATTTGTTTGCTATCCTATTGTCTTGCCTGTTCTGTTCTGAAAGTAGCATAGCACAAGATTGGTTGATATTCCTTCTATTATTTCTTATTGTTTCTGTACTTGCCATGAAGCTTTGAGCAAATTCAATGTTGGTAGATTATGCTGGAACTTAATTGTTGTATTTTTTTTTTCTCAGCTACGATGCTTGGGTCATATACAATTTCTTCTCACTTTGCTTGGCTTGGGTAGGAGGTCCTGGTAATGTGGTTGTAAGTTTGAGTGGCCAACATCTGAAACCATCATGGTTCCAGATGACGTGCTGTTTACCAGCTATTCCTCTAGATGGGTATGGAATTCCGTTTTAGCTGATTAAATTATCATATTCCATGTTCCTGTGTTAATGAACATGATAATGAAATGTTGACCTTGAAGTTTTGGTGTGTATGGCAGGCGTTTTATACGGCGATGCAAACAAGGCTGTCTGCAGTTTGTGATCCTGAAACCAATACTGGTTGTAATTACCTTCATACTGTATGCAAAAGGAAAATATGAAGATGGGAATTTCAGTGTCAATCAATCCTATCTATACATAACTATCATATATACAATCTCATACTCAATGGCATTGTTCGCTCTTGCACTGTTCTATGCTGCATGTAGAGATCTGCTTCAGCCATACAACCCTGTTCCAAAATTCATCATGATCAAATCGGTTGTCTTTCTCACTTATTGGCAGGTAAAGTGGAGTGTAAATATGTTTTATTTTGTGTCCCTGAATCTACTTAGGAGCCACTAATCTGTTCAAATTTGTTGTATGAAATATATATTTATTCAAGTAAAATGATACCATCAGTGGACTCTTTGTTTCTTAATCAAACTTGGTAGTTCTGATATGATTTGCTTTCTGACAGGGTGTGCTGGTTTTCCTTGCGGCAAAATCTGGATTCATAAAAAATGCTGAGAAAGCTGCTTACCTCCAGAACTTTGTGCTATGTGTTGAGATGCTCATTGCAGCCATTGGACACCAATTTTCCTTTTCCTACAAGGAGTATGCTGGTTCCAACGCCCGTCCTTATGGTGGTTTTAGGGGAGGCCTTCTTCATGTTCTGAAATTCAGTGACTTCTATCATGACACTGTTCACCAGGTGAGCTGATTATCATTGCTTTCAGCCCAATAAACAGGAAAAATGTGTATCGCCGCTGCGATTCTTTCTGAAGTGTAAATTCACTGCCTGCTTGATCTAACTGTTCTCTTACTTTGTAGTTTGCGCCTACATATCATGAGTACGTGCTTTATAGTAACGAGACAGAGGATGAACCGACAAAATATAGCCCTAGCACTATCGTGCCAACTGGAGAGCACATAGAGCTGGGAGAAGTCACTGGTATGAGCTCAAAAGCACCGATTATGTCAAGCTTGTCACAAAATGAGGCAGATCAGGCAGAAACAGTGCCTTCGCAAGTCAGAACTGGGTCTTCTGCGGAACCATATGACCTATCTAAGTTTCTCAATATAGACTGATTACTCCAATGAGCTTCCTGCAATTCCTGATAAAAGGAAACAATGATTACGTGAGATGTATAATTGCGTTGATTGTAGTCTATAGATAACACTGTACATAGAAATGCCTCGTGTACCGATTTTGCTCCATTCTTCCTCTCTGAAGGGGGCTTGTTCATGATTATGGTTAAGAGTGAACTAGACTGACAGATTTACTGAGGTGTTAGTGGAATATGAAATCGGGGAAGTGAAAAGAATTTATTATCAGATAACAGCTGTGTATGAGAGGAATTTCTGTTCGATGTGCTGTGCTGTTGATCTTACAAAAAGGCTTGCGAGGCTTGTTTGCTTGTTTTCACTAAAAAATCGTGTCTGTTTTTGTCACACAATTACATGGAAGTTTTCATGAAGGATGAGTTCTGCAATTGGGCTTTGATTTGTACAGGTGATTAAGACAATATGCATTTGTTGCCAGGTTCAATTCCTCAATGTCACTACAAACATTCTGGAATTGTGGATTCTATGGTACAGTATTCAAGAACACCAGAGTCAGCGATACTGCCATAGATTTAATCTTTTTTTACTCTAGGTCTTAAGTAACACGGCATAACCGAGATTGGGATACTGATCTATGGACCAACTATGAACATACCAATAATTAAGGGAGATACTTAACAAAAAAAAGAGACTTCTTACAAGGTTATAAGTTGTTACTTGTGAGCCTGTTTGCATCAATTTATAGATTTATATCGAACTATTTCTGCCGACCATTTCTCAAAGCCCTGGTGTCACCATATTGCGGAGACAAAATAGAATCGGTACAACTCTTATCCAAGGTTTATGATTTCGTTTAAACCGCTAAAACCGGTCTAATAAAAATCGCGAAAACCGAAAAAAACAGGTCAAAACTGTTTCAAATCGAAAATTCAAAATTTAAATAAACTGCTACAGTAAACCGAGCGGTTTCACCGGTTAGCTGGCCGGTTTCTTCAGTATTTTAAAATTTGAAACCCACCGGTTTCACTGGTTTGCCGACCGCTTTTACCGGTTTTCGGTATTCCGAATTTTTTCAAATTTTAAATTTTTTTTTAAAAAATTTAAAACAAAAACCGGTTGTTCGGTAAAACCGGACTGGACCGGTTTTACCAGAAACCACGAAAACCGGCCGGTTTTAAGCGGTTTTGTAAACCTTGCTCTTATCTACTAAGGCAGGAGTCCCTAGTGTCGTAAACTTACATAATATTGTGCAGACCAAAAAGATTAAAGTGAAAATATAATGTTTAAAAGTAAAAAAAACAACACTTATTTTAGGACGGGGGAGTACTAAGGCAAGAGTCCCTAGTGCATAGTGTTTGGTTCAGAGACAAATCCATACATGGATGGATCTATCCTGGATGCATGTAGGTTCACATGTTTGGTTGGCTAAATCATACCAACCCATCCAGAATGAATTAGTTTAGATTCTAAGAATATTCCTTCCAAATGATGTTCTGTCCCATATAACCAATCAAACATCCAACTTAATCTTTTCATCTAGTATCATCTCATCAGCTGAATCATCCCATCCAGGATAAATTTGGTACACGCAACCAAACACTACCTTACATAATACTACTGTACAGACCAAAAAGATTAAAGACATGAGGCTTATCTGAAACAGGCCGATCTAATTGCACTCAGCATCACTTCAGATGGATTGATCCCGGCAGCTTTCATCTGATACATCACTCTGGTTGCTTCTCTGTACTGTCCTCCGCGAGCATATGCCATGGCCATGGTGTTCCAGCACACCGCGTCAGGCATGCCACTGATCGCTTCGAATGCCCTGGCAGCGTCTGGTAGCTGTCCTAGCTTCGCGTACATGTGCACCAGTCCAGATCCGACGAACTGGTTCGTGTCCATGCCACGCTTGATGGCGTCGGCATGCACCTGCTGCCCGCAGCAGCCTTGGTTCTCTGACTCCGCGAACACTGCAAGGATGCTCGAGAGGGAGAAGCTGCTCCTGGGAACACCGGACGACACCATGTCCCTGAAGACATCAATGGCCATGCTCAACAGGCCGTCTCGGTGGCAGGAGGTGATCAAGCTCGTCCAGGCGGCCTCGGGCACCGGCTCCTGGCATCGGTGCTGCATCATCATCGTAAGCACTTGCCTTGCACTACGATGAAGACCACCAATATCGCTGTAAAGCTGCACCAAGGAGCTGCCAACGTCACCACGCACTCTGTCCAGCTTGAAGACAAGAGCATGTACTTGCTGGCTGAGCCGTCGTTCACCATCACGAGCACACGACCGCAGAACAGCCACAATGGCATGGGCGTAGCAATCATCGGCGAGTCCATGCGCTTCACAACACATCTGGGCGAACAGACGCATCGCGTCGTGATGGAGGCATGTGTCCGCGTAGCCCGAGACCATGGTCGCCCACGCCATGCCGTTCTTGGCTGGCATTCCGTCGAACACCCGACGGGCGGCTCCGATGTCCCCGCGTGCCGCGTACGAGAGCAGCACCCGGTTGGCAAGCGGTTGCGGGAGGCAAGCGGTGGTCCGGCGGCTCGCTATGTGGGAGTGCACGGCTGTGACCTCCGCGGCGTCGGTGCAGTCCCTGAGTAGGGAGATGTAGAGCTCCTCGTCGGGCGGGAGATGCAGCGCGTCCAGCAGGCGCAGTACGTCGCCAGCGCCGGACGAGGACGGCGCCGCGGGATCTGCTTCATGGGAGGGTTTCTTTCTGCCACCGTCGTTGCCGGCGGGGTCGACGGAGGTGGACGTGGGCACGGGGACGGGGAGCTTCGGGCGCGAGAGGAGAGGAGGTGGCGGTTTGGCCGGCTTCTTTAGGGTCGGCAGCCGCGCTGCAATTGCAGACGTGTTCGTGGAGGTGTCTTTCGCGGCGACATGGCAGCGCCGGCGGCGGTATAGGTGGGGAGTCACGGTGGTGGCGCCGCACGGCTTCGCGGCGGAGCAGCGCGCCATGGGCACGAGGTAGACTCAACTCTCAAGCAGAGGATTTGGTGAGCTTCCGTGCGAGACCTTGTGGCGGCATATGTTGGCCTGGGTGTTGCTTCTATTTGGGATGAAGAAAAGCGGCCTTGGAAAGAGATGTCCGATCCCGGCCCAATATCGCATATTCAGTCCATTGGTCTAACGAATGTGAGCAATTAACAGTTGACATGCCTTGAACAAGAGGGGGGAAAACTCGACGGCGGGGTAAGATAACCCCCAGCATTGCATTAAAGAAAGTAAGACATTCTCAAACAGATCGGAAAAAACTCTTGAACTTTTGCTCCACTCTTTCATAGAGTGCATAGAATTCAATCTATTTCGAATCTCAACTTGACTCCAAAGTAAAAGTTATTCCTCTTGAGGTATTCTATCATCCTACGAAGTTTCAACCTTTTCAGAGCTAAGAAAGTAATTCTTATCGACCTCAGAATAGAGTTGACTGATCTGAAAGATAGCAGTTCCAAAAAATTGCTTATCAGTTAACCCCAGTCGAATCTTAATATCTTACATTCCTTTTTGAGACGACTTGTGCATGTCATTCTTAGTGTATAGCACATGTCTAAGAACGATCCTTCCAAGTTCCAAACAATTGAGAGGTTGGGAGGTATTTCTTTCAGATCCTAAAATTTGGTTTAGTGATCTGTTGTCAGCAGATTTTTTCAAGTCTTCTTATCGGATAACCAGTTTCAAATTTCAATATCTTTCATCGTTGGCAACAGCCTGTTCATGTTGGTTATTTTGTAGACCACATGTTAAAGAAATGTTCTACCAAATTTCAGCCTTTTTCGAGATTGTTTTCTCATCCTTTCTTTGTGCACAAAATGCCTAAGCATTAAGCTTGACATATGCTTGCAGCAGAATTTTCTTAAGCCTCTTTATCAATTAACAACTTTTAAAATTTCATATCTTCTGCGTTCCTTTGAAAAACCCTATGCATGTCGTTTATGTTGGAGAATATATATTATAGGTTCATCCTACCAAGTTTGAACTCAAACCAAGTTCAGTTGCTCGTTTCGCTTTCATCCCCAAAATGATCAAGTGTTAAGCTCAGCTGGACACCCCTTGACCTGCGGGACCCACACGTCGATATCTCATTTCTCCCTTCTTATCTGATCTCCGATCCAGCAGGTAGCACGCATCGCTCTTTCTTTTTCTCTCTCGGGTGCACAGCCTGCCCTCGGTCTCTGCCTGGGAGCGACGCCACAAGGCCGCCTCTGCTCCGCAGCTCCTCGCCAACACGCACGTGCTCCACTTCCCTAGCTGCTCTGGGGCCAGTCCCCTCGCTCGGAGCTTTGCCGATTCGAAGTTCCCCCAAATTTTGGGAGTTTTGGGACCGCCGGCCGATCTCCTTCGATTCCGACGAAATCCGATCACCTGTGCAGCACTATCCCTTTTTAATTGGCCGGGATATCACCGTTTTGGGCAGGATTGCGAAGCTTGGACGCCCACCACCGTCGGAACCGTGCCACCCCACCGTGGACACCTACCTTCCGGCCCTTTTCGACACCGACGACCTCTTTGCCACTTTCTTCTTGCTTTGGTGATTCTGTAGGAACAAACGGCTCGGAGTTTCATCAACCGAGCTGCCCGCAGTTCCTCGCCGAACGTCGTAAAGCGCTGCCCCTCGTCGCCAGCCATCTTCCGGTGAGGATCTACCCCTCGTGACCTCTCCCGTGAACTCGGTGTGTCGAGGGCATCGTTGGGTGCAAGAACCCGTCGGTTTAGCCGCCAGGAGGCTAACTACGGCGAGCCACCGCCGCCTTCGGCCACCAGCACCATGGCTGGCTCTTAGAGCTCGTCCAGGATCTAATGTGACCATGGGCGGATCCTTTTTGGCGACAATGTGGTCTTCCGTGTGGCCTCAGCCCATTTCAATACTTTAAAACTTAGAAAATTCGCTATAATATATCGTTGGAATCCACTCATCTTGTAGAATATTTTAGAACTATAAAAGTTGCATTTTCTTGATTAGCATTATTTTTATTAATTACATAAGGGCATATCTCCAATTTCATGCATTCAAAAAAAATATGAAAAATATATATTTACATTCTCCTGATTAATTAGTGTTATCCTGAAATTATTTAGAATTTATAGGCTTGTAGATTAATTATAAATAATTTATTATTCGTAGATTCTATTTAATTCTCTATAAATCAACTAGTTGTCAATAAATTATAAGATTTGGTCAGAAATTAGTTTAGCACCTACTTGATTTAATTGTCCAATAAGATGTTGAATTATTTCTTCCAGAATCATATTAAAGGAATTTAAGAGTTGTTTCCTCATTTTAATTAATTAGGATCATGTAGTATATAACTATAATTAGCACATTGATAAATTTGGGTTCATAAACTCATTAACATACTAACCATGATCATATCTTTGCATGGCACATCATCACATGGGCATAGCATTGCATGGGTTAATTATAAAATGCATATATTTGCTTATTTGCATATCATCTCATGCATATAGGAAACGACACCGAAGGCGAACCTATTGAAGTTGCTGCTAAGGATCTTATTGTTGCTGCTGATCATACTATTGCTTATGCTAACTCTCAACAAACCCAAGACAAGTCTCGGTGCATTAACTCTATTTTAATTATTTTACATTTTATCACTATGTATGTTTAATGTACTGTGCATTAGATTTTTAGCAGTTGACTGGAAACCTAGATTGCATATTAGGAATCCTTTCTCTGGGTTAAATATTTTTGGTACAAGTAACTCGATGTAGAGCTAGACTATGAGTCTTATTCAACGGTAGAAGTTGAGTGAATGAGAAACTTCACTCACGAGCTTTAGGTGGTTCCTATGGATATTAGAAGATTTAATGAAAGGATAAGGTTGGTTTAACATATCACATAAATGATGAATGTGAGACTGGACAGGGAAGTGTAGGTTGGCAACAAGAGAGGAGTTCTGTGTGTGGTAGCCTTGTTTGTGTCGGTTAAGGACCGACCGAGTATAGCCCTGTTGAGCAAGTTTAAATAGTACCGGTTACATACTGGATATATGAAACTCATAAAACCGATGTAGCTCAATACCGTAGTGGTTGGACGAACCCTACCTCTCTTTAGTTTAGAGTTGAGAGAGACTTGAGGCTGGCTATGGATAGACTCTGAGAGCTATTGCATGGGGACCATATTATTGGGAGACGTAGGCTTATCGGCCCTGCCCTATGGGTTGCGTGAAAGGTTGCCACGTGCGGCTTCTGAGAAGCGCGTACGTGTCGTGTAACTCGAGTTTCTCTAACTAAATATAAATCGATTATAATCGCTGCCTCTCACAGTAACGAGTACCACTTGTTCACTGCGTCACATCGTAGTAAGAATGTGAATGATGAAGTGAATATGATTTGTTTGAGATATTTATTATACATTGCTTGGCAACCATGTTTAATATAGTTTATAGTGCAGACTAAATTTACAATCTTTGAATTTAATTTACCGTTAAAATATGAAAGTAAGAATCCACTACTAGTACCATATTTTTGGCCAAATAACCCACCTATGAGTCAGCCTCCTCATATTTAGGAGTCGGCTGTAGTTAGCCATTTTGAAAGGTAAGTCTTGCTGAGTAATTAGTATTCACGGTTTGTTGTTTCCCTCTTTTTATGTATAGATTTTTTTGCAGGTTAGTGTGACTACTGCGGCAAGGTAGTGTGGGAAGGTGAACCCCTTGCGGACTGGTCTATTGACTAGGTTCCCTCTTCACCTACCTCAGGTCGCGAGGATTGAAGCATGTCTTGGGGCGAGACATGTCTCAAGTTTAGGAAACCGTCGAGTGTATCACTGTTGTGTATCACTTTCGCACTATTTGAAAGTGTGTTTTTAAATATTTATCTTAAGACAACTTGAACCTTATTGTAAGACTTTAAAGCGGTTTCTTATAATATGTTTTATCATTTGTGTTGTATTATTTGGATATTGTTGTTCAATATCACTCGATATGATCCTGTTGGCGCAAAAAAAAGTTGGTTACATGGAATAAAAATGGTGTGAGAAAAACTTAAGTAGCACAGAAAATGCTATCCCGCAAATACTTTTTTTTTGCCACGTAAACTGGAGTATTTGTGATTGATTTCACCAATGTATAAAAACTATTTTGACATGTATGTACAAAAAGTGTCTGCTTAGAGCACAAAATCTTTGTGCGCTTAAGTGCAAAACTTTAGATATGTCTCTTAAGGAGTATTAATTTTTCAGACATATTTGTAGGCCTTAATGTCTCTTAAGTGCAAAACATACCATCAGAGTAGAGCTGGCCAGCTGGGCCAGGCCAAATGGGCCGGCTTGAGGCCCAACAATTTTGGCCCGGCCCGAGCATGGCCTGGCATGATGGCTAAGCGGGCCGAGCTGGCCTATGGCACGACACAGGCCATGCTTGGGCCTGACCGTAGGCCCGTTGGGCTGGCCTGAGCACGACCGGATTAGCTCGGCCCGGTCAGGCCCGTTGCCTGGCCCGTTTATTATTTTATTAAATTTTAGTATTAAATGTATTTAATTTTTCCTATTTATATTTAAAATATACGAATTTTGATATTATATAATTAAATATTTAAAATTTTGAATAAAATTAAGATTTATTTTTTACCCGTGCTTCGGGCCGGCCCGGCCTGACGGGCCCAAAAGCACGGCCAGGCCCGTGTATAATCACCGGGCCGTACTTGGGGCTGGGCAGCCAGCCCCCGGGCTAGCTATACAGAGTCTGTACTATTGCGGTACACATGATTTGCAAGGACGCAGGTCCCATTTGATACGATTGACAGGAAGCTTGTCGGCAAAGACGGAAAGATGCATACGTTTCGTCAAAAAGTGCTACTGAGAAAGGCATGTGCTGATATTTGAGCTGGTCGAGATTTTCAAGAGGTTTGAAAATCACACTTGATTCTTTTCTTTTTTTTTTACTCTTAACCGCATGATTTTACACTTTAGTGTGATTGGTTTTTGTGCTCTTAACAAAACCATTTTTGTAGCACTTTTAATGTGATATGTACTTCTCAGGATGCAGTTGATGTGGTAGATGCCTTGTATCTCGTAGGAACAAATTCAAACATTGTCCGAAGTTCAATAAGGTAATAGAAAACATATTTGTATTTTTAATATTTATGCTTAGGCACATTAAGTATTTACTGACTTATGTATTCGTGGTCACTAGATGAGTTAAGATATGGATTTGTCATGATCACAGATACTGGGATAATAGTAGTCATGTCACAATTTCAGAATAAAAAAGGCAGTACAAGCCATAAGCTGAAATAGTAAAGATCATCTATAAAGATTTGTTCTAACTTTTACAGAAATTTACAATTCACAATTGAGCGTAGGTGGGACAATAAAATGAGGATCTTATCAGCTGAGAAACCGCCAAAGCGTGCAAAACCAAAAGGACGCAATCGATATGACCAAAAAGCCCAATAAGAGCTGATGGTGGGATCGTCAAAACCCATGCGTCGACGCTGGCATGACCAGGAAATGAATTACTACACTGAAGAACATTTTGAAGTGGATAACAGGAACAACGAAGACTCCTATCTCGGTGATGAAAACTGCATGCTGTTTTTCAACGAGACGATTCTCATCTGCAAAAAAAAGGTCATAGCAACAAATTGTAAAATCACGCGGGCTATGAAACTAATAATTGGTTCGATCCTGTTGTTCGAGGCAAACAGAAACTCTGGATATTTCTTTCTCCACCGCCGAGATGGCCGAACAAAAAATGCAGGTTATCACAAAGGCCGCCAGAGAGGCTGCCGTTGAGGTAGCAGAACAAAAGCGCCAGTGGTCACCTGGTTGAGGAAGAAATTGACCGCAGAGGGGCTGTCGGAGGAATCACGAGTGCGGACAGATTTTGTAAATTGAACAATGAAATGTATTGCCGGAGGGAAAGCAATAAATAAATGACTTTTCCGGAAAAAAATCACCACGGATGCCATGCAAGGAAACACTACAATCTATTTCAATGGAAAGAAAATCACGTTACATTTCCAAGAAACTAATATCACGTTCCATTTCAAATGGAAATAAAAAATGGAAAGCAAATCACATTAGTGTTTATTTCCGAACCAGGTCTTTTTTGGTTAATTTTTTGAAAAGTATGATCGAACCGGTTGGGTTGGCTAGGGAGTGATTTACTATATATATATATATATATATATATATATATATATATATATAGTCGGCAGAAGAGCTATGTGGACAACCGACGAAGGGACCTCACCTTCTATAAAGGGGATTACGTGTACTTGAAAGTATCCTCAATTTGTGGGACACAGAGATTCTAGATTAAAGGGAAGTTAGCACTCCGCTACATTGGACCCTACAAGATCCTCAACAAAGTTGGTATCGTAGCTTATCGCTTGGACCTTCCCGCGGAGCTATTGCACATACACCTAGTTTTTTCATGTTTCACAACTGAAGAAGTGTCTGTAAGTGTCAGAACAGCAAGTACCATTGGAAGCCATAGATTTGCAACCGGACTTACAATATCAAGAGTTGTCTGAGCGCATCCTGGATGTGACCACCCGCCAAACACGAAGAAAAGCCATAAACTTCTGCCGAGTTCAATGGCGAAATCACGCTGAAGCTGAAGCTACCTGAGAGCGAGAAGATTACCTAAAAAAAAAATTCCCTACCTATTTGGTAAGCAACCCAAATCTCGAGGATGAGATTTCTTTAAGTCCGGTTGCTAAATTTTTCTTCTCTCTCTCTCTCTGAAAACCTAAATGGCTCTATTTTCAAAAACAAAATGCACTAACATAGAAAATAGGATTAAACTTTAAATCTTGTAAAGTATTAAAACTTTGAACTTGAAAGTGTTTGAATTTCTTTTTCTCGCCCTTTTCCCTTTTTCTTCTTATTTTATTTTCTCTCTGATGTTTGAAGTGGTTCTAGATACCCAAATTTGACCCAAATTCAAATATTAGAATTCAAATTTCTGGAAATTTGAATTATTCACGTTGGGCCGCCATTCTCTTCCTTCCCAGCCGGCCCGGCCCATCTCTCTCTCTTTCTTTCCACGCTCACCGCGGTGGCCGCTTTTCCCTTTCTTCCCTGCCGGCCCAGCCCACCGCGCACAGGCGCTTCTTCCTCCTCTGGCGCGCGCACCGCTGGCCAATGGCCAGGCGAGCTTGCTGCAGAACACCACCGCCCCGCACATTTACTTCGCTCTCTGCCGCTGAAATCCCCCGGCGATATCCCTCTCACCCAGCCGCGCTCGGGACACGGCAAAATCCCGGGCCTGGATCCTCCAAATCCTTGCGCCCGAGGTCAACGGCCAATGGAGCTCGCCGCCGTCCCGTCATTATTCCCTTTGCCCCCCTGCATCACGGGACCTCGCGAGTTTGCTGACCTTAGCGCCGTGCGAAGCCCAGCCTGAATCGCAGCGTGCCACCCCGCGACGCGCACCTGCCATCATCACGGCTTGTCGCCCCGCCGTGCCGTCGCGACAAGCACCCACGCCAAGCCGTAGCGCACCACGTAGCCGCCTGTGAACCTTGGGCAACCCGCCGTCAAGCTTAGGTCACTCGACAACCTGCTGCGCGCTCGCACCCGAGGCCATTTATTTCTGCACCTAGCCGCGGCGTGCCATTACAGCAACAGAGCAACGGCGCCGGCCTCCGGCCACGCCGGTCGGCTATAAAAGGCGCCGACCCCTTCCAGCTCCTCCCTCGCGCCCCCGAAACCCTTCGCAGGTAAAGATTCCACCCAATTCCACTCCGCCATGCCTTCTCCCCAAACTCCGGCCACCTCAAAATTTCACCGCCGCCGGCCATTGGAGCTGTCGGCGTAGGGCCCCTGAGCCCGAGAACCACCACCGCACGCACGGCGACACCTTGTCCCCACTGCCCGGCTGGTGAATGGGCCTGGGAACGAGCGCCCCTTTGGCGCTGCCGCGCCCTCTCGCCGCCACCGAGCTTTGAGCCGTCTCCGGCCAGAGGGAGATGCCCAGGGGCTTCACCCTGACACCACGATGCTCACACGCCCGATTTGGGCAGCTTAAACCCGCCCGAGCCACCGGCTCCCGGCGCGCTGCCACAGCCATGTCATGCGCCATCCGCCACGCCACACCGCTTGCTCGCTTCACAGCACGCACACGCGCGTTTTACACCCGCTAGATCTGCCTAGCTTGACCCGCGGCGAAGGCGAGGAAAGCTCGCCGTCGCGCGCGCCTCCGGACGCCGCAGCCCTCGATTCCAGCTGCCGCTGGTACTCCGGGTCCCTCTGCAAGAGCCGCCGTGAACGGGAGCCTGGGAGCGCGCCTCTCGCGGGCTTTCCGGCCGCCGATGGTGAAGCTCCGGCGAGAATCGGTCGGAGCACCGCCGCGCGGCTCTGTCCCGAGCCGCCAGCTGGCCGTGCCTAACGGCACCTTACCTGGCGGCGTCACCCGGCCGTCGGGGCCCGACAGTCAGCCCCTCACGCACGCCAGCTGCACCCCTCACGAAGACCCGATCCAGTGAACCGTTCTCACACGCCCCGCACGTAGGCCCGGTCCACGTAGACCAAACTCACAAACACCGGGCGCACCAAGAGCACTCACACGCTGACCGTCAGGACCCACGCGTCAGCCACTCATGGCAAAATGCTAAGGCCACCTGAGCCAGTGACACGAGAACTTATTCTAGGACATTTTCAGTACAAGAAAAATTCCCAAAAATTCCAGAAAAATCCCATTTTGCAGTAGCACCCTCACAGTAGGAAAATTTCACACATAACCCAGTCATTTGGCACTTTTCACAGCCCCTTTCCGGAAATTTCAGATCAGCCAGTTGCTGAAATTCTGGAAAATTTCAGAAAAACGCCTAGAACTTGTTTTTAGCATAAAACATACCAAACATCCAGAACCCTTGTCTGTTTTATTTTATTTGTAGAATTTATTTATAGCTTGCGATAGACTTATTGTTTGTATGACGTGTAGCCGACGAGGAGCTTGGCGAGGAGGAGCCCGAAGACCCGGACTACGAGGAGGAGCCTGAGGACGCCTTTAAAGACAAGCTCTAACCCCATTCGATCATATTTATCCTATATTTTGCAATGCACCTATTAGAGCCCAGATATTGATTGCTTGCATGATATGTTATCTATGTTTAAAACTATTGCTTAGTTATGATCTACATTGCTAGTATAAATATATTAATGTCAGTTACTTGTCATTAATAGTACTATATGCCTTGATTATCCGTTGTCGACGCATCCTTGTTAAACGTAGGATCTTCTGCATTAGCTATTTAATGACCGAAAAGTTGCCTTGAGTACTACCATGCTTAGGACCCTCTCGTGATGCTTCGACATCACCACACCATACATCATTGCCTTACAAAATGCGTAAAATTGTAGTTTGGTGGTGTGAGTTCAAATAAAGTGGGATCGGTGTTAGTGCAACTTGTGACTAGGTGACGAAGGGTGGTTCTGGTCGTGGGGTGAGGCTCATGAAAGATGGTAGTGCTAGTGAATCTGTGTGAAAGGTGTTGCTATTCGGTGTAGTCCACCTGCCGTGGATGAGCACATCGCCTCTGCTATATAAGGACCGGTTCGTTGGATGCTCAACTTAGCGATTTTCATGCGACCACAGAACCTGTTCTGGGCAGGATTCGATCCGTCGCCTGGGACTATCATATCGAGCCGTTAGGAGGTCAGCAGGACACAAGACTACCAGGAAGTGAACGCGAGATGCTCGCGGTCTGACCCTCGATAGAAGTGATAGTCTGCGTCGTGGGACCATATTTTTCCCATGGATAAAGCCCCTGGTTTACGTGATCACCTTGTGACAGAAGGGACCAAGAAAAGACGTGGATGTAGTTCCCACGGTCCGGCTCCTGGAAAGCACTAATCGCGTCATCGGGGTCTAAAAAACCTCGAGGGATGGCCCCTGGACTCTTGGGCGGAATCTATGAGAAACTTAGGCTTGATGGGTTAAACGCTATGTGATTTCTGTCGCGCAAGATAGCATAGCCTGTGAGAAAAGTGTACAACCTCTGCAGAGTGTAAAATACTTTCGAAATGGCCGTTGCCACGGTTATGACATGCTAATGCCTTAGGTTCTCAATGATTAGTTTTCATGGTACTCCTTGATTAGGGCGAGTGGGTGTAGTGTTCCGTGTTTTAGAAAGTGACGGCTGTGTGTCATGGGACGGTATAGAAGCATGCTTGTGGCCTACATAAATAGGCACTGATGGGACGGATTCTATTCTCCCTCAGGACCAAACCTACTAAAATATGGACAAATAAATGCTTTACTCTTTTTTTGCAAATCTTCTATAGTAAACCTTGTATAAAACTTGCTTTCGCAATTATAGCCCTATTGGTCTCCTTTGCTACAACCATACACGCGTGATTCTTCCCGTGCTAGAGTTAGAGTTTGTTGAGTACCTTATGTACTCACAGTTGCCGCAAATGTTCAGATGGAGAAGAAGAAGTGGAAGCCAACGATGATGGTTAGACGTCTCGCTCTTCGCTCAAGTTGCCTGTGATGTTTTAGTAGTGTTTTGTTTAAGTATGATGTGATGCTTTCCGAGATGCTTCGTTCGTCCCGATGATTGTAAGCTAAGACTATGCTTTTTAAGACCTATTTGGGATGATTTCTGTAATAACTATTGTACGTGTTGTGATTATCACTACGTGTGTGTACCAAGTACTGATCTAGGGATTAGTATGGAGAACACACGATATCTTAGAATTGAGGTATGACACCCTGACGGGCCGCGCTGCCTCATCCCCGACGTGCCAGGCCTCTTCGTCCCCGTCGCACCTCCTCGTCTCCGCTACAAATTAATAGCGTCCTATATATAACTATATTTGTTTGCAGCTGGCTACAGAATTTTTATTCTGTAGCCAGACCGATTTGATCGAACCAGAATGTTGGCACCCAACCCTGCCAAGCAACAGACTTCCCGTCCCATTCGTCGCGCCCCAACCAAAATCCCAAGAACCCCATACTGGGAAACATAATCTCCTAAATTATTGAGGGAGAGAGAGAGAGAGAGAGAGAGATTTTTAGATACAGATTGAGATAGAGAAGAGATTGAGATAGAGATAAAGATAGAGATAAAGATAGAGATAGAGCAGAGGTAGAGATATAGATAGAAGAGATAGAGATAGCAAAGAGATAGGGTTAGAAAAGAGATAGTTAGAGTTAGAGATAGATACAGAGATAGCGATAGAGAAAATAAATATCCAATTAAGTGCACAATATTAATATGTGTAACCGCTGCTATTTAGACCATGAACTGACAACGGTGGAAAGTGGAAACATCTGCATGCTGTTATGGCATTAGTATAACGGGCATGCAGGTACCTTATAAGAAGGATACTCTGCGTAGGTACTTTTATATTGTTGCACTATACCTCTTCATCCGATTGCAAAAGCTACGGCAATGGAGATGTCCCCAAAGCTCTTGGCACTCTTCTTCCTGCTCTTCATTGGCTCCACAGGTGTGTACCCATCGTTATAGTAACTACTGTATCCTCATATTCCATGGATCATCTTAAAATATATCGCCGCTTTTGTGTGTGCAGTGATGCAGAGTCCGGTAATTGTGGTTTCGGCGAGGGACTGTCAGTCGCAAAGCCAAAAGTTTGTTGGCCCTTGCGTCCGTGACGATAACTGCAAAAATGTTTGTGAGACTGAAGGTTTCACGGGAGGCACGTGCCTTGGCGCTCGACGCCGTTGCTTCTGCACCAAGATTTGCTAACTTGCCTGTGTCTCCAGCATTCATATGCTAAACAAAAGGAGGCATGTTATGTAAGCCATAACCAATGTCAAGAGTAGATGAATAAGATGAACTTCCAAGAAGTCTTGATACCGTGTCGTGTTCTTGCATGTTTGTGGAATAACAATTATTTCTAGTACTAAAAATCATGTTTTATAGAATGGCCAGGGTTAACAAAACCGGTGAAATGGGTTAGTTTTCGTGAAAACTGGTGGACCGATTTCACCAGACGGCCGGTTTTCATCCAAAATGAACTTGTTACTGTAGTAAAATGACATACTGACCCGTTTCACTGGCTAGCTGGCAAGCTTTTCTGCACTGATGAAACCGGCCAGTTGGTTGTTTGTAAACCCTGGGAATTAATGCCTTTGTAATTTACTACATTAAAATCTAAGAATTAAACCACCAATTTTTGTTCATAACACAGATTATTTATGGAAATGTGATCGGGGTGTGCTCCTTGACAAAATAAAGATCTGTATGGTAAGATCAACTGAAGGAACACATACTAAATAAGCAGCTGCTGAGGTTTTCATATGAGACGATCTTCCGGATCTGCAACATACTTCAGTAGAAAAATAGTGCGCACATGTCTAATTCGAGAGCTAGTCTCAGGATGGTGCTTCCACCATTTAGGCATCACAATTAATAACTACCTTTAAATTAAGGGGAAATTGTTTCTTGACTTTGGAAGATGCACTTTTCATTCTAGTTTTTTCAACTGCATTTTACATTCAACACTTATTAAGCACGTTTTGATAATATTCAAATTATAACTGATGATAATAAATTACCTAACTATATGTGTTACAAACATAAAAGACATTGAATTATTTGGAACTCAGGAATAATTAGTAGCATCATAATTGAAACGGGAGGTTGGTATTATCGATCCTAAAGAGCTTAAATGGAGAGGCTCACAAGCTAGACCATTAAGAAAATAAGGTACAAACCCAAGGCGGATCTAGACTTAGTAAATTAATAACGGAGTTGTCCTCCAATTTTTTTTTGGCAAAAAAGTTGATTATATATACTCTTTATATTAATGTATACACATGTGACTTAGTAAATAAAAGTAATAGCTAGCATGCAACAAGTATAACTCGTTGTCCTAAGCCTGCGTTAAGCTTGAGAACAAGGGTCGAAACATCTCTCTTGCTCCGTTGTTTGTCTCTCTTAATGCTCGCATCTATCAAATTCTCTCGTATCCAACTGGGTTCTTCTGGGTTTATGATTATGACAGGGACTTCTGAAGAGAAAGGAGGACCTGCTAGGTTTCTGCTAAGGAACAATGCCCACCACCACAAAAAGAGTCATTAGAGACGGGTGTTTTTCTTCGTTAGAGAACGGTGCGGCAGAGGATTTTTCTCAAGTGAAGAGTGCAACAATGCATATTATGATTGGAACATGATTCCTAGGTATAAATGTCTTTTCTATCCACTATGTATGGACCTTGGTAATAGCCATGTTGCAAAATTATTGGTTCATGAACTTTGTCTATATGTACTTGTTGCTTAAGTATTATGTGTATAATTAGTTGTGGATCAAGCATGTATTGTATAATGGTACTTTAACTAATTAGCATTAATGGTCATACCGAAATTTCCTATATTTTTACCTCTATTTCCCTCATTTCCAAATATTGTAACGGTTCTCAAGTTGATCAGCCGGCTTCTCCTAAAAACTGACTGGTTTATCACAGAAACCGCTTAATTTTCATTCCTTCAAGCCGGCTGCAAGTTTGTCCAATTGCTTTTAAATTTTGATTTTGATGTTTTGGTCGGTAAACCGACTGGTTTTTATAGTTTTCGCAAAAACTGCTGAACCAGTCCCCAGCGGTTCCGTCAACTCAGTCAGTAAGTGAAACCTTGTGCATAAGGGACATGGTGTGATGTCAACTGGCAAAGGGGCGGCGCCGGTGACGGAGCAGTAAAGATTAGATGCCAGGATTAGTTGGATAAATAAGAAAAAGATCCAAGATTCGTGTGGCATGAAATGCACACACCTGGCTCGAGGGTGGAAGATCCAGATGTTCTTGACCATTAGATTTGTAAGATGCATATGAAAGATAGTTCTTATCACTCAGATTTGTAAATAGGGTAGTCTGTGTACTATTATTATGTGCATGAAATATAACTCATCTCTGTTAAGTAAGAATTGTTGTGTAGATAGAAAACAACAATTGTGGTTTTTAAGGAGATATATATAGAGAGATAAGGATAGAGGAGATAGAGATTGAGTTAGAGATTGAGATGAGAGAGAGAAGAGAAGAGATAGAGATAGAAAAGAGGTAGAGATAGAGATAGATACAGAGAAAAAGATTATAAGTCATCACTCATCCACTTCACCTTTTGTCACTCTGATGTGAAACATTGATAAAATAAACATCCAAGTGCACAATATTAACGTACATATATATGTAGCTGCTGCCATTTAGATCATGAACTGACAATTTTGGAAAGTGGAAACATCTCCATGCTGTTATGGCATTAGTATAATGGGCATGCAGGTACCCTATAAGAAGGATACTCTGCGTAGGTCCTTTTATAGGATATTGTTGCACTATACCTCTTCATCCGCTACGATCCTCTAATCCTATTACAAAGGCTATGGCAATGGAGATGTCCCCAAAGCTCTTGGCACTCTTCTTCCTGCTCTTCATAGGCTCAGCAGGCGTGCATCCATCGTTATGGTAACTACTGTATCCTCATATTCCATGGACCATCTTACAATATATCGCCGGTTTTGTGTGTGCAGTGATGCAGAGTCCGGTAATTGTGGTTTCAGCGAGGGACTGCCAGTCGCAAAGCCACAAATTTGTTGGCCCTTGCTTCCGTGACGGTAACTGCAAAAATGTTTGCGAGACTGAAGGTTTCACCGGAGGCGAGTGCCGTGGTTTCCGACGCCGTTGCTTCTGCACCAAGGTTTGCTAACTGGTGGCTTGTGCCTCCAGCATTCATATGCTAAACAAAGGGACACATGTAATGTAACCCATAACCAATGTCAACAGTAGATGAATAAGATGAACTTTCATGAAGTCTTGATGAATGATACCGTACCGTGTTCTTGCGTGTTTTGTGGAATAACTAATTTCTAGCACTAAAATCATGTTTTGTGGAATGGATTTGTCAATTTACTACATTAAAATCAATAAATTAAACCACCAATTTTTGTTCATTACACAGGATTATTTATGTAAATGTGTTCGGAGTGCCCTCGTTGACAAAATAAAGATCTGTATGGGAAGATCAACGGAAGGAACACATCATATGAGTAGTAGTAAAATAAACAGCTCGTCAGGTTTTCATATGAGACGACTTTCCGGATCTGTGACATATTTCAGTACAGGCCTGTTTCAGTAGAAAATAGTGCGCACATGTCCAACTCGAGAGCTAGTCTCAGGGCGGTGCTTCCACCATTTAGGCATCACAATTAAATTGACTACCTTTAAATTAACGGGAAATTGGTTTCTTGACTTTGAAAGATGCATATTTTATTCTTTTTTTAAACTACATTTTACTTTTAAACACGTTTTGATAATATTCAAATTATAATCGATGTTAATAAATTACCTAGCTATGTGTGTTAGAAACATAAAAAGCATTGAATTTTTTGTAACTGAGGAATAGTTAGTAGCATCATAATTGAAATGGGAGGTTGAATCGAGTGACTCACAAGCTAATCGCGGTTTATTAGGAGAGCCGCCGGTAATAAATAGATTTATGCAGGTGGCTGACTGTCTTGGGCCACATCTTTTTTTTTTGCAGGTGAAATTTAATTGACAACAGTCTACACTAATAGAGGGAGGTGTTAGGATAAATAAGTTTTGTAATAGTAAAATAAGGTACAAACCCAGGGTGGATCTAGACTTAGTAAATTAATAAGGACAGCTGTTCCCTAAATGTTTTTCAAAAAAGTTGATTATATATACTCTTTATATTAATGTGTATATATATGTGACTTAGTAAATATAAGTAATATAAGCAAGGATGCATAAAAAAACCACATTGTCCTAAGCCCACTTTAAGCATGAGAACAAGAGTCGAAACATCTCTCCTGCTCCAATGTTCGTCTCTCCGATTGCTCGCATCTCTCCAACTCTCTCGTATCCAGGGTTCTGGTGGGTTTTCCAGTCTGAGCATGACAGGGACTTCTAAGTAGAAAGGAGGACCTGCGCTAGGTTTCTGCTAAGGAACAATACCGGTGCGGCAGGGGATTTTTCCATCAGAGGAGGCAGGAGAACATTAGCAGGACAGCTGTGGAGAGAGGAGAAGCAGAAGTTTAGCACACCGTTGTTTGTCAATATCGTTTGGTGAATTCTCTTTGCATTGCTTGATTTCAATAATATCATGTTGCTTATTTTGTCCCTCAGGATTGAAATCTTAGATCCGCCACTATATACAAACAAAGCTTATTCTAGTTTTATTGAATAATCGTAGCAAACATCTTGTTAGTTACTGCATTGTTCCAAAATATAACTATTTCTATTGGTCCAAGTAAAACTTCTTTAACTTTGATTATTAATAGCGTAGAATTAATGGCTTTATTATATATAAATTATGTTACTACATTCATCATTAAATATATTTTATAATCTGTAACTCTTTATACTAGAAATTATTTAATTTTCTAGATATTTTTAGTCAAAGTTAAACAAAATTTACTTTGACCAAACTTATAAATATTTATATTTTAGAACGGATGGAGTATAAAAAATTTAGCTTTTGTTTTTATTGAGGGTGGAGTACAAAAATCTTTATGATATATAGTTATTCACACATGTAGATAAAGGCAAAAATCATCATTCAATTAAAATATTTTAAACCTATTAAGATCTCATATATTTAAAAAGGTTTCAAAATCATCATTCAGTTATAATAAAAATGATAGCAATTTAAGAGTGAAAGGAGTAAACCCGTCCACAGTGTGCGCATAGGGGGGTCTGCATCAAAGGAATGGACCACACCGTCTTACACTATCCACTACAAATTTATAGTACCATATACAATTTGACAACATTATATTGGGCATATTTTAAAATAGATCGAATTGAATGTGGGACCATTTATTTACGCTGATCTCGATGTTTAGATTGTTCTTTTACCTCCTAAAAGGTAAAAATTCTTAAATAACTATAAATGACTATATCATCATTTGGAATGTAATTAGTCAGTTTTGGAATGTGACGGTAATTAAAGGCATGTTTAGTTATATAAATCAATAGCTGAAATTGAATTTGTATCTTACCCTTTTAAAGGTAAAACAATATCACTTGATCTATTTTAAAAGAACTTTTATATTGTACCAGTAAACATATGGGCATTCCGCCCTCTCCCACCGTCCCACGCCGCCCATGCACCTCGTGTCGTGCGTGCATGCGCGCATCGTGGAGATGCTTATGACGACTGACGTGCCAATAAGCTCCAGCACGTGGTTCTTATCTTATCCCTTAGGAAACAAGGTAGCTTGCGTGATAGGGCAAGCGGAAGACGGATTAGCCCTTACCGGTAGGATCGATGCCACGTAAGGTAGAGTACGTATTGCTACCGCTTGATGAAATGGAAAAGTCATCCATCAGATGAGCTCGCTGCATGTTGCTAGCTCGAACTGTACTTTGCGACACATTAGACGTACGTTTGGAGTATGTCCATCCAAAACCTCTTAAGTACACGGCACTTGTCGTTCATTTTCATAGAAAAAGGATGAAAAATGTTACAATGCTTAGAGTTAACAATAGTCGTTCATTTGATCAGTTTTATAATTAAGAACATAAAAATATCTAGTCAAAAATATTAAAATAATAAATTCGATAAAAAAATGATGATCCTAGTACTAATATTTTAAAAATCAATAATTGAGATTAACTGATAAGGAGGAGATACTTACCTCCCAGTACCGTAACACAGTCCATAGAAGGTGAAAACAGTAGTCGATTGAAAAGAACAAGACGACCAAACAATTGCGTGGCAAGATAGGCACGTGCTTCCTCCAGTTTTAATTTTTTTTGTCATTGATTTTTCATATCATCTTTTATTATCCATCATATTAAAAAATTTAGTAAGTATCATATATTTTATTATATTTTGCTTCATCATTAAAATTATTTAAATAATTATATATAATTTTATATATTTGAATTAAGCTTTTAAATAAGATAAATGTTTAGAATATAACATGTCAAGTTTATAATCTGCATAAAGCATTCTCATGAGCATCATTTAGCACAAGCATTGTATAATCATAGCATTGCAAAGTTCAAAATTCAAATTTGAATGAATTTAAACCCATCTTTGTGAAGCAACTCAAAACTTTTGAATACAACTTGACCCGATCAAAACTTTTGGTATGTATACTCTTGATTCTTTGAATTTACATGATTTTTCTCAAATTTTTAGGTGTTGTTTTGATGGCCTAAAAATTCAAGTAATCCTTAAAAACTGTAAACTTTGATGAATTTTCATTTTTATTATACAACTCCGTTTGAGGTGATTCTAGTTGGAATGGATTCATCTTTCCTTGTTCTATCACTAGAAAAATTGGTGTAAATTTTTTAGCCTTAGAGCTACAGATTTTCTTTTTCTTTCAAATTCTCCCTAGAGCCCGGATAAATCCGCCCTACTGGACAAATCCGAGCCTCACAGGTGCCTTCAGCCTTGGGCAGCCACGTGCACACCCACGTGTTGGCTCCACTCTATGGGGTTGCCACGACTTGAGCCTTTTCACTAGGCCCATCCTCTTCTTCCTCACTTCATCCTTCTCCTCTCTCTTTCTCCCCTCACTCACTCCTTCCTCTAACCTAGCAAGGGTAGGAGCCAACGTTTTTCTTCATCTTCGCCGGGAATGGAAGAAGAAAGCTTCCCCGAGCTCCTCCACGGCTTCCCTAAGCTTGTTCAAGCTCGAAGCTCGCCATCCCCTACTTCTTCTTCCTCAACTTCGGCAAACTCCATCATTGTTGACCTCAACATCGAGAACTTCGTCCCATGCTTTTCTCCTCCGTCAAGCACCTCCTCAAGCTTCTAGACGTCGAGGTAAAGCTTTCCCCCTTCCTATTTCTTTTTGCTTTGGCCATTTGGTGCCCCATTGTTGAGCTTCAAGTGCATCAATGGTTTCTTTCACCATTGTTGAGGATTCTTTGAGAAAACTTGTTGCATATCACTTTTAGTACCTTAAATGGCATCCTCAACTCATATTTATGCTTCTAGTACCTTTATTTGGCTTCCAAACAACATCTATTGCCATCGAGGTAATCATCTTCATTTTTCCCGAGCTTTTTCTTGTTTCGGGCCCGGACAAGTCCGCCCAGGCCGCACTAGTCCGAGCTGCCCCCTTTGCACCCTCTCTGGAGTCCGCACAAGCCTCCGAACAAGTCCGAGGTCGGACTAGTCCGCCCTTTTCGGACTAGTCCAAACCTGTCACCTTGCAAATTATATAAAAATCATCCGAGCTCCGATTCATATGAAACTTATTTTGTTAGTTTCATATCTTTGTCCTCTACATGAAAAAAATATAAATATGATATAGCCTAAAATTCAATCAGAAATAATAGTTTTTGATTTTAAGATAAATAAAGGTCATAATCCCCATTTTCAGGCTAACTGCACTATTTTGCTCATTTTCAAATCAAATCTTGTTCATTTCAAGTCATTCTTTTTACATTAGAATCATGACTCATTGCACTTCATGTGTACCAATTTTTATATCATTTGCACCTCATTTCATACCATTCCCATGTCATTCATTCAGTGCACGTTCTCATGTTTAGAAGGTGAGCTACCGAAGGGTGACGTTGGTGGTTCGGAGGGTGGAGTGAAGCAAGCGTTTGAGAGTGAAGAACCTGCAACTCAAGGCAAGCATCTTGCATATCTTAACCCTTTTTAGACGAGTCATAAATAGTTATGTTGAGTTAAATAATATGAATGCATTAGTTGGGCATTAGGTAAGGTTCTTGCTATCCTAATTGATGCATTACCTTACTTGTCCTTTGTTGTCACCTTACCTTGTGATAAGTTCGATAGGTCTAGAAGTTGGGTTTTATCGGTATTACTTAGTGTGACTTCAACTTAAACGGTAGAAGTCAAATGGTGGAAGGTCACCACTGTTCACGCGATATAGGTGGTTACATGGGAAAAACTGACCATGCTCATTAAAAGATGGATGTTGGATGTAGTTTGGTTTAGGGAGAATTGGTTGATGGAGTGTTTCTTGTTCTTGGCACTCTTCGTACTTTCACATGTTAAAATAATAGATAGGTAAGCTATCTTTCTTATCTAGATGCGACCATTTGGCTTGCGATTTTGTGGTATAGGAGGTGCGAGGGATGACCCTCCTGAGGGCCTAGTGCGACCAACTCACCTTGACCAAACGTCTGTTCAAATGGTCGGAGCGTATTTGAAAGGGGTTGTCACACCGAATCACTCCCTACTTTCGATGAGTGGTACGGTGAGTGGTCGTGTGGTGTGTGGGTAATGATGTACTCTCTTGCAAGGTGTAAAAACAATTCGAATTGCCGCGGTCTCGGTTAGGACCAAGCCTTGGTACAGCAGCAGCATTATGGTACGATTCTCTAGTTGTGGTTGGGTGGATATTGTGATATGTGAGTTTATGAACCTTTACTCATTCGTTGTTAGTGGTGTAGTAGTGTCGCCCTTATAGCTTCACTTATGTTTAAAGTTCACAATTTATTTACTATGCAAGCTAATGCTTTTATTAAAAAAAATGTTATCCTATTGCTTATTTTTGTCCAAGGCAAATTGCATTCTCCTCTAATAGACTTAGTGGTGTAAGTCTTGCTAAGTAACTTTGTACTCAAGATGCTACTTGTTGAGTTTTACAGGTGAGGACGAGCTCGTGTTCAGGTACTTCTGTCCTCCCTGAAACGGTGATGAGCAGGAGTAGGCGGTGCTTAGGAGCTAAGCACCAAGGTCTTTTGATTTGTTTGCTGCTGCGTTGTTCTTTTGAACAAGAGCTATACACTTCAGATAGCTATGCTCTTATTCATGTTGCTAGTCATAGAGCTTTGTTGAGCTCAAAACCTTTATTTTGTTGTAAATATCTAAGTTAAAACAATTTGTAATGCAAATTTTAAATTTGCTCTCTACTTATGTCATGTGATTGATGGTAGTTATAATTGTGGGTTAGCGATATGCATATTAATTTTGACATTAAAATGCATATCTGAAAATATCGTAATTATACGCAATATTATCGAATATTTTTAGTTGGTAGTTTGAAATGAACCTTGATATATATTGTGCCGTATATTTAGTAATAATATATATGATTTGAAAGGCTAATTCACACAGAAACATTAAAAATCAAGAGAAACACTAGATTAGGTACGGAAAGAAACCGATAGAAGACGCGACGACACGCGAACGTACGTGCGGGCCGGCGAGGCGACAAAGTGCTTCGCTTTCCCACAAACGCCGGGACTCTAGTAGCTATCCAAGACCAACTTAATCAAAAACGTATTTCCCACGCGGAAAATCGTGAAAGCAGAACACAAGCCATCCGCACATGGGAACGATGATACCCCAACCCCGCGCGGTCGGTGCACCCGTGGTGCTGGTGCTCGAAGGCGGGACGTGTCGCCGCATAAGCCGTGTGCCGGTGTGCGATCGACGATACCACACCCCCCCCCCCCCCCCCCCCCCCCCCCCCCCCCCCCCCCCCCCCCCCCCCCCCCNNNCCCAACCACGCGCGGTCCGTGCGCCGTGTCCACGGCTCCCGTGGTGCT
This sequence comes from Zoysia japonica, assembly GCA_001602275.1. Taxonomy (NCBI): domain Eukaryota; kingdom Viridiplantae; phylum Streptophyta; class Magnoliopsida; order Poales; family Poaceae; genus Zoysia; species Zoysia japonica. The sequence continues at coordinate 332,520 of BCLF01000149.1, read as the reverse complement.
GGTGCTCGGAGGCGGGACGTGTCGCCGCATCCGCCGCGGGCTGACGGGGCCGTGCTCTCCGGTCCACCACCCGCGATGGAACCAGTCCACGGAGATCTCGGGACGTGTGATCCCTTCGGTGACGCCGCCGCCGACAACGTCACGGACCCACACGCCAGTCGGCACGGGTTCTCCAATCCGCAGCAGAGTCGTCGCGGTCGCGGCGAACCGCGCATCGCTCCCTTCTCCTTATTTATAAACGGCGGACGCCCCGCCGAGCGAGCACGAGACGCCATCTAGACGTTGGAAAAAGAGCGGAGAAGAACACGCCGACGAGGGAGGGAATCTTCGTCGCGTCACGGCTCTTCCTCCTCCTCCTCTCTCGGAAGCCGGCGGAGTCTCCCTCTCCGACGCCATGGAGCAGGCGCAGGGTCCGTTCCTCTTCCCACCGCCTGAATTACATACTCCTACGTGCTGATCATATCTATCTATGGATCGTTTGATCCACGGTTGCGATTTTGGGTCCGCCGTCCTGCTGCTTGATTGACATTTGATCTTTCTCAAGTAGGTAGGCTCCGTTTGTCTCTTGATGATCCTGTTTCTGTAAATTGATCCGTCGCCAGCTGCTAGTTTATAATTTCAGCGCCGATAGGAGTATAATTTCAGAAGCGTTTTCAACATTTGATTGATCCGTGGTAGAAAAAAAGAGTGGGCACGGTGCTGACTATTTCGTTTTCGATTGCTCCGTCTCTGTTCTACTTATCTAGGCGTCTCAGTTCCTTAAGCAGCGCGCTTTCCTCCGCTTCTTTTGATTAGCATCCTTCAACCGCGCGACACAAATTTTATTATTCTATAGTTTTTGTTTTATTTGGGTGGTGGAAGGCCATGTACGAAAGACTCGCAAACTTATATTTCTAAACATTATATTGTGTCTTTGGTGCATTCGCCTTTCTAAGTAGATGAATTAGTGTTGTGTGTATCTAATGACGTAATATCCTCGTCTTCTGTTGTTTTTATTGGAAATCATTGCAAGGGGGGATGCAATGACATGAGCCACGAAATTTTTGATACCGATTTTATTATTGAATTTGGATACCGATTTTATTATTGAACTAAATCAAGTAGACTGTATTGGGTTGTTGGCACAACGCTCTCACTCCTGCCTGTCATGCTCATTGGTCACTCCTTCCAAAAGTGTCCACAAAAGAAACTGCCAGATTTGTAACCATTGTCGTTTCCTTGCATAGGCTTCAACTAATGTCAGAAATAATATCATACTACCGTATTTCCTTCCTATAAGCAAGATTCCACACGGAACATTCCAGAGCCTGAAAAGAATGGCTATTGGGTTTCTTTATGTTGGAAAGTGATGGAATGTTTGATCTGAATAATCTCACTGCTGTATAACTGTACTTATTTCTTTCCCCTTCTTAAACGTATATGTCAGAACTCAGTTGCTAAACTGAGTTAATGACTTAAATAGAGAAAACTTTTTGCTTTTGCTTTTTACATTCCTGCAGTTTCTTCATAAATGACGTGCATTTTCTTTCCTGTAATCTGAATCTCTTAGTCCTGAAACGAAAGGAATTATAAGGACAAGAAGTTATACTGAATTTTTACCTGAAATCATTTCTTCTACAGTCACGAGTTCTTTATTTTGCAGGTTTGAGTTCACCAGTTCTGTACAGTAGTTCTGCTATGAATGTTACTCAACATGCTCATTTTGCTAAATAATGTCTTTAATTAATCATGCTGTATAAATTTATTTTTCTGTAGTTGTTGAGTCGAGGGATGGAACCATCTCAGTCGCATCTGCATTCACCGGTCACCAGGAAGGTAAAAACTGTGGTATTAGTGTTTTTTTAGTTTCTTTCTGGGTTCTTGAAGTGGCACAATCCAACTTACTGACAAGCTATTCACATACTCACATAGTTGCCGTCTCACTTCTAATTGATTAATTAATTTTCTTTTACATGGAATGTAATAACTACTGAATCCAAACCTATGTTTGGAAAAAATTTCAGCTGTACAAAACAGGGACCACAAATTCTTGACAAAAGCAGTTGAAGAAGCATATCGAGGAGTTGAGTGTGGTGACGGAGGCCCGTTTGGCGCAGTCGTTGTCCGCGATGATGTAGTAGTAGCTAGCTGCCACAACATGGTTCTGAAGCACACTGATCCTACTGCACATGCTGAAGTGACTGCAGTAAGAGAGGTAAAATGCTCTAAGGCGCTAACCTGATTCAAATCTGATTCGGGTCATCTTTGGCAGCAGTTCATTCCAATCCTCGCAATCAGTTTCCTAGTCGTCACTGTATGTTCCTATTTCAGGCTTGCAAAAAGCTGGGGAAAATTGATCTCTCCGATTGCGAAATTTACGCGTCCTGCGAGCCATGCCCGATGTGCTTCGGTGCAGTGCATCTCTCCCGGATCAAGGTTCAGACTTCGCTGCTCTACTGCTAACCTGATTCGAATAGCTGATCATGATGTTTAACACTCCTGTCTCCTGCTGAATCTGCGACGCAGAGACTGGTTTACGGAGCCAAGGCTGAGGCTGCCATTGCCATTGGATTTGACGACTTCATCGCAGACGCTTTGAGGGGCACTGGGTACTACCAGAAGGCTAGCATGGAGATCAAGAAGGCCGACGGCAAGGAATCGCTGATCGCCGAGCAGGTCTTCGAAAAGACTAAGGAGAAGTTTCGGATGTACTGATGATGCGGGTGGACTGGCGGAGAAGACAGATTTCAGAATTGTACAATGTTCACTCTAAAGGAACAATAATAAAATGCTTAAATTTCTTTTGTTCTGAAACTATGCGTTCAAATGTTTTATGACCTGGCGCCTGAATTTCTTGTAAAGTGGTACAATGCGCTCGTCCGAATGAAGAAATGTAATTGCTGATGATGCTTTATTGCACATTGAGTTCTCTGAACTCGGTAGTAGTCCATTTCTATGTGTTTGGGTGCCACCACAGATTGAGATTTGAGAATGAGGGCACAGATTATCCTAACTAGTTCTCTATGTGCAACAGTTACCAACTACGGCTACGTCAAACTTCAGACTTTCACCCACACAGTCCCTTCAGAACCTCCCGATAAACAAAATTCGATTATGCTAAAAGAAAAATTCAAGAAAGTTTTATGCACGTTAAAACTGAAAAGAAAAGAACAAGGGAACCTGACCTGAGGAAGTACGTTTCCTCCCAGTTGTGACTAAGCCTGGATTCTTGCTGGGCTCGCTTGAAAAAAATGTCAGCTTGTCTCGGCTGAATATGAGATTGAGATAACTTGTTCTTGTGGGCTCGGCACGTGAAATCTTATCTTACAATACGAAACTTGGTCAAGGAATCCGGCGATTCTCGAGCTCTGGCTCATCCACGTCATCCGATTTTTAGCGCGCCATTGATCCACTATGGCACGGTTGAGCGACGGCTATCCAGAGGCTTCTGACTCTCGTCCCGCAAGCCGCGCACGAACTCCTCGAGAAACTTCAAGCACTGCCGCCGCCGCCGCCGCCGCGCTGCCTCCTCCACCGAAGCCGCTCAGCAGCCGCCCGCCTCTGCCCTGGCCTCACTACCACCCCCAGCCCTGCCTTAGACGCCGACTCCCGCCTCCGCTGCCCCTGAACGGCCCGGCACGGCGCCGCCCTCGCCTCGCTCCCAGCCTCATCCAGACGTGGCGGGGCCCCGCCGTGCCGCCCCCTACCTCGCGCCGGACCCCGCCCAGGCGCGGCTCCACCAAAGCCGCCCTTTGTGCTGCTTGGGACTGTGCCCGCGCGATAATCTTGGCGTCCTCAGCTGGGGACAGCGTGCTGTTCGCCACGGCCAATGCAAATCGAGGCCGCGGATGCGGACGGACACTCAGGCGCTCAGTCCACCCTCGCGTTCCTCTCCGGCGCCAGGTGATCTCCAGTTTAATATGGCCCTCGCATACTCTTACTTCTGGAAGAGGTGGGTGATTGGATCATGTGCATACTTCCTCACTCAATATGCATTCGTCTTGACTGGTCTGAGTCTGGCCGAGCCGCCGAGGTAAGCTAGCACACTGGGAACAAGTAAGGAATAAGGATAAATTCATTTCACATGTTAAAGTTCCGGTTTCTCCGTGACCGTTTCTTCGCCCTTTCACATATTTTAAGCACTAAAAATCTAAGAAAATAATCTTTAAACTTTCAAATATCTCTTCTCCTTCAACTTCCTCACAATTTACAGCTATTTTCACCCTTTTCTATCCTCTTCACGTCCTTTCCAACCTCTAAACTCTCTCAACTCGTAGCCAACTCGTGAGCAGACACAGATCCTCTAATTTTCATCCGCGTTCTCGGTGATCTATCTGACGAAATTTGGTCAATATGTGCTCCTTGAAGTCCTCTACAACATATCTAAAATTTACAGGCAGCGAAGATCTGTAGCTTCCGGAATCTCCATCGCAATTACCACTGCTGCCTGTTCTGAATCTGTCCAGCACGTGCAACGATAATTCTATCTTTGTTGCTCTAAATTTTGACTATTTCTTGATGAAATTCTTGTACCATCTTATGTTACAGAGAGTCCTCTTCATTATTATCAAAGGATTCGCTAAGATTCCCAATGGTACCTCCAGAAACGTGATTTTTTCTTCAACTGTCACTGCAGGACCAAATCTCGATCCTAACCCTTGATCTCTTTTTCAAGTTAAATCTTGTCCAAACCATTATGTCTCTGTTGCGTTCCACACAATTAGGCACGTTTCTATCCAAATATTTTTTTTGAATCTTGTAATAACTTATCGAGAACGCGCATGTCATTGCAGTGTTGTTTATGCACAGACAGACATGTTGCCGCCATTCACCGCTTGTTATTATCTAATGCCTTGAAGTTTTTTGCTGTAAAATAATCTTTGGTAAGTTCTCTAAATCATGTTAGCACTTCATAATGACCCTCCATTGTGGCATATGATCTTTAGTTATTCGCTTGCTTGTTTGTTTGTCGATGATAGTGTGAAGAGAAGAATACAAGTCAGAATTAAGAGAGCCTATGAAGTGAAACTTAAAGACTATTAAGCAATATTTTGAGGCAAGTGTCTTTGATCGCATTGCTCCTAATTAGGATGACAGGACTTTAGGAATTGCATGCTAGTCTTAAATTGATATTCTATGTTGGGTTTACTAGAATATTCCTCATAATTACTTGAAGCTGGTTTGTGGTTGGGTGTGATAATAGTTTATGCTTAGCTTTGCTGTCTTAGTTGGGTTTTGGGTAAAACTTAAACTACTAAAATTAATTAATGGTATATTTGCAACGTAATCATCTTTATGTTAATTAAAATGATAATGAATTAGTGTACAGAGAATCTGAGCAAGATGGATGCTATGGTATGATGCTTCTGGTTGTTATTCGATGTTTGGTATGTGCTAGTTTCTGCTCTAGATTCTAAGGACCGGATTGTGAACCATGTAACCCAGCTTTACAGCGCAGCCGCAAGGCTTAAATGGTAGGTCCTAGCTGACTAATTGGTTGAGCTTAGTTGGGTGTGCACTATGTGACGGTGTAGTGGCGCAAGAGGGGGCTTCTGCGGCGGAGATAAAATAGACACCATGGATGCCATGGCGGTGAAACCTTAGCGGTTGCATATTGACTATGTAATACCTAGTAAAGGCTTTGTAGTGATCTTCTGGCCACACACCAAAGAAAGTGTGTTACGTATCGACGGATACTGGCATAAAGAAGGTTTTTAGTCCACTTGACAATAGGAGATCAAATCACGACTTGTGATGAAAAGTGTGCAACCTCTTGAGAGATAAAACTGTCATGACAGCCTAAGAGTGGCCTGGATTTTTCACGATTAATTCCACTGTATGGTTGGTTGGTGTTGGTTGGTCTTGTCTTGGAAGTCGGGTGGAACCCGATGAGTTGGTAGTCAGATGTTGGTAACCTGGTGAGTTTGGTAGTCAGATGGAATTCGATGATGTTTCTTTGGTTTTTGGTTGGAAGTTCAATCTTAGTAAATAGAATGCTTAGTAACAACAGGCTTTAGATAGCAGTAGTGCATTACCTCTGTATAGCCTTTCTTGTTTATTGCCCTCATGTCATCTTTTTTTACACTTGCTGAGTACTTTATGTACTCACGTGTGTTGCTTTTGTTGTTTTGTTGCCTTTGAATGCTGCTTAGTGTCAAGAAGATCAAAGAAGTCAAGTCAACCGGTAAATTGATGATGGAGCATAGAAGGTCGCGATGCCGTCAGTCGATTGCCTGCGGTGTGCCAAAAAATTTTCTCCTCCGACTGCTCTTCAAAACTCTGGTATTTATTATTTGTTTATTGATATAGAACTGATTATCACCGAATTGTCCTATATGTGTGATGAAACAGATCCTGGCATACATATAGATGTCATCGGGTTTTGTGTTTACAAAATTCGGTATGACAAACGTGGTATTAGAGCTATATGTCGACTCTTGGGACGTGACCTTAGCTAGAATGGTGTTTATTAGTTTTTTAGTCGACCTCACCGATTAAGATGAAGATTCAACTCAGCGAGCGAGAAGTTGGAGACTGGTTCTACAAGAAAAAACCTGAAACATGAAGTAAGAAGACTTGTAAAGATTAAGATATATCATTTGCTTAAGTTCCATTTTGTTTAGCAAGTGAAAGCCATGCTTTGTTTTCAACGAATTAGTCGGCGTTGTTTGATGTAATGCGAAAACCGTCGATTGTTTTTAAGGGGGTAGCCGAACGCGGTAAAGCCTTAGCTCCTTAGTCGACCTAAATCTTGAGAGAAAATCTTTTTGAGTGTTCATGCGAGCAGCAAGAAGAGGATCTCCATCAACTGCTTCAAAAGGAAGAATTATGAAGAGAGAGTCTCTTGATGAAGCAATGAAGCTCTTTGTGGGCAAGAAGGAAGTTCAAGGAAGTCATAGACGTCATCGTGAGCTATTGTTTGTTTTGATTTGCTTGCTTGATTGTGTGTTGTGCATCCTAGTCTATGTTGAGCCTATCTTTCCTTGCTCATACATTAAATCATTGCTCTACTTTCATCATTGATGCATATAGTGTGTGGTATCTTGTTCCTTAACCTTCGACCTTGTTTATTTCACCTATCCCTTCTTTTCGATCCTATCGAGTTGTTGCTTAAACTCTTTATTCCTAGCCTCGCCGAATCTTGGGACGAGATTCCTGTTAAGTGGGATAGTTTGTCACACCCTGAAATTCTCATTTCGGGATGTGAACCGTTTCTCCACCCTTTCGCATACTTTAAGCACTAAAAATCTAAGAAAATGACCTTTAAGCTCCCAAATATCTCTTTCCCTTCAACTTCCTCACCATCTACAGCCATTTTCACCCTTTCCTATCCTCTCCACGTCCTCCCCAACCTCCCAACTACCTCAACTTGCAACCAACTCGTGAGCAGACACAGATCCTCTAATTTCTATCCGCGTTCCTGGCGATCTGTCCAATGAAATTCGACAAAATTTGGTCAGGATGTGCTCCTTGAAGTCCTCTACAACATATCTAAAATTCACGGCCAACGGAGATCCGTAGCTTCCGGAATCTCCATCACAATTACCACTGCTACCTGTTCTGGATCTGTCCAGCACGTGCAACGGTAATTCTATCCTTGTTGCTCTCAATTTTGACCATTCCCTGATGAAATTCTTGTACCATCTTGTGTTCTGGAGAGTCCTCTTCATCATCACCGAAGTATTCGCCAAGATTCTCTATGGTGCCACCAGGAACGTGATTTGTTCTTTAACTGCCGTTGTAGGACCAAATCTCGATCCCGCTCCTTGATCTCTTTTTCAGGTTAAATCTTGTCCAAACCATCATGCCTCTGTTGTGTTCCACACAATTAGGCACGTTTCTATCCAAATATTTCCTTGAATCTTGTAGTAACTTATCGGAAACGTGTGTGTCTTTGCAGTGTTGTTTCTGCACAGACAGACATGTTGCCGCCGTTCACCGCTTGTTATTATCTAGCGCCTTAAAGTTCTTTGCTGTAAAATAATCTTTAGTAAGTTCTCTAAATCATGTTAGCACTTCATAATGACCCTTTATTGTGGCATATGATCTTTAATTGTTTGCTTGCTTGTTTGTTTGTTTGTCGGTGATTGTGTGAAAAGAAGAATACAAGTCGAAATCAAGAGAGCCTATGAAGCGAAGCTTGAAGACCATTAAGCAATATTTTGAGACAAGTGTCCTTGACCACATTGCTTCTAATTAGGATGATAGAACTTTAGGAATTGCATGCTCGTCTTAAATTGAAATTCTATGTTGGGTTACTAGAATATTCCTCATAATTTCTTGAAGCTGGTTCGTGGTTGGGTGTGATAGTAGTTTATGCTTAGCTTTGTTGTCTTAGTTGGGTTTTGGGTATATTTGCAATGTAATCATCTTCATGTTAATTAAAATGATAATGACTTAGTGTATAGAGAATCTGAGCAAGATGGATGGTAGGGTATGATGCGTCTGGTTGTTATTCGGTGTTTGGTATGTGCTAGTTTCTGCTCTAGATTCTAAGGACCAGATCGTGAACCATATAACCCGGCTTTACAGCGCAGCCACAAGGCTTAAATGGTAGGTCGTAGCCAATTAATTGGTTGAGCTTAGTTTGGTGTGCATCATATGGCGGTGTAGTAGTGCAAGAGGGGGCTTCTGCGGCGGAGGTAAAATAGACTCCATAGATGCCGTGGCGGTGAAACCTTAGCGGGTGCATATTGACTAAGTAATACCTTGTAAAGGCTTTGTAGTGATCTTCTGACCACACACCAAAGTAAATGTGTTACGTATCGACGAATATTGGCATAAAGAAGGTTTTTAGTCCACCTAGCAACAGGGGATGAAATCGCAACTTGTGGTGAAAAGTGTGCAAACTCTCGAGAGATAAAACTGTCATGACAGCCATGCTCACGGTCAAGAGCGGCCTGGACTTTTTCACGATTAGTTCCACTGTATAGTTAATTGCTGTTGGTTGGTCTTGTCTTGGTAGTCGGGTGGAACCCGATGAGTTGATAGTGAGGTGTTGGTACCCTGATGAGTTTGGTAGTCGGATGGAATCCGATAAGGTTTCTTTGGTTCTTGTTTGGAAGTTCAAACTTAGTAAATAGAATGCTTAGTAACAACAGGCTTTAGATGGCAGTAGTGCATTACCCCTGTATAGCTTTTTTTGCTTATTGCCCTCATATCATCTTTTTCTAAACTTGTTGAGTACTTTATGTACTCATGTGTGTTGCTTTTGTTGTCTTTGAATGCTGCTCAGTGTCAAGAAGATCAAAAAGAAGTCAAGTCAATCAGTAAATTGATGATGGAGCATAAAAAATCGCGTTGTCGCCGGTCATTGCCTGTGGTGTGCTCTAAAGTTTTCTCCTCCTGCTGCTATTCAAAACTCTGGTATTTATTATTTGTTTATCGATATAGAACTGATTATGACTGATTTGGCCTACATGTGTGATGAAACAGATCCTGACATACATGTAGATGTCATCGGGTTTTGTGTTTATAAAATTCGGTGTGACACTAAGTCACTGTGCTAGACAGTATTTGTTTAATTAAATTCAATTTCTTGAGCTGATTTCTTCATATCTTATATTTCTCAGTCTTCTTGAACAGTTAGATTACTCTTTAAGTTAGGAACATTTTCTTGATTTCTTTTATTTATTTCATATGCATCAATTTTTAATGTGTAGTGCATATCTACTTTTGTTTAACTGGGTTACGGAAAAATCTGTAGCCTTTTCTTTTTTAAAAGAAGATAGAATGAAAATATATTTATCCAGTGGACTCTAATCTGTTAGTGATATCATCAGGGGAACATAATCAAGGAAAAGCAGTAATAACTCTAGATGCCTTTCTTATTTCAAGCAACACTGATGTACAAGTCTGTTGCCGAGAAGGGACCTGAATTCACTATCTAGATGGCCATTGGAATCTTGGTGCACATGGTTTGTGGTGGCAAGCATCCGAGCAGAGTAATGAGCATGCTGCTTTGTTGAGGAGTGATGCCTAGTACTATCGCCAGCTCATCATTTGACTTACAAAACTGCATGGAGGACTGTAATTGTGCATATGACAATGTCTGATTGTTTTTAGAGACAAAGGGCAGTCACCATCTAAGGCTGGATTCAACTGCTTGAGTTTGGTTCTTTGCTTTTCACGTAGGATTAAAACAAGGAAAAATAATAATCGATGGAACATTTGCCGCGCAAGTTTTCTAGTACAACTTGAAAACATCTCATATATATTCATAAAAAGATATCAAGTTGTAGGTATATTTAATACTACAAATTTAATATCAGACAAAACTTAATAAATAATCTAAAAAAGGTTAAAATGATAACTTAAGTCGTAATAGGATTTGACTTCTCATCGTTTGATCTTATAAGAGCATCTCCAAAAGTTTTTTATAATATTTACTCTTTAAGCTAGATTTAAAAAGTTCTCAAACTAGTCAACGCTCACGCTCACAAATAAAAACAAAAGCAGGCTGAGGACCTGAGCTGTTCTCGACTTCTTGCAATTTTTCATTGGCCGCTATACTATTTTGATCGTATTGAAGACGTATTATCACGTTTCGATCATTTCGCCTTTTGGCTACGACGTTTTTCATTGTTCAGCTGTACTATTGTACATCAACTATGTTTTTTACGCAAACGATTATCAAAATAATAACGTTATAATATGAACAGAGATGGAGCTACGATTTTGGCTTAAGAACCGTCAAATTTCAGCTTTTTGAAAGTTCCGTCGGGTCTCTAATTGGGAAACGAAAGGCTTCATTTAAAAATTAGGTATGTTTAGGAACCTAGTTTAGAAAATTGTTGAGAGGCATTTTTTCAATAACTTTCTATATTTCTATTTAGAGATTTAATTTAGGGAATGATCATTAAATTTTTCTGTTTACTAGAAACCTCTAGTCGCTTCGTGATGCCCTACAAGATGGTTTTTAAATTCAATAGGGAGTACAATACACTAGTCAAACTACTTACTATCAATCAGGGTTCTACCGTGATTCTGGCGCTTTATGCTTTTGACCAAGCTGACACCCAACATTCTTCCTCTTTTTTTAAAAAAAAACACTTAAAAAAAACATTCTTGCGACAATTCCCCTATCCACTTTGGTCTGGCTCCACGGATGCCATTATTGGAGCTGGAGACGATGGGCCATACCCTAATCCTGCTGCTCGTTGCTTCTTCGTGTTAAGCACTGCCGGTGTCGGAGTGGCGACGAACTGAGGGGGTCAGTTCTCGCTTCGCTTTAAAAGGAAAAGTTCTTGCTTCCCGCATCCGCAGGTGAGTCAAGGTCTTGATTATTTGTTTTCCAAATTAGGCGTTATCTCCTTAATGAACTCTCGTTGGTGTCGTGCTGATGCGTACAGATCAAATCTCCGGGTCTCTCGCCATCAGCGCCGGCAGCTTTGATCGGAATTAGGTAGATGCGGGCAGGGAAGGGACGAAGATGACGCCTCTTTGCGGGAGAAGGATGAGTAAATCCGCAAGTGTAAGCCGGCAATTCAGTTTCCTACTGAATCTCTTTTTTTAATGACCGGCGATTCGGATTCTTCCTCAGCTCCGTTGCTGTGTGGGCATTAAGATGTGCTCTGTCAAGCGCTGTACTGTAGTGGGTTCTTTTTCCGGGTGACCAGATCATGGTGATAGATTCGGTGAAAGAAAAGTTAGTCAGATAAAACTATGCAGAACTGGAGAGTTCCATGGGAGTTTGATACATGCCATTACAATTTTGCAAACTTTAAAATATGTCATTCACATGTCAATGACAGATAGGGTCCTACAAGTGAATGACACGTGAACCCGAATAGCATATTTTAAATTTCACAAAATTGTAATGGCATGTATCAAATTAATCCGAGTTTGAACCATCGGATGCACATCGTCATTACTGGTACATAGGGAGAAGTAGCAATGTTGATTCACTATCTTAGGACAAGGCATGGTATCACCTAGTATGTTTCATGTCAAGCTCTCAACTTGTATAAAACAACATGAGTTTCTTACAATTTAGCTTTCCTCACTTCTGAGCTTAAAATTTAGCTGTCATCCTTTTCTGTCCAACCTTTATCAGCATAAATTCTATGGATGGAGCTAAAAACGGCATAGTGCAAATTGTCAAATTGAACCCTTTTGTGCTGATCATTAAAAATGAAGAAAGTTTACAGAGTTAAATGGTTATTGACGATGTCACATGGAAATGTATGCAGATATTCCAAGGCCTTTTGTTTTTTTCAACTATTGTTGCTCAGATCCAGTGGGCTATTGTATCTGGCATGTACTGCAATGACTTGACAGCAAGTGTTGATAGGCCACACAGTGCCTCAATAACAGATTTTGGTGCTGTGGGAGATGGAGTTACTCTTAACACAAAAGCATTTCAGAATGCAATATTCTACCTCAATTCATTTGCAGACAAGGGTGGGGCACAGCTCTTTGTGCCTGCTGGAAGGTGGCTGACTGGGTCATTTAGCCTGATCAGCCACCTCACACTGTCACTGGACAAGGACGCTGTTATTCTTGGATCACCAGTAAGATGACTTCATGAATGGTTTGTAGACATACTTTTGAGAATGGTTTTTATATTGCCTCGTCAGTCATCACTGCAAACCTTTGATTTTTAATGGTGCACCACAGCACCAGAACCCTGCAAAAGAAAAAAAAAAATTAATGAGCTCAACATGTTGTCATATATAGAATGATCTGAAAAAAAGAAGTTCAATGTCTAACTATGTATTTTATTTTGATGACTTCATTTTTAATGAAACAACAATGCATTTTTTTGATAATGAGATATATTTGCAGGATTCATCTGACTGGCCAGTTATTGACCCTCTTCCATCCTATGGGCGCGGTAGAGAACTCCCTGGTAAAAGACATCGAAGTTTAATATTTGGATCTAATCTTACCGATGTAATAATAGCTGGTAAGTTCCATAATTGCCTCATCTACTTTATTTGGCATCTGTCTTAATTTGCTGGTACGTGATACAGAATGCATTGTCCTCTTCTTAGGTGCCAACGGTACCATTGATGGCCAAGGAGGAATTTGGTGGGATTGGTTTCACAACCACACATTGAATTATACCCGACCACCTCTTGTTGAACTAATGTACTCCACTAGAATTGTTATTTCCAATCTAACCTTCACAAATTCACCATTCTGGAATATCCATCCAGTGTACTGCAGGTTCTTTTCTAACACCCATTGTTTATTATTGAAGTACCGTTGAGTGCAATTGTTGATTTATCGTTTAGTGTGTTTTTCCAAATAAAACAGCCAAGTGCTTGTCCAGCGTCTTACGATCCTTGCACCTATCAGTTCGCCAAACACCGATGGCATTGATCCAGGTATGCTTCGAAACTTTCAGTTTCTTATAGCGCACTAGATTTTTTTTCCTAGTCCATAGTTTATGCGCTTTGGTTGTCCAATTATTAAAACTGTCAGTGTCTTGTTCGAATTGCAGGCCCTTGTTTTCATCGACTTTATAAATAAATTAAATTTGAACAAAGACAAAATGTAAGCAATTATTTTACAATGTCTAGTAGTATCTAGTATGTGATGTGTTTATATGTTCTGGACTCCAAATGCTTATCAGTTATGTGCTTGAAGTGCAGGTTTAATTCTATCACGAAATAAAAGATCATATTCAGATTCAGTAACTTAAAAAGTTGGTATCTTAATATGACACTAGGATAGATTATAGGACTCATTTTGTCAGCATTGCGAAGCCCCTATCTGCATGCTTTCTAATTTTATTTAATTCTTGTATGTTCCTATGTGTGGTACTTACGCATTCTGAAACCCATCCAGACTCATCTACAAATGTCTGCATTGAAGATTGTTACATCAGAAATGGTGATGACATCATAGTAATCAAGAGTGGGTGGGATGAATATGGCATTTCTTTTGCTCACCCAAGCTCCAACATTAGCATCCGTAACATTACTGGACAGACAAGGAGCAGTGCTGGAATCGCATTTGGAAGTGAAATGTCAGGCGGCATATCAGATGTTCGAGCAGAGGGCATCCGCATTGTCAACTCAGTGCATGGAATCAGGATCAAAACAGCCCCAGGACGCGGAGGATATGTCAGAAATGTGTATGTTGCTGACGTGAGCATGGACACTGTTTCCATAGCTATTCGGATCACTGGAAACTACGGTGAGCATCCTGATGATAACTATGATAAGAATGCACTTCCAACCATAAGCAACATAACTATCAAGGATGTCGTGGGTGTCAACATTGGTGTTGCGGGATTGTTGCAGGGCATTCAGGGGGACAGCTTTAGCAATATCTGCATGTCTAATGTTTCCCTCAGTGTCAGATCTACGAATCCATGGAACTGTTCGCTTGTTGAAGGGTATTCAAACTCTGTTTACCCAGAGATATGCGAGCAACTTAAAACCAACCCTAGCCCCGGGCAAGTATGCTACGATGGTAATAGCTACCCACCAGCAGCAGTACAACCACAGGCGCCACAGAAGTCAGGTGCTAGCCGGTTCGTAAATCCTTTTCATAAGTTGGCATTGTTATGAGGTAACCTTGAGTGTATCTACTTGAATTATTTTAGTTATTCTTGCAGTTTGTTAAAATGGATAATGCTGTGTTCTTGTTGGAATGTATCTGCTTCATAACCTGTCTTTGTATACTCTTCATAACTGAAATAAAACTTAGTTGATTTGAAAAATGAAATTATATCACCGTATTCTGATTCTAGGCTGGATAGTTCTTGTAACTAACGAGCCCTTAATTTCAATTTGTCTGCTGAGATAAAGCTGCCGACCCATGAATAAGTATTGAATAATTAGGAAAACTTCAAGAAGATAGTGTAACATTTTATTTAGGTCCCTTTTGATCACATGAATTTTTTAAAAAAATATATAAAAATTTCACTAGAGTCAGTTCAATTTCATAGAAAAACATAGAATTTGAAAAAAAAAACCCCCGCATTTCAAAAAGGACCTGTGTACAATACTCTCTCCGTACAATACGCGTGAAGGTACAAATGTACTGGGGGAACCTATGGATCTTCCTTGATCTCCAAGGGACACGTATTATATGGACAATTTGCATGGTCTACGTACAAGAGTGTGTTTTGTACTCTCTCTGGTTTTAAATTATTGACACAATTATCTCTAACATCAAATTTGGCAATTCTTCTAATTTAAAAAATTATTTAAATGTATAAAGTTTTGTTATTATTTGATTTATCATTAGTTGAATTTAAATTACGACTAATAATCTTGCACCTTAAAACAAATTTTTTAAATAAAACAAATGGTCAAAGTTGATGCTAGAATTAACGGTGTTAATAATTTAAAATCGGAGGGAGTACGTGCGAGTGGTGTGTAGGTATGAGTTTGTACATACATTCAGATACTACAATTGTAAATATGAATATTTAGGGCTTCTTTGTCAGGGCTCTCAGCTCCTGATTCTCAGACAGAATCAAGTGAGCTCTGCCAAACACTGTTATTTTTTAAAATGAACTAAGGTGTTGAGAACAAAAGTAGTTCTTCTGATTCTGTGCAGTGGTATTCAATCAAAGAGAATTATTTTCGGTCATAAAATTATTTTACAACAAAATCAGAAGTGAATCTAAAAAATCAGGAGCTAGAAGCTCTGACAAAGGGCCTTAAGATTGAAAAATCTTCAGCTTTTCCTATACAACATTACTAGTAGTCAGGTGTAAGTTTGAGTTTATTAAAATTTTGGACTCACTATATACTAGAAATAGGGCCTATGCTGTTAAAAGCTACTTCCTCCATCCATTAATAGTATCGAGTTTCAGAAGGCTACGATTGATCTATTTCAGCTTTTGATTCAATGCAAAAAGGAAAACAACTCATGAGTGATTTTGTTATAAACTATTTTAAATTTTAGATGTGATAAAATCCAGTTATAATATATTATAATCTAAAGCTAAATAATTTCATAGCCATGAAAAACAGACCTTAGAGGAAGCATCGAGATAACATCACGCCCGCAGAAAGCAACGAAAAATATGCGAATAACCAGATTCGCCGTGCATGCAGCTGGCTTTTCCCTTCTCGATGGGTGTCGTCACTCCAGGCTTCATGCCGGCCCACGCGCCGGCATGATCCCGTCTGCCTCCAGTCCTAGTTTCGGCGGTCGTTGCCACGCACGGGCGACCTACCCGTGCCTCTCAAAACCACTCCAACACGTCGAAACCTCCACGCGTCGCTCTCTCAGTGGTCCAGACACCAAAACCTCTCCTCCCATTGGCTAGCCGCTGTGGCCCACTCCAGCCACCGTGGCGGCCGTCCTCACACTCACCTTCAGCGGACCCACGCTTCAGTATGATACGCGCCTGCGTGACACCCACCCACTGCCCCCCGGCCTTCTATTAAGCACCGCGCACGCCCACAACGTTTCGCGCTTCGCAGCGACCGGGTAGCTAGGAGGAGAGGACAAGGGGTTCAGATCGGGATCGGAAGCTTCTAGAAGTTTCCGTCGCCGGGGATGGCAATCCGTGGAGTGCCCGCACACGCCGCGGCTGCGGTGCTCGTGCTCGCCCTCGCCTCCGCCGCCGCCGCGGAGGTCTTCTTCCAGGAGAAGTTCGAAGGTGATTCCGCTCGATCCCGTCCCCTCTTATCTCACGATCCGGTGTGCTGTGTTGTTCTCGTGGCTTGGCTTTGATCTGGTGGGCGAACGAGCTCGGGTGCGGGTTCTGGTTTGTTTGGATCTGTGGGGTTTTGGCATTTCTGTTGGGTTTTAGAGTGCACATGTGGAGTGATGGTTCGGGATCTGATGGCATTCGCGTGGAATAGCGTGGAGTTAGGATCTCGTTCCATTTCGGGATGGTTTATCCCTTCGATCGAGTTGATTTAGCCGTCTTTGGTTGATCGGACAGAGTGCATTTGCTTGTGAGGTTTGGTCACTTGGTGGTGTGTACTGACAGTGTTCAGTCATCTCTGTCTAACTTACGTTGTTTGCGGGCTCGAATTTGGCTGGTTCTGGAATCTTGCTGTAGTTTGAGTTGGCTCGGTTCAAATTAATTACTTCATGTTCAAATTTTACTGCATTTTTTCTGATGAGGCGTATCACTGATACTATTTGTATGTTTGATCTGAATAGTAGTTGGATTTCAGAACCTACATTTGGTAGCCTTAAGCCATGCAAAGTACAATATAGGCCTCCTGATTTGTTGTTATCATGATAAGTCTTAGGTGCATTTTTCTGTTTTAAAATGATAGTCGTTAGGACAAGAATTCTAGATCAAAAATCTACTAAATTGTTGTCCTAATGATAATAATGTAAGTACGGAGGGAGTATATGTTTCAGTATTCAGTCTGAACTATAAGTTGATCATGAATAGGTTGGGGACTTTAATCACTTTCAGTAAATCCTATAAATGTCTGGTGGTACAGGACTGCTCGAGTATTTACTAGCTCTGCATATTGTACAGTATTGTACATGCATTTTGTGTTGTCTAAATAGATTCTATGTATGCCCAGATGGCTGGGAAAAACGGTGGGTCAAGTCTGAGTGGAAGAAGCACGAGAACATGGCTGGTGAATGGAACCACACATCAGGGAAATGGAATGGAGATGCTGAGGACAAAGGTGAATTGTCTGTCTTTGTGGCACACACCAGTAATATTGTGCTTTTATTTACCAAACAATGCTTCTCATTGCAGGGATTCAAACCTCTGAGGACTACAGGTTCTACGCCATTTCGGCTGAGTATCCTGAGTTCAGCAACAAGGACAAGACCCTGGTGCTGCAGTTTTCTGTGAAGCATGAGCAGAAGCTGGATTGCGGTGGTGGTTATGTCAAGTTGCTTGGTGGTGATGTTGACCAGAAGAAATTCGGCGGGGACACACCATACAGGTACTTTTGACTTCTACTCTTCTGCTATCACTCCCTATATGAAAATGTGGTTAACCTGGTGCTTTTGTGCTGCAGCGTTATGTTTGGACCAGATATCTGTGGGTACAGCACCAAGAAAGTCCATGCTATCCTGACTAAGAATGGCAAGAACCATTTGATCAAGAAGGATGTCCCTTGTGAGACTGATCAGCTTACTCATGTGTACACTCTGATCATCCGTCCTGATGCTACATACAGCATCCTGATTGACAATGAGGAGAAACAAACTGGTAGCATTTATGAGCACTGGGATATTCTTCCTCCAAAACAAATTAAGGACCCTGAGGCCAAGAAGGTATGTTTTAAATGATTCACTCTTTTGGTGAATTTCCTTGTGCTTCTTCAGGAATTAACTGAGAATATTCTCACTATTGTAGCCAGAGGACTGGGACGACAAGGAGTACATTCCTGACCCTGAGGACAAGAAGCCAGAGGTAGTGTTTCATTTACATATGTTTTATGTTTATGAGTTGTGACTTTATTTGGTTAGAATTGAGGATTTTTATATTGCTAGTTCCATGTCTGCTGATTATCAATCAACCATGTTTTCTTTGTTTTCTCCTCTTTTGCTGTGTAACATGATGCATTTTATTTTTTCAGGGCTATGACGATATTCCCAAGGAAATTCCTGACCCTGATGCCAAGAAGGTTCGGGATGTGATCATTCACTTCGTTTCTATGGTGCATTTTTGTTTTGATTCTTATAATCTTTATTGTGCCATATGCAGCCAGAAGATTGGGATGATGAGGAAGATGGTGAATGGACTGCCCCTACCATCCCAAACCCAGAGTACAAGGGGCCATGGAAGCAAAAGGTATGACTAGTCTGTTGAACCTAGTCCTACTGAATCAGTAATTCGATTCTGATGCCTTACATCAAGTTATTCCAATTACCAGAAAATCAAGAACCCCAACTACCAGGGTAAATGGAAGGCACCGATGATCGACAACCCAGGTATATATCCTTGGAATTGGCTCTAAATTTATTTTACTGAGCAGAAAATTAATTCCAATGTGCCATGCAGATTTCAAGGATGATCCGTACATCTATGCTTTTGACAGCCTGAAGTACATTGGTATTGAGCTGTGGCAGGTATGTGTTGAAAACTCAAATTCCTTTGTTTGAAATGAACACAGTAAAAGTAAATTATGCCAATCTTCTTTTTTTAACCTACAGGTTAAATCAGGCACGTTGTTTGACAACTTTATCATCACTGATGACCCTGCGTTGGCCAAGACATTCGCAGAAGAGACCTGGGGCAAGCACAAGGAGGTACGTTTTCCTGTTCCAAGATTTATTTGATAAGTCAAGGTTGAGGTACGTCATGTGCTGAAATATTGATATTTCTCATCATGACAGGCTGAGAAGGCTGCTTTTGATGAGGCTGAGAAAAAGAAGGAAGAAGAGGTAAATGCCTAACTACACAGTGTTCTTGTGATAGCAGAAGCTGTGCATGGTCTAAAATTTTTCATTCTGTATTGCACTTTGCAATATGTTGTCATATTGTGGTGGTTGACATCGACACTTTGTGGACAATAAATGATTATTCTTTTCTTTTTGTATCAATCAAGCTGAATTATTAAATATTCGTAACAAAATCTGACCAAAAGAAGTGATGCTTGTCTTGGTCTATAGTAGCATACTATTGTGTAAATAGCTGTTTCTGTTTTGAATATCTTGCATAACAACACAATATGGCTTAGTTTGGGTGACTGAGGTATCATTTCTGAAGTTTTCTTGTCATTAATTTTGAATACAGGAAGCTGCCAAGGCTGGTGATGATGAGGATGATGATCTAGATGTAAGCATTGCTTTTTCTTCCCTTTGTTGTTTCAGTTGCCATTTTCTTACATCAATGTGTGTGCTTCAGGATGAAGAGGACGATGACAAGGCTGACTCTGATGCCGAGGATGGCAAGGATGCTGATGATGAGAAGCATGTATGTTACTGTCCTGCCTTGTCCTTTATTCCACCAAGGCATTCGTCTATTTCTGTGCCCTTATCCCTTGCTTTTGGTCAACTTGCAGGACGAGCTCTAGATGGTGAGGATGAAGATGTGGCCTCAGGGGCTAAGTGGCCATGATTTTATCAGTTCTCCCATTTATGAAGTTTTTTTTTTTCCTGATCAGAAACTTTGACAAATCTCTGTGTAGAACATCGCTAGCTAAGATGCCGAGGGACACAAATTTGGGTCGTTGTAGCGTGTTGTAGTGTCATTTTTCCCCAGAGAACTTATAGAATTGAACAAGAAGAGATCTTTTACACAGCCCGTCATCTCTTCTGGCAATCACGGTATAACCACCTGCTATCAGGTGGTGTTATACAGTGAATTGTCAGAACTTGTTGATGTTTCTTCTCTATGTATTGTTTGATTTTTATGTGGTGGCCAGAAGTTTTGGTGGGGCGATGCGATAAACACAGATGGATGCTTAGAGACTTGCAGAGCTTTAACTTAGCCATGCTAGATAGGTTTGGAGGCTGCTCTGAGAACCTGGTTCTCTGAGCAGGTTCTCTTAGCGCAAGTGTTCAGAGTAGAGTATGACCCCAATGGGAAATTATTGAAAAGCTATAACATAGATGCTGAGTGGTGCATGGAGCGATATTTGAATGGCGGGCGCTTCATGGCTTCATCCCATGCTGAGCAGTTCTAACAAAGAGACAACGGTGATGGTGGAAGTTGTCCGCTTTGTCAAAATAGTCTCGGAAGATATCAATGACATGGCTTTTACAGGCATGTATCGAGCCAAGGAAGTATGGTAATTTCATTGATCGCTCGAGTTCAGTTCTTATTACTGACGAAGCAATCCGCCAAGGTGGGCGAGCAAGCCCACTCTTTAATTAATGTGGGTTTTGCTGAACTAAATCTGACGGGCGGCAGACATATCTATCTGGTGGGGGAAAAGGCAAATCGTTCATGGGGAAAGTAGCCAAAGGCTACACCGACAGCTATGGCAATCAAACTACGAACTGCCAATGAAGGAAACATCGGATGTCCGGCAATGAAGGCTGGAAAGAGACCTCCAGGCTCCAGCCTTGCTCTGTATGCTGCTTATGTTTACCTTCCTCTTAAATTGCTATTTTTTAAAATAATAATAGGTATAGTATTGTAAACAACAATTCCAGCAAGCAGCCAGACGGACCTTAAACCGAAAAAAATCACAATAGGGATGCAAATTCGAGAAACCAAAGGTACTCGCCGTGTCCACAGTTATAATTGTTCAGGTCTGAAATTGGAGAGAATAGGAAGGTGATTGGCCTGTCACTGGAGCTTCATATTCACAGATGGCTGTGTTCATGGTCCATCTTGATACGATGCAGTCCAGAAAAGGTGCTCGAAGAAGAATGGGAGCTGTGTCCTACATAACGCCCTACTCAAGCTTCTGAAACCAAGCTAGCCACTTTTGTTTATTCAGTGTGCAAATACAAATTGAAGTTCCAACAATATGTTCAGATTTCACATTCTAACGTAAGCACCGTGGAACAATTTTCATTGTCCTACGAAAAGCGGTCATGCAGCGTTTGGCGACAATAGCGGCAGTCACATAACCAGGGAGAAGAGTACTGCAATCCTAAGCGTGTGTAGAAAATGCAATCCGTCTCATTTCCTTTCACCACAAAACAAAAGAACATCAGAACACCGACTGCGCCAGCTGCTGAAGCCTAAAAGCATGGATGACGGAGTTTGGAAGAGAAATATTCCAATAACTCTAGCGTATCCCAGCAGCAAGACAGAAATATTCCAATATCAGGGCTCAGGTGTTCGAACGCAATTAACCTATTTGCAGTTTTGTTGCTGCTGTGATAATGGATCATATGAAAAATAACGGAACAGTCGGCGGCATACAGAACAAAATATGTTCACCAATCAGAAAGTGGCCTTTCAGAAACGTACACCATCAAAATGAATAGTTGCTCATGTCAAAACAGTATAAAAATAGAACCGAGTGTTTTATCAACACATTAGTTAACACAACAAGGCAAACTCGTCTCCTTAACAAAACAATGAATCTGCATGAAAATCTAGTTTGTCCAACGACCTAAGGTTCAACCTTCATCACCTCTTCCCATTGCCCATCAGATCCTTCCTTCCAGAGGGTTATGTTGTTCTCACCAGCAGCTACAGATACGATGTTTCCAGTCAAGGCCCAGGACACCCTCCAAACAGGGGACCCAAAGTCATGCATGAGTTTTCCCTCCCACTTTTCTCTATCTTTAGCCTTGGTCCAAATGACAACCTTTCCATCTTGCGAAGCACTGGCTATGGTCGACTTGGCCAAGCCTAAAGCTGGCGCCCATGCAACATCCCTCACACAATCTGTGTGCATGTCAGAAATAAGACTGCTCTCCAGATTCCAGCTACCATTTACAAATCCCCATACTTTAGCAACAGCATCAAAACCTCCAGAGACAAGCTTATAATCAAGATCCCCTGAACCAGACAGTGAATCAAGTGCTGTTGCTGGTGCCCATGAGATTGCAGTTGCACCGACAGGGTGTGCTCGCTCAATGGTTGCAGTATCCCAACCCCCACCAGCCCGCATAGTGATGACAGATATTCTTCCATCAGAAGATGCACACGCAAGGGAAAGACCAACCTCATACGGGGCCCAAGAAATAGCATTGACAGATGATTTGTGGTCAGTGAACGTATGGGCTTGTGACCAATGGCCATGTGCATTCTCCTTCCAAATGACGACACGACCATCATAGCTGCAGGATGCGAGGAGAGTACCAAACTTCGGATGTGCCCATGCAACCCGCCACACAGGGCCATAGTGGCCAGTGAGTGTTGCAAGGATCTGGGATGGAGTTGTTGCCGTACCAATGCTGATAATCTTCACGGTAGAGTCCGAGGAGGCAGTGGCAAGACGCTTTCCATAGTAGTCAATGGCAGAATCATGGACCATGTCCTTGTGATCCAACTCTATTTTTTTCGACTCCATGATTCCACGCTAATTATAATGCTGCCCCAGTCAGAATTCTGCATGCATTAAAATTACATCATCAGCATAACATCAAAAGTATAGGCCTGATATGGAAAGCTGAAAATAGAAAATATTGAGTCTCAATTACAATTCAAGATTGCAAGTTGTGCAAGAAAGCCTAATGATCTTCTGTTGCATTTCAGCAACTTGCGTTCCATAGGAAAAACTTCATAAGGCAGTCAATAAATAAGTTTCAAACAAAAAATTCAACACATGAACATCCAACATACAGACTCAACTGTGCAGCCATTGTGGCATGGTTTCCGACATGGGGAGGTTGAAAAATTACATAATGGATACAGGGGCTGTGCAGTGGGACATAAGTGAAAGTTAGAAATCGTTTCCACAGGAGCCATGTTTCTGCTGGTTATTAGTGACTTCAATAGTGACCAAAGATGTCTTTTCAGATGAATATCTAGAAGAAAAAACATTCAAGATTGCTTCTAAAAGGTTACTAACTAGACATAGCAACAGGCTTCACCTCTTGAATCATTTGTTTCTGAAATCCATCCAGGCTAGTCTACCAATCAGATCGCCTCGTCACTGTCGACATCGGCCAAGATCCTATTTTTCGTGGAACATGCAAGCATGGGAAACTGAGGATCCAAACGAACCCGGAACCAGAACGAGGATCGACATGGGGCGCGGGGTTTCAGCTGAACCCTCGCAAATCTTGGAAAATGAATTGCTAAACTACATTAATAGTCAATCCACCTCGTCAGGCCAGCAAGAAAATTACTAAATCGAAGCAACCGTCCCATAGAGAAGTCCGTAGAGCAACTATGAGATCCCGCTGAATAGAACGAAACGACAGGTAGGGATTCCTTACTGGGCCACGATGACGCCAGGACTGCAGGTCTTCGCTACGCGCCGGCGCGGAGAGGCGAAGGCCCCGGCGGGGGAAGAAGCCAGAGAGAGGGACGACCGTGAAGGGGTGGCTGGATCTGGATCGAGGCACGGACCGAGTACAGAGGACGGGCTCGGTCGAGTTGAATGAGCGAGAGTTTTTTTTTATTATTATTTAAAACTTTTTTATCTAACATTTTTTTTAAAAACTGTGACAAACTAAATTTTGATATTGTATACCGTTTTAGTCACGCTATTTGACGTTTTTTCTAATAAATCACACAATTCTAAATGATGTGATTAGGACTACGTCAGTCGGTCATCCGCGACCGAAGTCATTCAGTCACGCCCATCGAACGTAACTGTTATAGTGCGTCTGGCATGGTATCATAAAGCAGAAATTACCAGCAAGCTAAGTTTAGAAGCAGGTGCGGCGCGTCCCGTGGGCTAACTCGCGTGTCATGGACTCGACTGGACTACTTACTTCGTTATCAAATTGTTGTCGTAATTTACTTTTAATATCAACTTTGACTATTTGTATTATTAAAAAAATACAATAAATATTATATATTTTATTATAATTTGATTTATCATTGAAGGTATTGAAGATATATGAAATATGATTTATAAGTTTACACATTTGAATTAATTTTTTTAATAAGACGAGTGGTTAAAGTTTATTTTAAAAATCAACGATGACAACAATTTGAAAACGAAGAGAATATGTAATAGACTAGCATTGTCTTAAAAAAGAGGAGAGACAGATGTAAAAAGATAAGCATAAACAGATGAACCAATTACTCACCTAAACATTATTCTTCCTCTCTTTCTCTACTTCTCCAAGTCTTTTTACCTCGTTCTTCCCTGCGAGAACCACTCTGCTGACACTTGGTATCAGATTCAGCTACGATCCATTTTGGAGCATCACAATTACTTCACCAGACTACAACAGTACCTCGGTGTCATAGATCTGATTGTCAAGCACGCGATCGAGGAGCTGGTGAATATGATCCACAGTGACATCGACAAAGCATTTCATGATCAGAAGTTGTACTGGGACGGGCAGTTCGCCGCTACGGTGGAGAAGCACGATGCCTATGTTGCTGCTCTCGAGTTAGCAGCTGCCAAATTGGACACCACCATCTCCTCTTGGAAGCCAAAGATCGAGGACGTCATGTCCTCCCTCAAGCTTGAGGTCGCGAAGTTGCACACTGTCGTCAAGTGCGATGTGAAGGAACAGCGAGATTTTGCAGGTAAGATGGTAAAATTCCATTCGGTTTCTAACTGGATTTCATATTTGTTCCGATCATTTTTGAAATTTTCGAAATTTATTCAAAATCGGAACAAAAACAAGCTGAGGATGGTCGGAATCAGAATCGGAATAAAAAATGATTTGAGTAATATTCTGATCAAATTTTTGGTTACCATATTTCATTCGAAATATTACCATATTTTTCCTGAATTCAAATAAATTGGAACAGCCCAGCCAACATTCAGCAGCCCACTCGGCCCAGTTCCCAGTCCCCGTCCCGCAGTCCCCACTGGCCACCGCCTCCCAGTCAAATTCCCGCGACGTTCGGTCCAAGCAGCAGCAGCCCACGGCCCAAGTCCAGGCGGTACTGCAGCGCCGCCTAGCCGGCCGGATCAACTACTCCTATGCTCCTCGCATCTTTTCTGCATGTCCTCGCTATCTTTTGAAGAAAATTAGCACTAGTCTATTTAGTTTTTTGATTTATCGCTGATGCATACGGCGAAGCAACAACTACCATTTCTTCATGTGTGACAAAATCAAGAACTATCATCTGTAATTATGAAAATGATGAGGTGTCAAGAACTATCATCTGTAATTATGAAAATGATGAGGTTGTACGTGAGGTTTATGTATTCCCGATTTGAATTACCATTTTCCTATCGTTACCGATATACTTTCCATTCCGATCTTACGAGTTTCTGAATTCCATTTATTCTGATTTTGAATTTTTTGTTTTCATTTTTGTTCGGTTAAGAAAATATGAAAATGAAAATGATTTGAATATTTTTTTTGATCATTTCCATCTGTTTTCATCCCTATTTGCAGGTATCCTTAGTGCCGCACCTTCTTCGTCATGTGTACCCTCGGTGATCACACTGCAGGTTCGCGTCCGCGACCTCTATTGATGCCACCGCCTTGTGATCTAGGGTTCGATAAGGTGTTCACTCATATGCCTGACCCGATCAAGGACCCTCCGCCCATCGGTATACCGCATTTTTCTTGCCCACTTGACAGTCACCATGTGTTCTCTAGTTCTCATCCTTTGTGGGGGGGGGGGGGGGGGGGTTTTTTT
>BCLF01000149.1:276341-306498 GCA_001602275.1 Zoysia japonica | reverse complement strand
GGGTGGATTCTCATGCGGGTTACCTTGGCCATTTACCAAAGATGCTCCTCCCTGAATTTGATGGTGATAACCCACGCATTAGGATTTCGCATGCTGACACCTATTTTGGGATGTATTCTGTTGATCCTTCTGTGTGCCACCATGCACTTCTCGCGCGCATTGGCTTCAATCCGTGGATCGTCATTTGAAATAGGCAGACTGGTCTCAGTTTTGTACCTGGCTTTTGGATTGTTTTGGACATGATCAGCACGAGTTGTTGGTGCGCCAGTTATTTCACATTCGTTAGACTTCTTCTGTGGCTGATTATGTGAGAGTATCGTGGGAATACAGTGGGCAAACGAACCGTGCTTCCAGGTTCATTTATTGGAGGGAAACGAGATAAAAAAATGTAGATATTATGACGCCACAACCTTAGTGCAGAAGTATGGAAAACCTGACATATTCTTGACAATGACTTGCAAACCTAACTGGTATGAGATAATAAGTGAGCTTGAGCCTGGACAAACACCACAGGATCGCCTTGATCTCATTGTACGAGTCTTTAGAGCAAAGTCGGAGGACCTCAAGAAACAACTTTTTAAAAGGCACATGCTTGGTAAGGTAGCGGTTTATACCTACGTGGTTGAGTTTCAAAAAATAGGCCTATCTCATGCTCATTTTCCCTTAATCATGGAAGAGAGATAAGCTAACATGTCTAGAGCAGTATGATTATATCATATCGACCGAGTTGTCAGATAAAGATAAGTACCCCGATCTATATAAAATGGTGGTCAAACACATGATGCATGGCCCATGTGGAGAATTGAATCCAAAAAATGTGTGCATGGTGAATGGTACATGCAAAAACCACTACCACAACTGTTTAATGCAGAAACCCTTCAGGGAAAAGATTCATATCCTGTGTATAGGAGAGATAATGGACGTACAACACAGGTACGAGACTAGCAATTGGACAACAGATGGGTTATTCCGTACAATCCGTACCTATTGAGAAGATACAATTGTCACATCAATGTTGAGGTTTGCTCGAGCATAAAAGCTGTGAAGTATCTCTTTAAATACATATATAAGGGTCCTGATTGTGCATCAGTTTCTATTGATTAGGTAATGATGAAAATTTTGATGAGATAAAGCAATATAGAGATTTAAGGTGGGTTACTCCTCTGGAGGCACTATGAAAGATCTATGGTTTTGATCTTAGTGAGACATTTCCATCTGTCAGGCAGCTACAACTTCATCTCCCAAATCTACATGTGGTGTCGTACGAAGCTGAAGCCAATCTAAATGATGTCGTCTTAGAGGATGGAGCTAATAAGATGATGTTAAATGAATATTTTGAAGCAAATAAAAAATATGAATGGGCTCGGAGACTTCTATATAGAGATTTTCCAGAATATTTTGTTTGGATTCCAAGTAAATACTGGAAAAGAAGGACTAAAAATCAGATACAAGTTGAAAGGATTGTGTCTGCTCACCCGTCCGAAGGAGAGAGGTATTATTTGAGAGTTCTTTTAAATCATGTCACGGGAGCCACCTCCTTTGAAGACTTAAAATGCGTTAATGGTGTTATTTTGCCTACATTTCGTGAGGTTGCCGAAAAGATGGGTCTTATTGAATCTGATAATACTATTGATGAGTGCCTTAATGAGGTTGAAGTTTTTCAGATGCCATCTTCACTTCGAAGGTTATTTGCCACTATATTGGTCTTCTGTGAGCCTCGCGTTGTGTGTGGGCTATGGGACAGACATTTAAAAGCAATGACAGAGGACTATCGACTATCCCATATGTGTGCTCACACTGTTGAGCAGATGGCTCTGTTAGATATAAAGAATATGCTCCACTAGATGGGGAAGGACATATCATCTTATCCTCTTCCGGAAATTGATTAGTCTTTTGATGCAACGATAAGTGAGGCTAGGGAAATAATAGAGGAGTCCACAATTGAGGTGGAGTAAGAACATATTTCTTTGGCATGTACCCTCAACCGAGAACAGATGCATGCATACAATGAGATACTTGCTGCGGTCGATGATGGAAATGGAGGTGTGTTCTTTGTAGATGGGCCAGGGGGCACATGAATGACTTATTTGTATAAAGCATTGCTTGCTAAGCTACATAGCGAAGGAAAAATAGCAATTGCAACAGCGACATCTAGAGTCGCTGCCTCCATCCTACCTGGAGGTAGGACTGCACACTCAAGATTTAAAATTCCATTAAATATTGAAGTAGGTGGCATTTGTAGCTTCACTAAGCAAAGCGGAACCGCTAAGCTCTTAAGGACGGCATCTCTCATCATATGGGATGAAGCATCCATGACAAGAAGACAGGTAATTGAGGCTCTTGATACTAGCATGAGGGACATCACAGGCCGATATGACATGCCATTTGGTGGAAAGACAATTTGTCTTTGGTGGAGATTTTAGACAAGTGCTTCCAGTTATCCGTAAGGGATCGAGGGTGCAGAAAACAAATGCAACATTGCAAGAGTCATACCTTTTGGATAGCATGCAACAACTGAGGCTTGTTCAAAATATGAGGGCTCAAAGTGATTGACGGTTTGCAGATTATCTTTTGCGTGTTGGTAATAGAAGTGAAGATACTAGAGAAGAAGACTGCATAAGGCTTCCAGAGGAGATTGGCATACCACATACTGGTGATGATTCTGACATCATTGTTCTTATAGAAAGTGTTTTTCCCATGCTAGATGAAAATTTCTTGGATCCTAATTACATAACATCTCAAGCAATTTTGTCAACTCGGAATGAATATGTTGACAAGATCAATATGAGAATGATGGAACGATTTTCTAGAGAGGAGATGATATATCATAGTTTTGATCATGCGATTGATGATCCACATAATTACTATCCAGTAGAATTTTTGATCTCTTTAACACCCAATGGGCTGCCTCCACATATCCTGAAGTTGAAGATTAATTGTCCTATAATATTGTTACGAAACATTGACTCCCCAGTGGTCTTTGCAATGGAACAAGATTAGTGGTCCGGGGCTTCATGAGGAATGCAATTGCTGCCGAGATTGTTTTTGGGCTAGCATGTTGGTAAGAGGATGTTTCGTCCCCGAATCCCTCTTTGCCCATCCGATGATGAGATGTTTCCATTTCAGTTCAAGAGAAAGCAAATTCCAGTTAGACTTAGCTTTGCTATGACCATAAATAAAGCTCAAGGACAGACTATTCCAAATGTTTGAGTGTACCTCCCAGAACCAGTGTTTTCACACGGTCAGCTTTATGCTACTCTTTCTAGAGCTACATCAATGAATAATATCAAGATTCTTGCCATTCCAGAGAAGAAAAAAGAAAGCCACAATATATGTTCTGGGACATTTACAAAGAACGTAGTCTACAGAGAAGTTCTCACTGCATGAATTGAGACGGAGGTAATTTGAATTTGTTGGTACTAAAAGGTTCTTATTTTGACATTTGAATATTATTAACTAACAGAATATAAATAATTTTATGTAGGATTTATAATGACCTTGCCAGAATACTTTCTTCATGACTATGAGGCACTATGAGAAGATGCACTCTTGATGGAGAAAAAGTCCAACTTACGGAAATGTTTTGAATTGAATTGAATAATGATGGACAAGCCTTATATTTTGATGTGATAGTTCTTTTGTGGACATAAAATGTTGCATTTTGTGGTTGTGGTGTTGCTTTTGGATATGTGATTGTCCAATATTTTAAAGTTGTGCATACATTGTTGGTTTAATGATTCTGTAAGCTATGAAACTATTGTTGGATAATTAAATCACAGCGAGTATCTTATAAAATATATATTATCTCGCCCATGCTGAAGCTTGGTATTACATCAAATTGTTTTTCTTCGTTGCAGAATTACGTTTAGTTGTCTTGTCCATAGCGGAGCACGCGCATTGAAAAAATTTATATAATTAAATATTATTCAAAATTATCAAATATCAAAAGAATCAGTGAAAATATTGACAAAATACTACCTAATTTCCTCTTTATCCCAATAAAAGATTATTTCTAGGATTCTTCGATTACAACTTTGACCAATTATCACTACAACAAACCTGCTGATCTGTGACGAAACAAGGGTGATGTTTTGAGAAAGCGTTATAGATAAAGGCACTCTGTGACGTTCCTTGTAAATTTGTCATGGAACATTGCTGCCCCCAACACCACATGAATAGTGTGACATTTTCTATGATGAAACTGTTTAACATCGTCATAAAGTGGAGAGACAAATTGTCACGGATTCGCTATGATTTCTGTGACCAATGCACTTTGTCACAAACATCCTGAAACAGTAGTGTACTCATTTCTATTTTCCACTAGTGCATCTTTATTGTTCGGAAAAACCAAATTGACTCCTCTAGTACCATTTGAAACTATTTCTAGACGCTTCAATATTATTATTTTTCCTTCTGAAGAACCTTTGCAAGCACACATAAGTCCAGTTAGATAATATACTATAGCATACCAGCTCTCCTACAAAATAACATATGTCTATTTCATTTAAATATATATTTTTGCAATATAATTTATTTACATACTTTAAAGGGTATTTTAAAATATACTCCCTTCAGTTTTAAAATATTGACATTATTGATTTTTAACATCAACTTTGACCATTTGTCTTATTCAAAAAATTTGTTCAAACGGGTAAAATTTTGTTATTATTTGATTTATCATTAGTGAAATTTAAATCAGGACTAATAATTTTACACATTTGAACAAATTTTTTGAATAAGACGAATGGTCAAAGTTGATGTTAGAAGTCAATGGTGTTAATGATTTAAAACCGAAGGGAGTACAAAATGATATCCGTACGTCCTGGTTGGTAGAGCTCTGGCTCCTCCAAAAATGGCTTTAGCTCTGTCTTCTTTGAAAAAGAGGCTTTTGTGGCTTCGGCTCCGGCTTTTTAAAAAATGTTTGGTAGAACAGCTTCTTTTGGGGCTCTCCTATTTTGTCAGAGTAGTTAACAAGAAAAAATATCACGTGGGCGAAAGAGCCATGGAGAAGCCACATTTTCGCACATTTTCGTAGCTTCTGGCTTCACCCTTGGCTCCTTCCTGAAAAGAAGGAGAAACCGCTCCTTCTAAAACTATTTGGTATAATTTCAATTGAAGCCGATCGAGAAGCCGGTAAAAAAGCCCTACCAAACGGGGTCTCAGTTGAAGCCGATGGAGAAGTCGGTAAAAAAGACCCTACCAAACGGGGCGTAAATATGACACGCGGCTGAACCCTAGCTCAATCCTTCTTTCCCGCCTCAAACCTCCAAAAAAAAAAATTCTTCTTCCCACAGCCACTGCCATCGCCGGATCTGCCATGGCCAACCCTGCCCGCCACCACCCCTCACCTTGCCGGCGCCCTGCTCATCCCCAGTGAGGCTCCTGCTGCTTCGTTCCCTACCGAGACTAGCACCACCCAGGCACCACCCCTCCTTGCCAGTGCCCTGCTCGTCCCCAGCGGAGCTCCGGCTGCTCCGCCCCCTACCCAGCCCGGCACCACCCCTTTTTGCTGCTCCGCCTTGGCCAAGTGCGGCCCCATCGCTGGACGACCCCCTGCCGATCCCCTGCAGGATCCGCACCTGCAGATCTCGGCATCCTGGTGAATTCTCATGCCGAGCCGCCCCTGCAGATCTAGACGCATCCTCTTGGAGTGAGTATTACCCAAACAGGACACAACTCAGAAAAAAATTAGCAACTAATATTATCCAGTTTGCTACTGCAGGTGTAGGTATAAGAAAAAAGAAGGTTGCCAACCAGAGTAGATTTCATCAGCTACACTGTGAAACATACAATCCTTCTCTGCTCAGAGCAAGAATCCTAGCATAGTAGAAATTTATTGATAACGATTTGTATACATGTTCCTAGATCTAATGTACATTATTGTTTTCTGAATATGTTGTCAATCTTTGAATGTTGTATTTTTTGAGAGGAAACTTTGAATATTCTATTGAATATATATTGTTTCATGAAATCTGGATGTCAATCTTTGAATGTTGGTGAATACATTTCCAAGATAAAAATCAGGCTATAATATTAATCTGCGTTGGATGCAAATTGCGATCTGATTGGGATTGTGGATGACATGGCATCCACGTCATCGTTTAAACTATGATGATTTTGGATTGGGCTTGGGCTCATCTGTGACAAACAAGAAACGTCACAGATTTGTATTAATCCATGACGAAAACTCAAAAATGTCACCAGCGTTAGTCTATGACGTGAGGTACATGACGATTCGTGTTTTCGTCAAAGATGTAATTTTGTGACATTTTTCTTGCATTACATGACGATTTTGGATCATCATAGACCACTACATTTCTTGTAGTGTATTTCTATAAATTTAATTAATATTATTAATATGTAAATTATATATTATGAAAATGTTTTTTTATCATGGATCCAAAAATATAAATCTTGCACTGCTTAAGTTAATCAAATTTATAAAATTTATTGGTCAAATTTGTAGTCAAAGAATTCTATAACTAAGCTTCTATATTGGGACAGAAGGAGTATAATGGTAAATATATCAATGTTCATATCGCAAAAAATAGGGGTAAAATTAAGTGTATTTTTTCTTGTAATATTATATGAAACACTCCTAAATTGTTTTAATGAAGCAGGGGTAAACTCTGTCTTCACTTTTTGATAGTCAATGGTAAAATCACAAACTCTTTATTTAATTAATTGCATGTGGTCAACCGGTCATTGAATAATTTCACATTCTATTTTTTGTCACACATGGTATCTTTTTATATTTATAAGGAAATTGTGAATACAAAATGTATTGTATCTAAGCCAATTGACGGTGAGTGCTATCCGTATCAAAAAAAATTGTGTG
Source organism: Zoysia japonica (assembly GCA_001602275.1). NCBI lineage: Eukaryota > Viridiplantae > Streptophyta > Magnoliopsida > Poales > Poaceae > Zoysia > Zoysia japonica. The sequence continues at coordinate 299,660 of BCLF01000149.1, read as the reverse complement.
AGGGGATAAAAAACAGATGAATAAGGCTTCCTATTTTTGTATTTTTTGCATGTAAATTTGAACTAATTTCTGTAAAATTTCTGGTTCTTTACTAAAGAGGGATGAAAATGAACGGAAATGATCAAAAAATTATTTTTGTATTTAATTAATCGGACAAAAATGAAAACGAGAAAGTCAGGATCGGAATACGTGATTAGAATAATTGGATATATGAATACGGACAAATTCAAATAGAAAAATATCAGTAATGAATGGAAAGTGATAATTCAAATTAGGAAGATAATAACATTGAATTATATAGTTAAATAAGGTTAAATAAATCTTAAACTATTAAACATAGTCTTAAACAATAATATAGATGATTTAGATGGTAAATTGAAGTGCAATGAGGAACGGAATTATGGTCACTTGTGGAGCAGTGTGGTGTCTGACTATGGCCATGTGGGAAGTTGCCCACCTAACCGATGATGCTGGTGGAATTAGGGTTGAGAATTTTATTGGGCATGCTTGAGTTGAGTTTGATTGACAAAATCTTTGTATCACAAGTTTTAATTCTATCCTTGGTGGAACAAAATGAGAAAAAACAGAAAAGGGAAATATTGAATAAAAAAATGCTAAATCCGAAAACAATCGGAAAAATTTCTTTTGCCAGCCTTTTATATTTTGATGTGGGAGTTCTTTTGGGCATGAGATGTTGTAGTTTGTGGTCGTGGTGTTGCCTTTAGATATGTGAAGGTCCAATATTTTGAGTTTGTAGTGCTTTTGAACTTGCGATGGTTGTATAAACTATCTTAATTGGTTGTGTAAATCTTAAACCTGTCGTTGTCTGTTGACTCTTTATATCCTAATTTAACGCAAAATTTCATTGATGTTGTAATGGTTTTTATTCCGTGGCAATGCATGGAGCGCTGTCTAGTACTACATAAAATTATTACAATGTTGGATTCTTTTTTACCAAGAATGTCAAACGTAATAAACAATTGTAGAACCATTTTTTATTGTTCCTTTAAAACCAATCTGAAGCTTGTACATTTGTCAATCAATTCTAAGCCGAGTTATCTATACTGTTGCTGGAAAATGTTGTAACTAGGCGTGTTAGACCACCCACAATGTACCGGTGCTTGGAGCCACCGTGGAAGAATCTTCCAAGCACCGGATGCAACCATTGCAGGTACCGGTTCCTCAACTAAAAAAATTAGCATCCGTGAAAGCGGAAGCACCCGACGCTTGAGAAAGAGAGTGAAGTAAAAAGAAAGAAAAAATTCACCAGGCATCAATGCCACCGTTGTGACCCTTGGATAAAATAAAACTCCGGTTTCTTGATGGTGTTGATTTAACATTTCAAGCACCTCACCACTGTAGGTGGTCTTAAAAAGATTCGACTCACGGATCTTTTAATAAATTATTTTGACCTTTAATAAATTGTAATTTAAAAATAAATATTTTTCAGCCTGTTTTCCTAACTGCAACCTCTCATGGGATTGCTCAACACAGGATTTTGCCTCTACACAAGATTTTGCCCGGAACGGCAGTTTTTTTCCAGGTAATATTTGAAACACGACTAATAATTTACACATTTGAATAAATTGAAGTTGATTTTAAAAGTCTTACTACTATTTTAAAATAAGTAAATAGTAGTAAATTTTAATAAACAATTTTTTGTTATACTGTCTCCGTGATATTCTTCACTCAAGTTTACCTACACCAAAAATATTATTGGAGACATTACAATTAGTTGACTGGCGCTAAATTAGTGAACCATACAAAAAAAAAAGTTCAGACGTGTACACTCTACGTTACACGATCAACGAGTGCTACAGCTCGCCCCGCTCAGCCAACAACGTAAAAATAATGTCAGCCATTTACAGCAAGAGGGTAAGCGTCTCATGTCATCTCCATGCTGTGTTGTAGTGGGTGAGAAAGAACCGGAAGTCTGGGTGATATACTTGTCGGTGGCGAAGCCAGTCATCCGCTGTCTGCATGAGGGAGGCTGCAAGCTGCTGCTCCTCAGGCCTATTCGAGGACCAAATAGAGCTCCACATTTTGTACGATGCCAGTCCAAAGATAGGCAATGTTAGCTTAGCAGCGGTGTTCATAGAGCGGTTGGTACCACCAGAGGTGGGGGATGCTGGTGTACCAGGATCAGTATCTGCAGGGAAAGCGTCTCGTTATCAAATGGACTGATGAAAGGGCATTACAAAGAAATGACATCCAGATTATGCAAAAAGAAATAAAGCTTGAAAGTCACAAGAAGTAATTAAAAGTTAAAGCCATTTACCTTTGGAAGGTGTCGACAAGTAATGAAACGTCAAAAAACAAGCATCTAAGTCCTTAAGTGTTGGTCCAGTTGGGATTCTATAGATGGGGTACCTGCAATGTTAAGCCACAGGATGAGACCAATATGCAGAATCATGGCAACACTTTGTTATAGTGTTGCCCTTCTATGAAAGATTAACTAACTAAATTTAACAAGTCTCCGTCTATATGTCATCTTTTTGAGCCAGCATAGAAAACATGACAATAATGATTATCACAATGTAGGTATTCTATTTCATAAGAACATAATAATTACAGGAACAGATAAAATAAGAAAGCACCCAACTATACAAATTCATGAAGCTATTGATGGTGGCAATGAACAGAAGTCAAATCAGTTGAGAAAAGTAATAAATAAATAGCAATTAACTGGTATACGAGGTTTGATAAGAAATGGAAAATTTCACAAATCAATGGCAATGAAGCTAACAGCTGCTACCAATAAAAAATGGCATTGCAAAGAAAATAAGAATTCAGAGTATTACAGACATACCATGCAACTGACATCCAGCTAGTTGGCAGCAGATCACAACTTCTGAATGTCTTCAAGTCTGGAAATTTACTTGCAAGAATTGACACCTGAAGCGGCATTAACAGTAAAGCATCAACAACCAGGTTACTGTCACATTTTTCAATTTGGAATATATATAAAAAAAAAACTTACCTTATCTGTTAGTGGTTCTCTACTAAATGGTGGATCTGTCTCGAGGTACTCATATATGGGACGAGTGGATGGCAAATTTATTTCACTGTCATCTCTTTGAAAACTACCCTCCAATAGACACGTAGCTTCCAGGGACGAGTATCGTAGATGGTCAACGTCAGTCTCACTGCTACTTTCACTGCTAGTATCCATAGATTCTCCATCACTTTCGTTCCAAGGATGCCTTAAGTAAGCGAGAAAATTCACTAAGAAAAGGTTTTGACTATAAGGTTGCAAAAGGTAAAAAAAAAAAGTATTATGAAACATATCTGAATAATCATTTTTACATCTTTAGTTCAACATATCTATCCTTGTATCTTTTAACAGAACAACACTGCACAACGGTAAATGATCACAGCTAAAGGATGTGTTTGCTTTGTTTAGCAATACAAAACTTAGCAAATGAATGTAAACAACTGTTTCCTTGCAAATAAGTTAAAATCATTGCCCATTAGGATCCGACAAGCCAAGCTGTACTTTTCCAGAAGATAAATAATGTATTTCATTTATACTCCAAATTTAGAGATGCGACAATATAAATTTGATCAAAGTTGTATCAAGTAATCAAGTCCCAATACACATGGATGTTCCTAATTGATCAAGATCGCAATTAAATCTGCTGTATTATACACAATTCATATGTAAATGATACTTAGCCTGGTTATCAAGGTTGTCCACATCATGTTTACAAGCAAAAAGAGAAGATCAACTCCAGATACAGCATCAAGGAATGCTTCAGCACAAACTACAAAGTTTCACGAAACATGCCATTTTTTGGGTTTATTCCATTCGTCCGTAAACTTACCGAAGGGCAGGAAAGTTGAAGCTAACTGAACGAAATAATCAACGCAAAAAAAGAGGTTCATCTGAAACATGATCATACCTGTTCCTTGCAGAAAGTCTTGATGAGTCTGCATATAGCTGTATGGCAGAAAGGTACGGCACGTAATACTGTATCACAGAATCACTGTGATTCAACACAAGTGGTACACCAGCTCCATAAAAACTCCACTCCTTGAAAGCATCCCAGAGATCTCCGAGGTAGAAATACGGTGGTGTGTTCATGGTGTCACCACTCCGCCACCCCCTCATGCTCGTCTGCGTAATACAGTCCTTCAGCATAAACAAACTCAAACAGTGGAAACTAAGAAATGTAAAACCACCTGGTCCTTCAACAAAACATTTCTTTATTCTTAGAACATTGACGAGACTCTCCTGAACCAAAACCAGTGGCACAATCAACATAACTAGATTCATTTTAGATGCTAAATAATTTGCCTGATCCAGAAAACCATGGCATAACCAATAATTGGGTGATTCAGACATATGCATCAGCAAACCCAGCTAGAGTTGGAATTTGAATATTTTGTCCTTGCATAAATAGATCATATTTTGACCCTTTGCCAATAAAAAAAAACCTCCCTAATCGATTGCTAAAATTACTAAAAGCCAACATCTGATGCTGCACAAGCTATTGACAACTTGCCCTGAGGTCCGAAGGATGAATCATCCAGTATGTACATTTGCAACTGCAGTACAAGGACCTTATCATGTCTAGTATGCAGTAAGCAACTTCGCTAGAAATCAGAAGTTACCCAACAGATGCTCTGCTCGATTTGCTGGAAAAGAATGCATTATAGGAGTGTAATAAGTTGCACATAAGAGGGCGCTACTGGAACATGGAAGTTCCTTCACAACCACGGCCCCCAAACTTTCCCCAATCCTAATAAAAACCAGGCATGAAACAACTGTTCCTCCCAGAAACAACTGTTCGCAGTCAAAACAGGCATCGCGCCCACAGTTCAATCGGTTGCAGGAAAACACGCAAGCAAGCGAGAGGACAAGTAGTTCACGGAAAGGAATGGAATCTGAGAAAGCCTGCGACCTTGGGCAAGTACTGGACGGGCACGGAGGGCGTGGTAGAGCGGAGGAACCGCTCCAGATTCCCCACCTCATCGACCGCCGCCGTCGCCTTGGCGGAGGGCTTGGACGGCACGGACGGGGACTGCGGCCGTCGCTCCGCGTCCTTGGCCGCAACGCCCGTCTCCGCAGCCCCCTGATGCGGGGGCGGGAGCGGCTTCTGCCGTGCGGCCCTGGGCGTCGCGGCCGGTGACGCCGGCCTCTGCCCCTGCGCCGCCGTCGTGCCCTTCAGTCGCTGCTGCATCTCCTCTTGCTGCTGGCGGCGGACGTGGGGCGGGCTGTAGAACCGGTCGACGCCGACGCCGCCGAGGCTGCGGGACGAGGTCGGGCCGGCCATGGCGGGAGGGACGAAGGGAGGAGAGGAAGAGACTAGCTAAGGGTCTACGGCGGAGGCAGCGAGGCTAGGGGCAGGTCGGATGCGGGTAGGGTTTTGGGCGGGGCGCTGGCTGCTGCTTCTGGGGCGGCGGGATCTGGGGGTAGTGGAGGCGGCGCCGTGGCAGACGAGAGAGATCAGAGGATCTCGTTCCGGAAACGGGAGGACCGGTGTTGGAGGTGCGTCTCCGTCTCGGTCCCGTTCCGTGCTCGCTTGCTCCTAAATCTGGATGTTTGGACCGGGCTTTTTGGGCTGGGAGGCTGCCCGTTGCTTTCGGCCTGGCCAGAACACGGCACGGCCCGGTTCCAAACGGACCCGAGCCGGCACAGCCCGGCACGGATACGGCCCGAAAAGGAGCCGGGCCGTAGTCGGCTCGGTTATCGTTAGAGGCCTCTAAGCCTGCCTGTCGGAGACCAAGGCAGGCCACGGCCCAGCCCACCCTGCGCCGCACACTGCTCGTGTCCGTATAAAAGCGAGCGGCCGGCCTCCCCTGGCGAACTCTAGCCTCGGTTCCCACTCACGCAGTCGCTCCTCGTCGTCCTCGAGTCGCTTTCGCCGGTCGCCGCTGTTGTTGCTTTGGATCTAGAGATCCGCGCGCACCGCGGCGGCCGTCGCCCGCCGACTCACCGCCATCTCTTCCCTCCCTCTAGTCTCTACTCGCCGCTATCTCTTCCTTCTTCCTCTAGTAGTCGCCTCCTCGGCTCCGATCCAGATCTGCGTCGTCTCCTGCTGCCTGCTGGTGCTCGACGGCGTCGGGGCAGTAGTAGGAGGCAGGCAGCACTTGAGCTACCTGCAGCTGCCGGCTCGCCGGCTCACCGTGGTGCCACGCCTTTGTGGCATCTGGATCTGGCCGAGGTGATGGCCGGTTCTTCGCGGGAGGCTGACAGCAGCGCTGCAGCTGCTAAGCCTGCTGTCCCTGCTCCGGTGGATCAAAAGGTCGACGGCACCAACCCTTTGAGTTAAGGTGCTTTGAGTAGCACTTTCAAAAGGGACCGTGGCAACAGCTCTGCTGTATGAGATCACTTCGAGGAGCTTTTCAGCACAGTGCATGGCGTCAAGAAAAGGTATGACGCTTGGTGCCCTATGTGTAGGAAAGAGTTGAGTGCCCCATCTAGTGGTGGTACAGGGCACTTGGTTAGGCATCAGAAGGCTTGTGTTTTTAGAGCTGCTCATACTCGTAACACCCAAAGCATGCTAAATTTGTTTGATGATGGCTCTGTTCGTAATTGGGTTTACGATTCTAAAGTAGCTTGGCTTGAATTAGTTAAGTTGATTGCTAAGAATGATCTTAATTTGGGTATTGGTGAATCTGATAGTGCATTTGAAAAATATATTCAGCGTGCTCATAACTTTAAGTTCTGTGGTGTGTCTAGGAGAATAACTGGTCGTGATATTGTTAAATATTTTGAAGTTAGACGTACTAAATTGATTGAAAGCTTGACTAATACTGTAATCTGATATTTGGTCTGGCAATGCTAAAGAGGACTATCTTAGTGTGGTCATACATTTTGTCAGTTCTGATTGGGAATTACAGAAAAAAATAATTGGTTTACGACTGATTGATGTGTCTCATATTGGTGATAATATAGCTGAACGTATTCAAAGTGTTATATATGATTTTAACTTGATTGATAAGGTATTTGCTGTTATCTTAGATAATGCATCTGCAAATACTGCTACCATTAGGTGTTTAACTCTAAAATTGAGTGGTTATGTTGATTCTAATCTACTTTTACATCAAAGATGTGCAAGTCATATAATAAATTTGATTGTTAAGTTTGGATTGAAACGTTTGAAGCCATTTCTAAAGGATTTTAGAACTGCAATATCATTTCTAAATTCATCTAATCAACGTATTGCTTCATTTAAACAATTCTGCATTACATCTGGAGTTAGGCCTCGTAAATTTGCTTTAGATATGGATGTGAGATGGAACAACACTTATCTAATGCTGCAGCACTTGGTTCCATACCGAGATCCCTTTGGTGTGTTTATCTGTGCTAATTATCAGGTTCATGCTGGTGCTAGACCACTTTTGACTGATGATCACTAGTATGTTGGTAACAAAATTTTTGAATTCCTTGAGCTGTTTTATGATTCCACAGTAGCTCTGTCTGGTGTTTATTATCCAACTTCTCCACTAATGTTGCATCATATTTTATTGATTGCTAAGCATTTATGCAAATATGAAAATGATCAATTGCTTAGAGAATTAGTTGTCTCTATGAAGTCCAAATTTCTTAAATACTGGCAGAACATCCTTATGCTTTATTCATTTTCTTTTCTTTTACATCCTAGAGCTAAGATGAAAGGCTTTAATAAACTCATTGGAGTGTTATCAAATTTTTTTAGCACTGATTACTCATCTTATTTCATGAATGTGTGTTTAGAACTAACTCACCTTTTTAACAAGTATGAAATTAAGTTTGGTGCAATTAGATTGCAAAGGCCAACACATCAAGCAACCTGGTAAGAAAAAAACAGCATGGGGTCATATCTTTGGTGATTCTAAAACTAGTACTTCTGTTACTCCAACACCTGGTGGACATGTTTCTTAACTGAGTTCTTATCTTGACAGTGAAAGTATTACTGAGTTTAATGATGATTTTGATATCCTTAGTTGGTGGCAAGCACATAAACTGACTTACCCATATTATCCATATTAGCAAAGGATATTATGACTGTTTCTGCTTCTACTATTAGTTTGAAATCTGCTTTTAGTCTTAGTAGCAGGATCATTGAGGAACGGAGGCGCTCGCTGACTAGCGACATGGTGGAGATGCTGATGTGTGTCAAAGATTGAGAACTTGGAGATGCAAAGGAACAGCACAACATGGAGGATAAAGAAATGGTCGACAAGTTCGAACATTTGTATCTGAATGAACAGGTCAGCCAATCTGTTGATGACTGACTAATACTGTACGTGTATGAATATCCTATATGTGACTGGAATCTAGAACTGGGCTGTACTCTTTTTCCTTGATTAGCAAGATTTTTAATGAGGCAACCAAACAGTGAAACAGCTCAATAAAGTAGTAGTTTGATAAATATTGTTTTCCTATCCTATGCTTGTGTTATGTTTTAAGTGTGAAATTCTGTGAGATCTGTGAAATCTATGAATTTGAAACTGATCTAGAAATTTTGACCTCTCAATTCTGTGAAATCTTTGAATTTTGAACAGATAGAGCTGTAATAGTGGTAGCGGGCCTGGTGGGCCTTTCTGGGCCAGTGTTCCTGCGGGCTGGCAGGCTGATCGGGCTGGTTCGGCACGGTTCTGTCTTGCCCGGGCTGTGCCTCGGGCCTGTCACAGAACTCGCAGCAGGGCTCGACTGGCCCGTCGTGCCTGGGCAGGCCGTGCCTATTCGGGCCGTGCCGAGAACCGGGCCGAATGCCTAGATATACTTGCTCCTCGTCCCATTTGGTTCGATTCCCTTCTCGCAGTGCTCAGGCAGTTCCGTTCGTGTGCCCGGCACGGCATGGGCTCCTGCTACGTGCACCAAAAGGAGTCTTCAACATGCCACGATTCTTTCTCAGGCTTCTCGAACTAAAAGTTACTTTTTGTTTCGAGAAACTCAAGTATACATGTTCTGAGAAGATTAAAGGCACTTTCATTTCAAGAAACTCAAGTATGCATGTTCTGAGAAGATTAAAGGCACTTCATGGACTAATAGTGCTAGTTTTTATACCTTTTAATCGTCCGCAAACCCAATATTTTATTTATATGACAAAAAATTAATGGAGAAAGAGACATATTTTCCATATAGATTGTACCGCTTGGTCTGTATCACACCGTTCGTTTTGATTTTGAAGACATCGAAATGGTTTCTTTTTCATAACACACTACATTTGGTACTTAAATTCTTTACAGCTATAATGAGAGATATAAGAGAAAAATGCATGAATGATCTTTAATGTGAGAACTTCTCTTTTCTTTTGATCTCTGCTATGTTTGTATCAATCTAAATCTTCAATTTGATCCTCCCCACAGCTAATCGACTATGCATATCTAACAAGATAGAATAGGCACTAGATGATGAGAATTAGGATGCTGATCACACCAGATGATGCATGCCTTAAGTTAAAAAGGCACTCAACTTTTCCTCCTCTTTCTATCTCATCTTGACTTCTAAAAAGGTTTAAATAATTAACACAATGTGATACAAATAAAAAAACATAATTTTATAATGTCTTCAGGATAAAATAAAAATAGGTAATGTGACCGGGATAAAGCGACCAATAGACGCTATCATACAGACAAAATTTCCATACAAAAACTATCATAAAAACTGTGCATTGAAAAGAGTTGTATCTAAAAGAAAATTTATTTCACTACTGGAATCTACATGTTCCCCTAGGAACTTTTCATTTTCCCTAGAGTTTTTTTATCAACCTCTAGGAAAAATTTTTGCTTCCCTACGGTTTTAGTTTCTTCCCTAAGGAAACAGCTACTTTCCCTACGAGTAGGGAGCTAGCTTACTTTCCCTACATATCTTTTGCCCTAGGGAAACATCCATGCATCTTCTCTCTTTCCGTCTCCTCCTCTTAACCCACTCATCTCTCTCTATCTCTCTATAGTAAATTCGTAACGCAGGGGCGAGATGGGTCGGTAACAGAGGCTGAGCAGCGGGCAGTACGCGATGGTAGCAACGCTGGGCGGAGGCAGCATCGGCGAGGCAGTGGCTTCAAGCGACGGGTGGAGGCGCGACATCAGGCAACGAAGGCGGTGGAGCAACGGCATCAATGGGCTATGGGACGACGGTAGCAGTGGCAGCGGCCACGACAGCAAGCAGGTGGGGGCGGCGGCCGCTGCATCAGGCAGGTGGGGGAGGCAAGTGCGACGGTGTGATGGTGAGAAGCGCACGAGCAGGGCCGGCAGTGGCGGAACGGCGGGCGACGTGCGATGGCGGGTGGTGCGACAGCGGGCGATGCGTGAGCAGGGTCAGAGGCGGCGGCGAGTGGGCGGCGCAGCGACCCGTGGAGCAGTAGGGCAGCAGCATGGCAGGCAGAGCAATGGTGTCGGGCGGAGCAACGGCAGCAGGCGGCGCAACAGCACGCGGTGGGGGCGGCAGTTGGAGTGTGGAAAGCTGGGTGGTGGCAGCAGCGTCGAGGCGGGCGGCGGCGCGGCGGAGCAAGGAGCGGCATCTCGGCCGGCGTTAGTGCAGTGGAGCAGGGGGCGGTAGCTTGGCAGGCGTCGGCAGGATGACACAGGCGGGCAGGCCGCAGGCAGGCAACAAGGCAGTGGGGCCCACGTGGCTTTTTATTTTTTAACTTGGTGGTGCCGGTTTTCCTAGGAACTTTTTTCCTAGGGAACAAATCGTTTCCCTACGGTTTTCATGGAAAACGGTAGGGCACTATCTGTTTCCGTCGACATTTCCCTAGGAAGCTTTCCCTAAGAGTTTTCAGGCTTTCCCTAAGGTTTTCATCCTAGGAAAATCATCGATTCCAATAGTGTTGCTCTATCTCCTTTTTTTTGAGAAAGAAGAGCTTTTTCTTCATTAATCATAGGGATTACAATCACGCTGCAAACTTTGCTGTAGGAAAGGAGGAGGAATACTTGAAACATATGACGCCCTTTGTCGCATTGCAAACTGAGCTCAAGAATGCGCAGCCCCATTTGCATTGTGGCTAACAAAGACTAACGAGAAAGAAGAAAATTGTAAAGACAGCTTTTGAATGTCTACCAAAATCGTTGCAATTTCAGACAGATTTCCAGCAGTACTGTTCCACATATCCACCAACATTTAAAATCTTTTTCTAAAACAATCTTTGCTTTCGGCCACCCTGAAAATAAGGCCAATCCAGCACGGCATGCTTCAGCTTCAGCCACAAACACCGACTGCACCACCGATGGGAGCCAATTTGCAGAGCCGATAATGAGATGTCCCTGGTCATCTCGCACAATAGCCCCTACTGCTCCCTGATTCACACCTGTTATGAAAGCTGCATCAGTGTTCAGTTTCCGAAAGCCTCCCTCCAGTTGTGACCATTTTTCATGTCCCTGTTGCCGAAGCTTGCTGGTGTCGGCCGATGAAAATGTGAGAGTGTGTCTAAAGCCCATTCAACAGCTTTTCTAATCGGGATTGGATTTTTACCAAGCCGAAGTTCATTCTTGGCTGGTCAAACTATGAAAAGTTGTTTCTAATTGTGCTCGACTAATCAGTATCCTTGCTGGTCAATGTAACAATAATAAGGATTAGCGCAACTCGGCATAAAATCATTAATAACTCTCCACCAAAACACACGAATTTTTGGAGGTACGTCTAGCTTCCAAAGAATTTTCCATTCTTCTTCTTTTCCTTTTGAGCTTCAAGAGCAGTTACCAGAATGAGCTCTCTTCTTTGCTTCTCCCTCTGCTAGAAGTCTGTATGCTGACCTGACTGAGTAACAACCATGTTTTTCTCCGGACCATGCCCAGAAATCCTCTTGGATTCTTCCTAAAGGAATTCTTAAGAAAGCCTCTGCATCAGTCGGGACAAGGTTGGATCATACTTGTCGGGTCATGTACCCGGGTACTTATGGCCCGGGGTTACTCGACGGTTCAGCCACGGTATACGGCCCATCTACGATGACTGACCCATATTCTTCGCGGGCCAGGAGGAAGATTCTCGCAAGTTTTCATCAAGCCCAACCGAGAGGGTCGGACGCGTCCAAAGACAAAGGCCACCCCGACCCCTGTGGGTCGGGGGCTACGTAACGACAAAGCTTGACTGTCTGATAGCCAAGTAACCGACTTACTTTCCGACCCAAGGGTCGGAGACCAACCCACGACAAGGCCCCTGCCGGTACAGAGATTCCTAAGAATTATACAGAGGAGACAAAGAGGTAAAGCAAACGGTAAAGCATTCTCTGTCCCCTCGGCGCCGAACAGGGGACAGACGAAGTACGTTGGCGACGACAGCTGGCACTAGAGGACCGTCAGACGCCAGGGAATTGCCAGAAGATTATTCTCGAAGATGCCGTTGGCCCCACTTATCAGAGGAGGCCTGTTGATCAAGTTTGGCTGTGACCCCACTCGTCAAAGAAAGCCCAGTTCCGTGAGAGCCAAGTTTGGTTGCGGCCCCATTAAGGAGTCGTCCGTCTCACCCCGCTTTGTAACCCCGGTCCGGCCTTTATATAAAGGCCCGTCGGAGACCCCCTTACACAAAGATCATAAGATTAGGAGATTGAGCAGTTCGATACACAACCACATAGGCGCGCTAGAGACTCTGCTCCTGCGAGAGCCTTTCCTCCATTGTAATCCACACGATCATATGTGAGTTCATCATTTCTGACCCTTAGACATAAGATATTACACCTCGCGGTGGCCCGAAGCAGGTTACGTTCTTGAGTCCATTGTGGATTAGGCCATATCGATTAGGAAGAAGCGCACCGTATCCTCTTTGATCGTATAAATTTGTACTGTGCCGGTGTACAGAACACCGACAATACTGCTTCCTCATTCCATCTTTGATGCTCATGATCAATCAGCTGGTGGACAATTGTGGCTGTCGATGTATTCATCTTACAAAGCATCATGTTACCAATTCCGTCGTATCCATCGGTCATTCCATATATCAGTATGTGCTCCATCTCCAATCCTTCTGATAAGACCCAGGTGCAAGGCTTTTCTGCCAGCAAGAATTGCCCTCCAAGTATGTGATGAGTTTTTCTTTCTTCTTGCTGATAATAAATCTCCACGAGGATAATACTTTCCTTTCAGTACTCTAGCACACAAAGATTCCCATTTCATCATTAAACGTCATCCCTGTTTACCTAACATTACCAGGTTGAACAATTTAATATCTCGGAATCCCATACCTCCAGCTGATTTAGGTAGTGTTAAATCAATCCACTTCCTCTAATGGATGCCTTGTTTATCAATTGTGCTCTATCTCCTTTAGAACTACATCTAGAAACTACTTCCTTCGTCAGGAATGTAAACATTCCTGGATGCTTGAGGTGAGAGTAAGAAAGCAGTCAAAAGTCTAGAATGCGCCCTCATAAATGAGTTCTCTCCTATGGTAAAACTGCCTAGCTCACCGGCTGCGATTGCTATATCGCATCGCCTCTGCCCTCAATCGTCGATGTAGGATGCAAGCTAGGAGAGGAATGGCTGCTCCACGCAACCAGGAGACCTCCGAATGGGCCACCCTAGGCTGCTTGCCTCTGTCATCAACACCATCTTTGAGGAGCTCAGGGTTGGTGCTCGCCTTAACATCATCGGCAGGCAGATCCCGTGTAGGTAGGTCGGCGAATAGATCCGTGGCAGACGGGGCTTGGCTTCGTCGGAGGCCATGGGTGGGCCGCCCGTCGCTGTCCCCTCATAGATTGTCACCAGCGGGAAGGTCTGCAACAACGAGGTCACCATCATGAGAGGAGCAACTCCAGCACAAGTATGACCTCCAGCTCAGTGAGCAGCTCCAAGCTGGAAATGATTTGATCTGGGTGGCGCTCGTGAGGATTGAGAAAGGATGGTGATAAAGTCAGGTGTGGAGACGAGGAAGAAGCAGGTCGCCATTTCAGATGAGGACAGATTGGGTAGGAGTAACTGAACTATAATCCTTTCTTTGCCTGGAATCCTTACATTTGTGGACAAACGAAAACCCTCCCCAAATCCTTACATAACTGGACATAAGAAGTACTCAGAAATGTCTTAAAGACCATATTCATACCGACAATTAGGTTCATGGGACACATTTGTTCCTAAAAACTAGTAGCACACCTTATGATTTGGCTGAAGCAATGAAAAATACCCCTTCCATTCGAAAACAATAGCACTGGTTCTGAATCTACATGGCACCATGGTAGTTTCTCTACACGAACTTAAGCATGCATTTTAAACATGGCCAAAGCATGAGCTGGTTGACATGCACACATGGCTATTTGTTAGCTTCATGACCTTTGAAGTCTCTTAAAAGGTATGAATAGATCTTGATGATTGAATGAACACCATAGGTAATGATTGTGATTGTAGATACCATCTTGTATTTTTTACATTAATATGGTGGGCTTCCTCGATGAATGACAGTCTGGCATTTTACGGTCTTTGGACAAACTCTTAAGGCCGGACAGTCCAGTGAGTTCCTTGATCGGTGCAATCTCGGCCATTTGTTCGCAATCCTTTTAATCCATGCCCTTGATTTCTTTTATAACCTACTGTAAGGATCAAGGACACCGAGAAGAGGGGTTAAATTGGTAGACTTATAACACTAATTTCGCTACGAACTTAAACTATAGGACTCGATCACAACGGAAGCAAATCTAAGCAATTTTAATAGGCCAAGACCCCTAACAATGCTAGTGGAAAGATAATAACAACAAGCAAGCAATTGCACGACAGCCACTAAGAGAAATCAAAAAACAACCTATCACACTACTCAACGGTAAGTAAATGCAGTAAGTAAAGAGAGTGAGATAGAGAGTGCTTAGTATTTTTTTTTCGAAGTCTCGAAAGTTAGGCGCCTTCCCCTAATCCTCGTTCAACCACTCCTGTCGGAGTCTTGGTTCCTCCCATCGTTACCAGAACGATGCTCACAAAGGTACGCTTCACTCTCGGAGTGAAGTCACCGACGACTCGGCTGTCGCACACAATACCAAAACGCTAGAGCAAGCCTCCAAGGCTCGAGCGCTCCTTTTTGGTGTTTCTTTCGAGCAGGGGACTCAAAACCACGTACAAACTTAGGCGTCGTCTTGCATAATCTCCTCGAAAGCTCGATCATCGACTACCAGCTGGTCTAGACTGCCCACACCAAAAGTAATAGGCAAAGATCAGTCCTCTCAAGCCCTACAAGCTCTAGAACTGTATGAATGCTCCATATCACTCTCCTACTAGCACCAAATATCTCTAATCTTGCAATGCACTTTTTTGGTGGTGTTCCTTGGCCTCTCACAAGTTTGCTCTAGCTTCTCAGAACGCTGTCACATAGGAAAACATCCCCCTCCACGGTTTAAATAGGCTCCAAACCCTGAAACGACCATTGGGACGTGATGTCATAAAACTGACTGCTTTATGCAATCCCCGGACTATCCGGTGACCCTTCTTTCTCAGCGGTCAGGAAAACATCCTCTCTGAAATTCATTCCATAGGACACCGTACTGTCCGTTGACTTTCACTTTTGGATCCCAGAGACATTTCTCTGGACTTTGGCTTCGACCTTACTAGACTGTCCGGTGACTATCACATCAGACTGTCCGGTGTCTCCTCTGCAGCAACTCCAGAGAGCACCTCTCTCTAAATTCTGAAGTCCTAGCTCACCAGACTGTTTGATGACTGCGTCTTTGACTAAATCTGATCTTCGCTGTTCGTCTTCACTTCCTCTGCCATCTTTAGTGCTTTCTGAGGATCTAAAGAGCATTCACACCCTCTAATACTTGTATGACAGGAGACAAATGACCTTACCCCCCTTAATAGTGTCGGCATTCCTATGGACTCTCTAGCTAGTCCTTAGCTTTGGTCCTTCGATGCCTGGATACTCCTCTTCTAGGGATCGTCTTTGTCATCCACTAAAGAAGCTCACCATATTGATGTAGAATTAGCGGGGTGGTACATACAATCACAACTGTTACCTATGGCATCTATTAAATCACCAAAATCAATTTATACCTTTTAGGGGACTTCAAAGATCATGAAGCTAACACCTACCGCACGTGTGTTCTTGAGTCTCACCAAAATTGGTGCGCCCTATCCAACAGACTGACCACCGCTCGCCGTCGTTGCCGTCTTCTCCGCCGTCAAGCGCCGCCATCGCCACATGCCCTGCCTCCGGCCAGCATCGCCACTCGCCCAGCCGCAACTCGCTGCTTTACCTTGTTCGCACATCTGCCTTGCACCTTAGCCGCATAGCTGCAGGTGTCCTAGCTTCGTCGTGTCACCTCGCGTTGTCATCGTGCCACCCGTGCCCTACCTTCGATTGTCGTGCTCCTCGTTGTCGTGCCGCTTTCCTGCGTCATCTCCCGCCACCATGCTCGCCGTGCCTCTTCAGCACACCTTTGAACTCCTAAACCCTCAATAAGGTTTTGGCATTTTGGTGATCCGACGAGTTTCTGATGTGATTTTTGGTGGATTTCGGCTTCTTTACCATGGTATCATTTCTATCCTTCCTTTTCATCAGAAATGCCCTGCATTGCTCTAGAGTTGATTAAGTATGAAATTTAGCGAATTTGTGATAGAAGTTCAATCTTTTTTTGCTAAATTGAGTAATTAGTTGACACTTTCTCGTAATTAGTGCCATATTGAGGTTCCAATTCGTATTTTGATATGGCATTGAGTTTCCCTATCGCTAGTGTCACAATTTGAGTTTATTGCTATTATGTGAACTGTGGCAGTAGTCCGTCGATATCACCGTTGGTTATTTTTTGCTTAAATTGATCGGTGCTATGTCCTTATTCCACCGCTTGGATTTCCCTCCGTGTCACTTACCTACGATGCTTACAACTTTTATCTATTCCTATGTGGTGCAATGACTGTTTGTGCAGTGGATCAGGTCAGAGGACAGGGTCAGTGGTCTCAGTGACAGTCTAGAGTTCTCAGTGGATGGGTTAAAAGCCAAGCTCTTAATACTATCTTATAAAGTCAACTGGTCAGCTGAGCTTACAGTGACAATTGATCTTTCAGTGACAGCTTGATACTATGGGCCAACAGAGACCGACAGCTGAGGAGAAGGGGAAGGGCAAGTCCGTAGAGCCTGAGAAGAAGAAGAGGCAACCGACTGGAGATCCGAATTGGGATCGAGCTTTAGCAGCAGCGGATGTGATTGTTCCTCCGAAGAGGAGTGGAGCGCTGAGGATCCCTGGAGCAGAGAGACAGGGGGAGTTGAGGAGGTCGACCCGTCAGAGAGTGGCAACCACACCCCTTGTGGCAAAGGTACAGTCGCTGAGAGCTCCTGCCAGTCGTTCATGGAAGCCAATAACCGTAGAGGGAGAGGCAGTCTAGCAGGTTTCACCGTCGAGGCCATAAAGGTGTCTTCATTCCAGAGCTGGGTTATGAGCAATTTGTACTACTAGAGCCGAGAAAGCTCATCGGGACATGACTAGAGTTGCAGAGGAGGAGGTTGATCTGCTTCAGATCAAGGGCTCGACCATGAAGGCCAAGAGGAGAGTTGAGTTTACAATTTAGATCCCCGTAGAGCATCATGGAGATGATGGCCAGTTATGGACAGTATTGCAACGGAGGATCTATGATGTGTTCTGTCACCGCCTCTAAAGGCAAGAGCTCGGTGTTTGCTGCTTACAGACATTGTTCTCTTGAAGCACCAAGCAAAGAAGCTGGGAGCGACACGGAGGAGCATATTTTATTTCTTCCTGGTCTGTCTGAGATAGTCACCTAGTCTTTAAGATATAGTGAGCAGGTTGTTCTGCAGTTTTATACCTCCAGGTGGATCTCCACTGACAGGTCTCGACTGTGGTTTATGTATCGAGGGGAGCCACATATGTTTGAGAGATCTGATGTCATAGCTAGTATGGAGTATTATCTAAGGAGACTGGGATCTATGCTTTGGTTCATCTGGATTTGCTGCCACCCTACAGACCCTTTGGTGAGATGGAGCTGAGCGATGAGAGGATGAGCATTGCTTTCCCGCCACTACATGAGGAGCACTACTTTAGGCACCCTTTGAGACTTATACACGAGGCTCGTATTTTGAGGGGGTTACTGGGCAGGTCTGTTGCCTTGAGAGCTGGCTACAGAGAGCGAGTTATTATTCTTCATCAGTGGTTGCTCTATTTTCTGCTGAGGCACAAGATTTTTGATGTGAAAGATCTTTTGCTAGCTCAGATGAAAGATGTTATCTATGAGGGGAATGGAGCTCGTCAGCTTTCTTTTGCATCCTACATATGCTTGCTGCTGAGGAGAGCTGGTGTGATGAGTAAGGAAAAGTATACAACATTGTCAGAAATTACTACAGCTTTCAGTCCTACTGAGCCGTCTGACTTCAGGGTTCGCGTGTCTGCTTCTGAGAGCACCCCCTGGAGGAGAGAAGACCACAACCTCGAGGAGGTTGAATATGAGACTGGGGCTCCGGAGGGAGTACAGCTAGGGGTTGAAAGCACCGAGGCTCCAGGTCAGGCTGAGACACCTACCTCTCGTGCTACACCTGACCCTATATTAGCTGCTAGACTTATGCTATTCAGAGCAGGCCGAGCAGAGGATGTTTCGACAGGAGTCTTAGGAGAGGATAAGATGAGAGAGGGTTGGGCTCGAGGAGAGGATTCGACTCGAGCACCTCCAAATTGAGGAGATGTTGAGTATGGAGAGAGAGAGTTGGCAGAGGAGAGGAGACGATAGGAAAAAGAGTTCCATGAGAGGTCGCAGCGTACTTAGCTAGGGATGACAGCTACCATATCTTATGTTTGCTAGATTTGGAGTAATTGCATTATATCTTCAGGGGATCGGTATACCACTATTGCCTGCTTTTCCAATGACTACACTACCGGTCCCCTGCCCTCTTAGCTGCAGCCTACAGCACCATGATCACTGTACTCTACAGTGCCAGCTTTCACCACTCTGTTTCAGTAGCCACAACAACAGCAGCTCAGTTTTAGTACTCTGTTCACCGCTCCACTTTCACCATTTCTACTTTTTGGAGCAGCCAGTACCTCAGTGACTACCGGAGGAGCCAGTGTTCCAGTGACATTTTCTTTGGTTCTCTCATTCTCCATGTCGACTTTACTTGATTCAGCTAAGCCAAGAGTCACAGTTCTGGCTTTTGAGATAGGGACAGTTGTGGGTAGCCCTCCGCTTGCTCTGATAGTTTTGTCTTTTGATGCTACCACAGCTGAGTCAGTGCCGTCAGAGCCACCGCCAGCAGTGTCAAGGGTAGAGCCAACAGCCACCACAGCCGAGCTATCCTGGTTAAGGCTGGATATTCTATAGAGGAAGCAGCTCAAGCCTTCACCACAGCCCGATCAGATCAGCGAGGTTTAGCTGATGGCAAGGAGCCTTCTCTAATGCCGTCTTCTGTTTTGAGTGCTTTTGATGATTCTGAGCAGCTAAGAGGTCATGAGATAGTAGCAGCCAAGCCAACGCTAAAGGAGCAGCCACTGATTGTCACTGCACCCGACTCTCCAATCGCGCCAGAGGAGGATTAGATTTCTTCTAGGTCTAGAGTGTCAGAAATGCGACTTGTGGTTGTAACGTTTTGAGAGGCTAGCTGTCTAGTGGAGGTCGTGGATGGGTAGTTAGGGCTCTGAATCTTTATTTGATGGATTTCATTGGCTCTTTGTGCTATTTTGATGAGCATATGTTTATTTGCTCGCTTTAGCTCATTAGAATACATTTGGTTTCAGGACTAATCCTGTGTTCTCCTTGTGTTGTTATTGTATTGCAGGTTCTCTTGTGCATTGCACTGTGCACTAATCTTTGTCTACTTAGCTTTCTTCTTTCTATATGATTTCTCGATGCTATCTTTTTGTGTGATTAAATGACAACGAGAGAGAGAGAGAGCTACAAACAAGAGGGGGTTAGTTTCAAGAGGAAAACAAAGGGGAGAGCTCATGCATTTTTCAAGGGGGTCATCAAGGTAAGGGGTAAATTTTTTTTGCATCATGTGCTTCTTATTCCAATTCCTTTCATGATGCTTTCGAGATGAGCTTCTTTCTTACATCTTTCGGTATCATCTCGTATGAACTTGTTTGTGAGTACTATGATTGTTATCAATCACCAAAAAGGGAAAGATTATTAGCTTCATGTTCATTACCTTTGAAGTCCCCTAAAAGGTATTAATAGGTTTTTGGTAATTGAATGAATACTATAAGTAACTATTGTGATTGTAGGTACCACTCCGTATTTTTTATATCAACATGGTTGGCTTTTTTGATGGATGACAAGGACAATCTCAAGAAGACTATCGGGCATTGTAGAACCAAGTCTAAAGACTAGCTAAAGAATCTATAGAATCGCTGGTACTATTAAGAGGGGTCAAGTCGTTCGTTCTCAAGTCATAAGAGTGTTAGGAGATACAAATGCTCTTAATTACCTCAAAACGCACTGAAGATGGCAAAGTAAACAAAGCAAGCAAAACTAAAGTCAAGTTGAAGGAGAAGACCGAAGTTTTCAGCTTCAAAAGAGTCACTGGATAGTCCAGTGATCCTGAAGATGAAGTCCAAAAGAGGTGTCTCTGAAAGTCCAAAAGTGAAAGTCATCGGATAGTTTAGTGTCATATGGAATGAATTTTAGAGAGTGTGTTTCCTCGGTCTGATGAAATTTAGAGTCACCGAACAGTCCGGTGGTGCACCGGATAATCCGGTGTAGAGAGTTACGGACAGTTCGGTGACTGGTAAAAGCTGTTAGCTTTATGACATCACGTTTAATAGTTGTTTCTGAGTTTGGAGCTTATTTAAATTGTGGAGGGGACGTTTTCTAGTGTGGCTAAGGTTTGAATTGCTGGAGCAAACATGTGAGAGGCCAAATGAAACCAAGGAGAGAGCAGAATACAAGATTGCAGATTTGTTTGGTGCTAGTAGAATAGTGAATAGGAGCATTCATACACTTGTAAAGCTTGTGGGGATTTGAGAGAAGTGATTTTTACCTATTACTCTTGGTTTGGCAACCTAGATCGGTTAGGAGTCGGTGTTCGAGATTATAAGAATATTATAAAAACGACGTAAAGTTTGTGAGCGGTTTTAGCTCTCTCGTTTGAAAGAAACATCAAAAGAGAGCGCCTAAGGTTTAGAGGCTTGCTCTTGTGAGAAGATATATTTCGCTACAACTGGGATCGCAGGGGACTTCACTTCGTGAGTGAAGCTTACCCTTGAGAGCACCGTTGCAGAAATGGTGAGAGGGACCGATACTCGTGGAAGTACTCCAACAAGGATTAGGAGAAAGCGCGAACGTCTCGAGACCTCGAGAAAAATCGCTGAGCATTCTCTTAATTTTTTTTTTTACTTTTCACATTTCATACTTGTTGAATAGAGTTATAGATTGGTTTATGATTCCTGTTGGTGATTACCGTGCTAATGTTTATTTGTTGTCTATTTATTTCACTAGCCTATTAGAATTGCTTAGATTATTTTTATTATGATTGAGTCTTATAGTTTAAATTTGTACCGAAATTAAATTATATAAATCTACGATTCAACCTTTATTCGGGGTGTCCTTATCTTTTCACTATTTCATTTATATTCTTTTTATTCTTAAATTATTATTGCCGATTAAAAAAAATTTAAACTAGTTTGTGATAATAATTTTAAAACAGAGAGAATATCGATCTACAATATGCCTGATGGTTATATCAATGTGAACCACGAAGACCTTGTTATGCCTGGTTAAAGAAATAGCCCGAGTAAAAAAAATAAAGCAAAATTTGGCAAGTTTGCTGGTACAACTCAACTTCAATAAACCAAACCAATTTAATTGCTGGTACCGAGGACAAGCTGGATAATATTTCCAATCGGAGCGCTACGATTTCCCGCGACTCTCCCTTCGATCGCCACTAGGACAGTGGCAAAGCTCATTGGGAGTCGAGCCACCCGATCCGTCCGTCCGTACGACGCCGTCCTCCACAGGAGGACGCGGGGACGCTAAGATCTTCTACAGCGATCCTGGGACGTGGCGAATATTCGTCGGGCAGCGACGCGCCTGCGCCTGTGGGTCGCAGCATGTCGTCCTGAAAAGTGGGGCCGGCAACTAGTGGCCGACGTGGAGGCACTTCGCCCACGTGCTGCCGAGACTCATGGGGCACAGGACTATTCTCAGGGGATCGGGCCTGTGAGAGGGTGAGAGTGAGAGCGACGGGAATTAGCACTTTTAATGCAAGTTTTTATATATAGTTTTTAAAGGTAATAAATTGTTTTTAGATTTAAAAAATTAATGCATAGTTTCTATATAGATTAAAATTTAATGATCTTATATAAATTTTATAAGAGAAAATTATGTCATAAAAATCAGTAAAGTCCTTTCAATGTATATTTTGTAATTTTTTTAGTGGTTTTTTAACGTAGAAATAATTTTTTTGTTCTTCGTTCTTTTTCTGCATTAATTCCTTTGCTATATAAGCAAAATAGTGAATAGAAACTAATATTAATACACTATTAGAGTGCCTTTATATCTCCTGACGTGGCGATGGGGCTACAGATGAACGTGCTACATGGTAAGGGCCCTACTAGACAGGAACAGATTAGATCTGGGTCAACTGGTCGTCGTTGTTGGCCAAGAACAAATTAGCACAGTGGTTCACAACACCTGTAGTATGTAGACCTGTGGTTACGCTTATTAGACCTTTGTTTGTATTAATGTGCCAGCCCATTTTGGACCTGTACATTTGATTTGAGTTAACTAAGTGGATACAGCCCACTACAGGCCCCGTTAGCCTTTTCTTTTGATCTGTTTTTTTAATGTCAAGGCACCAACAAACTGAATAGCATCATTTTCTTTAGATCATTCTTCCTAAAAAGTTAAAAGAAGAGGTTAAAACAACAACACCAAATCACATGTTTCATCTATGTTACTGGTTAACGTGAAACCGATCAAATCATGGGCATCCTTGTAAGGGGAAGGATGATAAAGGATCGGTCATAGCATGTTGCAGCTCATTCTTACGCACCATATACAAAAGATTTTACCGATCATTACAAATCTCCCCACTTCCAGAGAAAAACTAAGGGCTTCAAAGAGTAAACTACATATAGAGGTGGTTTGTAAAATACTTTAGTTTTATAAAGTAAAGAAATGATTGAATATCAAAAATTGTAGTTTTAAAAACCATAATACTAGTAAAGAGTAGTAATTTTGGAGTTTTAAAAACTTCACTCCTAACATATTTTTCTAAAATATATTTTTTTTGCTTGACACTGGCTTCTAAAATTATGGCTTCTTGATACCTTGGTATTAAAAAACCACAACACCTAAACAATGGAGGCCTCTAAACAATGCCTACATTTACACAAAGCATCGAATACCACGT
Organism: Zoysia japonica; assembly: GCA_001602275.1. Classification (NCBI taxonomy): domain Eukaryota; kingdom Viridiplantae; phylum Streptophyta; class Magnoliopsida; order Poales; family Poaceae; genus Zoysia; species Zoysia japonica. The sequence goes on along the minus strand of BCLF01000149.1, from coordinate 276,472 downwards.
CACCGGTCTACGCATGGAAACCTCCAAATTTGACAATATCATAATTATGTAAAAAGAAGAAAGTTTTGTAGTCCTAATCAAGTTGGAGTAGGCATGCGATAACTTGATTGTTGTTCACTTATCACTGAATT
>BCLF01000149.1:251697-264638 GCA_001602275.1 Zoysia japonica | reverse complement strand
TGCAACTGCGCGCCGCGGGCGCCGCCGGGGCCGGCCAACAGCCGCAACAACAACCGCCCGCCGCAGTACGCGTTCCTGTCCGGGACTGGTCCCGCGCGGGCCACCGCCAGGCTCCGCCTGCCGCTGCTGGGCGCCGTGGCCGCCGCGGCGGTTCTCGCGTGGCGTTAATTAGCTGCTCTTCGTCGAGGGCATCGTCATTCGTGTGTAAGCGTGCTGTGTGAAATATTACTAGTAGTAGTAGCATTTACAGGTGTGTGGAAAATTGGTTAGGTCCCTTCTGGTCCCCGTTCAGTTCAGTGGATCAGAAATTGCGAGATGCTTGTGCTGCAGAAAAGGCTATCGATTTTTGCTCTGATATCTACTCTGGAGATTGTTTTTTGTTCATGTGTATGATCTCGCTTGGGACACGGAAATTTAAGCTCATTTCTACGGGAAATAAACAGTGGTTATACCCATGTTCTCGCGATCTAACTAAACGATTTTGTGCAAGATCGGAGAGCTGATATATGTAGTGCCGAGTGTGCGATGATTCAAAAAATAATCATATAATCGGAACAAAGTCTTCGGTGACCAGACTGTTGGAGGGTATCGAGGGCAGCATCACGTTCTCACTTCTTCAATGACGCCGTGCAAATTGATCGTTAATTAGATCAGGGAGCTGCACTCTGAACTTCCTCTTCTTAAGGCTTTGCATCCTATTATTCTTGATAAACGGTGTACTAGCTCCATTTCAAAAAATAAGTATTTTTAAGTATTGTTAAAGTTATTTTTTCTTTCACTAAGTAATATCTAAAAAAGTTAAAACAAATTTTAATATAAAGTTACACAATATAAAAGTTTGTTTTATGATGAACTCTGAAATATAATTTATAAATGATAAAATATTATTAATTTTCTATTATTAATAGTTAAAGTTAAAATATTTTAATTTTAACCAAATTTAAAATTACTTATATTTTAGAATGAATAGAGTAATTAAGAGCTTCTTTGGCAGAGCTCTCAATTTTTAATTTTTTAAATTCACTTTTGATTCTCATGTAAAGTGATTTTGCGTTTGAAAGTGATTTTTTCGATTCTCTAAGATAAACTATTAGAATGAGGACGGAGAATCACTCCGTAGAATCAGAAGAACCTACTTTTTTTTATTTTAGCTCCTAACCCTTTAGTTTATTTCAAAGAATCACTTCATAGAATCAAACAAGAATCACTTCTTCTGAAAAACAGTATTTGACAAAGCTATTTTGATTCTGACCGAGAATCAAAAGCTGGGAGCTCTGCCAAAACGTTTTAAGGCGGTACAGCTAGAATTTAATAAAAATCAGCTTATTTTTTCTGCGGATAAAAGACAGTTAAAAAATAAACTGTAAAATAAATTTGCTGTTTGACATAGCTTATGCTTATTTCTATGAATAAGCTAAGTTGTGCCCAAACAGGACCCAAGACCACCCACCGTGGGATCGATGCCTGAATGGATTTCTGGGTTCAAGCATCGACTCTACCCATTGTGATTGCTCCAACCAAGAAAGAAAGCATCAGTAAATCTTCATTCACCTGGTGTCTCAAATTTTTGTGTCTTAGTTGGTAGGACTCGCGGGCGCGATGGCGGCGAGGAAGGCGGCGCACCGGATCTGGTTTCTCCACCATGGAAACGAGTTGGGTCTCCCCAACGCGGATGAAGGCGTTTCTTCGTGCATCGATCCTACCGAAGACTTCGTTCCTATACTGAGAATCGATTTCCTTCTCTCTCTTTGTTAAATTCACTGCCACATCAGCAAAAAGATGACATGGCATAGTAATTAATGAACATAGAAACTACTATTAATTTTCATTGGGAGTGTCCTCAATGTTTATAGCTCCTATATCCATTGCGAATAAAAAGAGAATAAAGCATCGTTGCCCCATTGACTCTGGTTCGATATTTCAGGCACCCCTTCACTGTGTATGCTCAGGAACACACTTTTTTCAAGAATGCTACAAAATCGCTAGTAGTATTAATGACTGCTTTCAGCTAACCTGCGATGGCATGACCTTCGTGCAAAGGCCGCCTGACCTCCCACACCCCTTGTCATGGTTCTGGTTGACCGGTATGCGGCAGTTCACTGCAGGGCCAGATAACACCATGATCATGTGGACAGCAGCTGACCTTGATGAACTCCACCAAATTAAAAAGAAAAGGTTTATGCGACCGAAACATTTGGATTGAGATCCCTGACTTCATATATTAAAAATAAAATTGTACTCCCACCGTTCCATTTTATAAGATGTTTTGAGTGTGGGCACATGAATTAAAAAAATAAAAAAAATAGGACACAAAAATAAGGAGAAGATAGAGAGATAGAGGGGTATTTGATCCTTGCACCCACTCACACCATAACGCATCTACACAATCTACAATGTATACAAAGTGGCCCTAAGTAATTAAACATTTCTTAAAGTACACCACAAACGTTGTGCAAGTACGTAACAATTAGGGCATAATAAAGTCTAACCATTGTGGAGAAGTTGCGTCGATTATTTTTTAAGTATGCTACACCTGAGATATTAACATTGTGGAGAAAGTTACAACTACCAATTGACGCATGGCCCCATGCTAATGCCAAAATGAATAACAATCATTGTGGTTACTCCAGAGGTAGACCTACAACTACATCTAATAACTGTTTTGAGGATATTACTTCACATACGACGGGAGCATCGCCATCCTTTTGTTGCACCATGCATTAAAAGGCAGTACCTAAATTTTATTTTGAAATAAATCCGGACTAAGGGAACGCACGTTCATCTTAGGGATCGAACGCTGGGCGGCAGCGGCAACCGCAACCCTTGCCACTCAAACTCACGTTCGTCCTCGACCCATGTCTCATTCATGTTTTTATAGGGTGCCACATCATAAGTATAGGAATGTCAGGTAAAGTTTGTATGGTTGGGGTATAGAAAACTGATGGATTTGTTTTAAGAATGAAAAATATATACCAATTACTTGCTTTAGATGTGTCCTGTCTTTTTGATTAGGTAGAGCAGTTATAAAAAATTATTAATTAGTAGTAGCAGCAATTAGATTTTCGTACATACACTTAATTTTCATAAGAGTTCTATGTGGACGTTAGAACTCCTATAGAATTAGCATACAAAGAAATGAAATACTATTAAATATTTGTGATGCTTCAAAAATCTAATTGAAAATCTCTGCTCTTTAAAAATTACAGTTTTTCTTTTCTACGTACACGCTGTGAAATGTCTCCAACAGAGATGAGTTAGACTACGTGCACACGGAAAATGCATCTAGAGTTATCTCTTTTTTCAAATCTGTCTGATGAAATCTCTCAACAGATACCCTTTACAAATCTAACGCGTGAGCTCTTTCGAATCATCCAGGTCTTGGGTCACACGGATCATTGTTATTAACAAAACACAACTACCCGGAGCAAATATATGAAATCCAAGGAAAATTGTTAGAAAACAAAACAAATTCATTTTAAGATTTATATATTATTTTTTAAGTTAATATTTTTCCTTAGACCGTAGCATGAGCACGGACATTGGGACTAGTACTCGTGAAATGTAAGAGTTGATACGTCTAGTAATGATCGTAACCCCTTGTTCATTGAACATTTGAATGTTGGAGTGCGATAACTTGAGTTCTTTTATCTAGTTGACAAAACATGTTCAACTATACTATAATAAAATGTTAACTGAAGATTGTATTTCATCGAGATTATTTGTAAATGTCACCTAATAAGTTTTCTCTATCTAGCATGTTTGTGAGGGAAACAAACAAGCACAACAACAAATTGATATTAGGGTGTTTCCCTATAGCAAGAAAAGTAAAATCAACTAAGAAATGATTGAAATATTATAAATGTTAATGATTAAAATAACACTCTATTCATTTATATTATTTTAATTGAGTTATAAAAAATCAAAGAATCTTCTCCCGCTACAAGTGTAACTAGTTATTTTGATAAATTTTTAAACAAGAATAGGCTCGTAATGAAATTATTAATTCAAAAATACAGATTATGTAAGTAATAACACATCTCGACTCATCAGTTTTATGTGTCCCCAACGGTCTGCTGCGAAAATTATAATGTCGACAAATTTTTTACCAACTATTTATGAAGGGACCGAATGATTATATGTGATAATTATTATTTGATGTCACTGGCTCACCTAAATTAAAATTATAGGTAGGGTGATAAAATATTTACATGCAATATTTATTCTAAAATATATATTATTTTAATACATACTTATTATAAATATATGTTATTTAATATATATAATAATATTATATTAAATATCTAGTTCAATACTAACAAGAACTTTAAAACTTTATTAAAATTAGAAAAATACATTATCATTATTCTACATCATATCTAAGATCTCTCTCACAATCTTTGGTCGACAAGCCTTATAAAGTTGGAACTTCATGAGAAGTTAGATAAGTCCACTATTCATAATAGTGAGTAGTACATGGAAGTTATATATATCTATACCAAAGATATAAATATTATCTTTATAAATTTCTATAATACTTTGAAGAGTTAAAATTAATCTAAGTTATCAATATTCTAGAAAATTAGTTTTTTTCTCTACTAGTTTTTTACAACAGTTTTCTCTACCACTTAAAAGCACATTTTTTTTTCTTTTCTACGTGTACACAATAATTTCTATCCCAAACTTCACCCACAGGGAGTTAAACTTCATGCACATAAATTGTCGGGATCACATATCTCAGGTATCTACGATTCTTGTCAATCAACAAACCCAACCGTAAAGAACGGCCCATCATATCACGAGCCGCAGATCAACTCCACCAGGTCGAGGCTCGTCCGACACCCAAGAGTCGGGCACCGCCCTTTCCGTTCGACCCCAGGGTCGGGCAACCGCATTATTTATCCGACTCCAAGATCGGGCAACCACCTTCGACAACCAACCCTAGATAGTACGGAAGATTTCTGACACTGTGTGGCAAGCGTTGTCCTGCTGGACGGTGAACAAAAAACTGACCTTATCCCTCCGGAGCTGAACAAAGGATGAAGATGAGGACAACAACAAGATGACGACCTAGCGCGTAGAAGCCGTCAGAGAATAAACTTTGAGATGCTCGTAGCCCCACTAGTCAGGGGATCGCTATTTCTGTAGGCTCCAAGTCATATAACCCCAGTCTGGTCCCTATATAGGACCACATCAGGGGCCACTAGAGGGAGAATCGCACAAATAAATTGTAGAAACACACTTCACGCCCTAGGGTTCTTGCTCCGGCGAGAACTCTATCACCATTGTAACCCATTCTTGAGCATATATGATACACCTCAACCCCTAGACGTAGGGTATTACGTCTCAGTGACGGCCTGAACCAAGCTAAATCTCTTGAGTCTATTGTAGATAGGCCACCTCGACAAGAAGCGAGCACAAATCCCTCTCCGATACACAAATTCTACTGTGCCGGCGATACGAAATGCCGACAGTTGACACGCCAGGAAGGGGACGCGTCGTGTTCATCGCTTCAATTCGTTGATGGCTTCGATCTTCGCCATGGTGGGGGAATCTTTGGCCTCCCACCTCCGATTCAGGAGCTTCACGGTTGCCGTCGCTTAGGATGACCGATCGTGGTGTGTTCTTATCTATGTCATAGGAAAAACCTTCCGCTTCGAAAGCCTGGATTTCGTCGCCAACCAAAACAACAAACTGCATCTCTGAGCCCCGCGTGCCAAATGTACGGCTCAACATTGCCGTGCTTGCCGACCGCAACACACGACGCACCATCCATGCCAGACGACTGACCAAGAGTGACAACCACACTGAGTCGCGTCGAGACGTGACTTGTCTCGGAATCATGGCCCTGATGGGGTTGGATCAGACATCCGCCAAGCGAGGTTCCCTCATCGTTTCCGCGCACCAACCAACATTGTCAAGTACACTGGTGAGTCCAACCCGACCTACTGGCTTTAAAATTATCACCTCGCCTGCCGACAGGAGGGGCGGACGATTTTTTCATCACACAGTACTTGCCGCTCTGCTGGTAGGCGGTTTGTTCGTGGACTCGAATACCACCGGTTGTCGGAGGCGCGTCGTCAGGAAGCTGTGATGGTTATACTTTGTCGATGTTGCAGGCGGAGTCGGGTTTGCCCTAAGCGATCTTGCGTCGTAGGGCTTGCTCGACGACGCTGGCCGCTTGCAGCCGTGGGGAGAGGTTGCCGACTGCCGTATGACCCAGAGGCATCTACTCTACTCCCATTGATGCGTGAAGCATGGAGCACTCACGTGCCAGGTCATAACCCAGCGCTCTATGAGCACAGCGACGTCAGGCTGCGCGTTCGGCATGCGTGGCTCGGAGATGCAGTTTGCGGTCTTGGTTTGCGATGAAATTCAGGCTTTCGAAGCGGAAGGCTTGTCCAGTAATGTAGACACGAACGCACCACAATCGGCCGTCCTGAGTGACGGCCACCTTGAAGCTTCTAAATCGGAGGTGGGAGACCGAAGATTCCCCCACCATGGCGAAGATCGGAGCCATCAACGAATTGAAGCAAAGAACACGATGCATCCCCTACCTGACGTGCCAACTGTTGGTATTTCGTATCGTCAGTACAGTAGAATTTGTGTATCGAAGAGGAATTTGTGCTCGCTTCTCATCGAGGTGGCCTAATCTATAGGAGACTCAAGAGATTTAGCCTAGTTTGGACCATCACTGAGATGTAATACCCTACGCCTAGGAGTTGGGGTGTATCGTATATGCTTGAGAATGGGTTACAATGACGATTGAGTTCTCGCTCGAGAAACAACCCAAGGGCGTGAAGTGTGTCTTTACGATTTGTTTGTGCGATTCTCTCATTAGTGGCTCCTGATGTGGCCTTATATAGAGATCAGGCTGGGGTTACATAGCTTGGAGCCTACGGAACGAGCGACCTCTGACGGGTGGGGCTACGAGCATCTCTAATTTTATTCTCTGCTAGCTTCTGGGCGCTAGGTCATCTTGTCGTTGTCCTCATCTTCGTACTTTGTCTAGTGCCAAAGGGACAAAGTCAGCTTTCCATTCACCGTCTAGCAAACAGCACCTGCCACACAGTGTCAAGAATCTTCTGTACTGTCGGTGGTTGGTTTTCTAATACGGTTGCCCGATCTTGAGGTCGGACAAGTAAGGCGGGTTCCCGACCCTGGGACCGAACAAAAAGAGTGGTGCCCGACCCTTGGGGGTCGGACGGGCATCAGCCTGGTGGAGTTGATTTGCGGCCCGTGATATGATGGGCCATTCTGTATGGTTGGGTTTGTTGATTGGGCTGGAATCGTGGATACACAGGGTATAATGGTTTGGATAGGTTGTATAAACCCTAGTGGATGGTGAAATGAGCAACATCAGGTGCTCCAGTTGCGGTTCACAACCAATGCTGGGTGGTAATGACAAACATAAGTGAGAAGCAAAAAATGGTTGACTGCAATTTGTCTATTAAATTGTGGGCGTCAAGATAAATGGGTGAGTCGAGGCCAAAACAAAACCAGGAAAAACACAAGAATGGACTGAGAAGAGAGACGTTGTAGCTAGATTTAGGTTGTGCAATTTGTCAAATGTTTTGTTGTTCCATGGTAAAGAATTAAAGATAGACGCCATCAAGCAAAACCACCTATGAAACTACAACCAATTGCTTTCTTTCTGTAAGGAGATAAGCACCTAAGCATACATTTGAATGTTGAGATTATATAACAAGTAATGGTGCAATCTTGAAGGCAAACATATTTTACATTTATAAAAATAAGGCCCCTTTGAAACGTAGGAATTTCATAGGGAATTTCACAGAAATCAGTTCAATTTCACAGGAGAAACATAGGAAACATGAATTTTTTTCTCTGTCCCAAAGGAGGCTTAAGATGCCATAAATAATATGCATACATTAAGCTTGCAAGAAAACATGAATATAATGGTAACTTAAAATTTTTAAATGGCCAAAATGTTTCATTACCAAAAAAATGGTAATTGAAAAGTATAGGAACGGCTAGACATATACTGTCATCAAACTTCTATGGGCAGCATTCATGAAAACCATCATCCTAAGCTGAATACTCCTTCATGAACCATTAATGGCATATTCTCGTTAGCAAAAGCTTAAAACACATACTTGCAATTGTGCATAACAGTAAAACCATCATCCTAATCTGAATTCTCCTTCATGAACCATTAATAACATATTCTAGTTAGGAAAAGCTTGAAACACATATGATGAGGACATCACTCCTTTAGATACACACAAGACTGCTCAAATTAGTATTGATGAAACTCACGCACGACAGTTGAGATTAGAGATGAGCTTGTTACTAAGCACATGTCTTCCTTTCTTTGAGAATATATTGCTATCTAATGACTTTATCATAAATAAAAAACATTGTAGAATGTCAAGGGAAGCATGAAGAAGGACTCGGAGATGCTCAACATCAGCAAAGCACGTTCAACCCCGAATGAGATCCAATCCAACTCAGATTCGACTCTGAGTCGGACTCTAGGAGCAGCCTGCATTAAAACAGATGCCTCGGTCGCATACGAGCTCCGTTTTGAACGTTCTAGATATGGATGGAAAGCTAAGCAGATAAGCTTTCCAACGGATCAAATCACGTATGAAAATACTTCTTAAATCCCTAAATCTCTGAAGTATCGCCGAAACAATATGATATCTAAAATCTGTTAGGTTGCTGTGACACCATCTTTTGGCTTTTGGGTCATATATCTTTCTTAGGCCCATTAATATTAGGGTTTGCCCCCTAAGTATGTTTTAACCTCTATATAAATAGTAGCTACATCATTAGGGATAGGTTTTTGATTAGTTTCATCTGTTATCAAATAGTTTCGTCGTTTGACAGTTTGTTGGATTCCAACTTCATGAGTTTAATTCAGATTTCATGATTGAGTTGCATTCTTCCTTGTTCTTACTTATGTTCTTCAATTCGCAGGCTGGGATTAGCCTTCTTGGCGAGGTCAATCATGTGTGCACGGTTAATAATTAGAGGAGAAGTGGTGCTGCGATTGTGAGGTTTAAATCGTGTTGATTTGAGACCGGATCGATTGTGTGTTGCATCTCCACCAAATCGAGAGTTACCACAACCTGAAGGAAGGTCAAAAACTATGTACACATCAACATACTTGCAATTGTGAATAACAGTATCGTATAGATTGAAATACGATACTCAAATCTATTACAAATAGTAACAATACCACAGAAATGAGAAATCTGATAGCTTGCTCTAAGTGAGTTCTGGTTTAATCAGAGGATGATTCATGCGGAATTCACAACAAATGTACTACTTATTCTTGATTAGAAAGGTTCATAAGTTGCATAGCAGCATTCACCTGTTCCTTCCCAGCAGCTGTATATGTTGCAACATGATCTCTTCCCAGCAGCACATTGTCAGTATATCATCCATATCTATTTCGTCATGGTCTTTAGCCTATGTATCTTGTTTCCGTTGTTGACCTTGCAACACAACTTGATGGCCTTTCTTTTTTAGGAGTCCACTCAATACATCCTCTCTTGTTCTTAACATTGTCTTTCTTGCTTTCTAACAGTAGATCCCCCATTCCCTTTCTTTGATACAACAATCCATAGGCATTGCATAATGACTAAATATGCAACAACAATGTTAAAATAAAAGCAACATAGTTAAACTAAGAAGCTGATATGATTGCAAAGTGACTTGTAGATTGAACATTTAGGTATTGGATCTAACTATTTACCCTGGGGCTGATCGGGCCATTACGCTATACTATTGTTGTCTTTGGGCAACAAACAAGTACATATCTTTGACACTTTTGGATCCAACGAGGAATTGATAACCTTCAACCTTCACCAAAAAATACCATGATGATCACATATCTTTCTTAAGCATACACGTGGAACAAATTTGGACTCGTTTCGGTTAACATTACTCTATGGCCCTGTTTGGTACAGCTGAAACTTAATAAAAAAGTAGCTTATTTTTTCAGCTGGTGAAAAGTAGCTGAAAAATAAGCTGCTGTTTAGTTCATTCTGAGAAGCTGCTGAACTAATAAGCTGTAAAATAAGTTTGCTGTTTGGCACAGCTTCTGCTTATTTCTGTAAATAAGCTGAAAATAAGCTGTGCCAAACAGGGCCTATATCATCTAAAGAAAGGAGGTATCAGTTAAGGTTATTTCTCATAAAATTATTATTTTGAATTCAAACATTATCATGTGAACAACACACATACTTTTGACTATCGAGGTTCTTAATTACATATTACTTTATGGAAATATATTGATAAATAACTTTTCACTTAAGATATGATAATTAGTTGTGACAAACACAACGTTGTAAGTATTAGGTGCCTATTTGCCCAAACAGGCCAAGCTAAATGCATGGGTGGGCTCAAGGCACAAGAGTTTTAGCCTGGCCCAAGCGTGGCAGTCCATGCTTGGGCCAGAAGAAAGGCAACATGGACGTAGGGTTTTAGATACCATTTTGATGAGGATATGTTCTCCTCCTTTACATCTACACATGTTCCGGTTTTAGGTCCTACGACTCGCTCATCAAGTAAGTTCGCTCTTAAGCTCATGTTCAACTTCTTTAGACCGTTGAAATTCGTGTACTCTTGTGTTGATTAAGAACCAAGGAGAAAACCAACCAGGAGATGGTGTCGCACATGCTAGATTCGAATCGCAGGACATCACCAACTTCTAACGCCTGCTACGACTTCATACAACATTGGAGTCAGTGTCAGTCAATGTTTTGTTAAATAAGGTGTCGTGTCACCCCAACTTGGGTTATGGGCCCGTGTACCGAGTTGAGCCCATTAGGGTGCGTCCTAGGGTTTGAGGACAATCCCAACACCCCCTGGTCGTCCTTCACCCTAGTTAAAGGCCTCAGCCACCACCAAGAACACTTAGGTTTTGATAGATTGAAGTTTAGCCGCCGCTACTGTGATTTGCAGTGCGCATATCGACTAGACCGCCCGTCTTCTTGCCATCGAAACCGTACCTTTTATGTTTTCAGATTCAACTCATAATTTTATCTATTAATTCAGTGCTTGTTCATCTCGTTCTTGCCTGTTCTATGATTGCTTGCAAAACGATTGCCCTCGTGGCAGGTTTATCATGCTGCTCAAGTTCGTGTTCACCCTTTAGAATCGATGTATCGGTTGCTAAGGTGCAACATCGTGGACAGTTGTAGTCGAGCCGTGAAAGTCGCTTCCTTCCATCAATTGTGATTATCATCTCCATCGAAAGATCGGGACCGAACCTCGCATCACGTGGCATTAGAGCTCAAGGTTGTTCGGTGAGAGATTTCAGATCCAATGTATTATTTACCTACACTCCAGAAAAGCCAAAAAAATAGCAGATTAATTTTCATAATCCCATAGCCTTTTTAGCCTGTATATTAGCTCCATATAGTTAGGGCTTGTTGAGTCTTCGGGTGCATCATCGTGTTGAGTTGCTAGTCTTAGTGTCTAGTGCTTTAGAGTTTCGAGTTCTTGTCACGCTCCAGCATCACATTTGAATCCTCCAAACCCAGCATAATCACCATCCTATTTTTGGTGCACTACATTTGGTTTGTTTATGCATATCCTTAGATCAGATCTACAATAAAAGGATGAAATAAACTTAGGCTGAATTTGTTGGAAACAACAGATTTGGGTAATAGATTTTGTTGCGAATGAAAACAATCATATCTCTGTGATCCGTTGCCTGTTTGTAACATTTTAATACAATGTGAGAGGACCTTCGTGTTAATTTTCCAACGGATGCTCACTTGCCAAAAAAAATTCAACGCGAGCACGTCGAAATTACAAAAGAGATCTAGCATCTGCTATCTGTTATTGCATCTACTTTCATCCAAAAAATAGAGAAAAAACAGAAAAAAACAGAGAGGATTGTTTCTTCCTTCCATAGTGTTCTTCTTTGTGACCTTCATTGTGTCCTGGCTCGCGTCTCTAGCACGGGTTTTAGCCTAGGACCAGCATGGTACTGACTTTGAACGATTACTCAGCTTGCTTTTAACTAACGTGGTACTAGTATTTTTCTTATGTAACACTTTCAGCCATCTTATAGCTCCACATATATTCCACTACAGCTGGATATTGTTGTGCCGCTGTGCCGATACATTCGTTTTGTCATTGCCGACTTGTTGGTAGCCATCACCCTACTGTTGAGCAAGGTAAGAACATGTAAGAACTTGGTTGATCAGGCTTGAGGGAAGCAGAGTTCAACACAGACTAGCTCGCTGTCATTTCTTTTGTTGTTTGCTAACCATGATAGGCATAATCAAGAAAAAGAGAGCTGGTGGCTTACATCCCCACCAAGATGTGCATATGCTTCAACGTGAGGTAAATGATGATATTTTGCATATAGTCAGTTCACCAATACCTTCTTTTGCTAAGAAATTTGACCCTCATTCGTACATTGATTGGGAGATGAATGTAGATAAAAAATTTGATAAACATACCTCATCTGAGAAAGAAAATATTTACATTGCCTCTAATGCTTTGACTGAAAGAGCTTTGCTTGAATGTAAATATACCTGTAGGCACAAAAGCATTCTAGAATCTTGGAAAGATTTTAAACGACATTTTAGAGAAGTTTTTATTCCTGCATACTATGTTAAACATTTGCTTACCAAATAAGACAACTTAAAGCAAGATGGCATGATTGTTAAAAAATACTTTCATGACTTTAAGGTTTGTGTCATGTTTGTTGGCTTAGATGAATGCAGGGAAAGATATAATGAGTAGGTTTATGAAAGGTCGCAATTCTGAAATCTAAATTTTGCTCATCTCTAAAATTTACTATTCAATCTCGCACTTGTATTTGCTTGCTTGTAATACTGAAAATCAATTTTTATCGTATAAAGATACAAGCATGAACAATCACCATCACAAATTTGTGGAATGCATTGCTGATGTGCCTTTGTCACAAGGGGAATATTATAAAGAAGAGTTGTGTG
>BCLF01000149.1:228110-240905 GCA_001602275.1 Zoysia japonica | reverse complement strand
CCCGCATCCACCTCGAGTACGCGCTGCTCGAGCCCGGGTACCCCGGCATCACCGACCCCGTCTCCGGGCAGCACTACACCAACATGCTTGCCGCGCAGGTGGACGCCGTGTACCACGCCATCGCGGCCGCCAACAGCGCCGCGGCGCGGTCCGTGGAGGTGCGCGTGTCCGAGACGGGGTGGCCGTCGGCCGGGGACGCCAACGAGACCGGCGCCACGCCGCAGAACGCCGCCAAGTACAACGGCAACTTGATGCGCCTCGTCGCCCAGGGGAATGGCACGCCTCTGAAACCGGCGGTGCCGCTGCGCGTCTACATGTTCGCGCTCTTCAACGAGAACATGAAGCCCGGCCCGACATCGGAGCGTAACTACGGACTCTTCAAGCCCGACGGCACGCCGGCGTACTACCTCCCCTACCGCCTGCCCAAGGACAACACCAACACTGCCCCTGGCGGCTCCGGCAGCTTTACCGGCATCAGCGGTGGGTATAACCACGGCGACGGTTCGGGGGAGAGCGGGTACTACAGCATCTCGGCCGCCGCTACAATGGTGAGCTCTACTCTCCTACTAAAAGTTTTCTTATTGACCATTGCTTTGACATGAACGAGCGATTTAAGTAAAGATTAGCGCAACTTATTTGCTTGTTGCAATGCGAAGTTGTTTACTGAAAAAAAGAAGCATCTTTGAAGGGATTACATCATGCTGGATGCTTCAATTAGATCTAATAGGATTAGGGAATGTCCTGACTAGGCAAATAAAGGAAAATATCAGAGGTTAGACCATTGTCGTACCGATAATAGGACGCGACAATTCCAGAATTAGTTTTCTGCATAATCTTAGTTACCCTCAAAGTAGAAGTGCATCTTAACATTTCGCATCGCTATCGTTCAAAAATCAGCATGATCCTCTCTGTGTTCCAGCCTAAACACAAACCTGATGCTTACTGCCTACGTAACTGGTTTTGATAGCTGTGGCCGACGCGATAAGCAGTCCACACATAAAACGAACCTATTTTTCTCTGCTAGGAGCATATCAATCACATGATTCACAGAGTAGTAACTTGCAATCATAAAAGGCAAGAACAAGTCTTCATTGACCTATCTGTCTGGCATCTTCCCCTCTGGAATCTTTCCCCGTTACTATTTGCTCATCTGCGGAGGGAGGTCCTCACCATCGTCTGTGTTCTTGCCAGGGTTGGTGGACGCGGACACAGGCATCAGTGGCAGCATGTGTGGCTGTCCTGGCGATGGCATTGTGACCGTGAGCGGATCAAGTGGATCTTATTACAGAGTCAGCTGCAGCTGCTAGTTGCTGTTCTGGACAAGTGGACAGTGGCATTGATCATGGTGGCACACCTCATTTCTTTCTGCCTTGTCGCTTGCTCCCATGCTGCTGTAATTGAGGCGTCTTGTAACCTGCTAATGACTTGGCCAGACTAGCTTTTCTTTTTTTCTTTTTTCAAGTTATTTTTAGACTCTTTTTTTTGGGAGATCATCAGTGCTAGTGGAATGAAGCGTTCCAGTCCAAACTGTCTGGAACAGTTGCTGGCTGAACAAGGTGAACAGCCAGCAACATGGGGCACCCTTTTGTTTGAAAGACATCCAGTCTATAACTCGAGGGCGCCTGGAATGAACTGTGAGGAATAGGGGGGGAATATATGCTGTGACTTTTGCCCGTACGCTATCCAGTCAGCGCTTTTCCAATCAGGGGGTGCGGGGTTTGTGTTACGAGCGTCACTCCGGCTGCCTGCCGTGAGGGGCGCCCTCCTACCCACTGACGCTAGTCGGACGATCCGGTTCCTTAAAAGGGGTGCTTCACTTTGTGTGGGAGTACTACTCAGTATTGCAGAAATTACATTTTAGAGAAAAGAGAAACGCCTAGGTGATTGTGCTAACAGTTAAAAAAAAAAACTGGCTGTTTGGAACTTTTGATCCGGACAACGGTCATCTGTCCTGAAGGGCCCTCGTCATCAGGTGTAAACTACTGGAAAGGTGAAGGAAGCTGAGCCGGGGTGAATCTTTGGGACGAGATGGCCGTTCACGTGCGCTGTCTGCTGCTGCCTTTACCTCTTTCCTTTGTGAGGAGTAGGGAGTAATTTTATTATTGCCCCCACTGTATGGAGCAGCGTGATCAGTGTAATCAGTGCTCTGGATTGCTGCCTTGTGCTCTGTGGAGATGTGGGGTTCTGCTGCTGGACACGCACAGATCTGCAGAAGGCCTTGAGCTTGTTGCGCGCCACGAGTGTAACAGGGACCAAATTTAACCATTTTCCCTTTACCTGCTCCGCAAGATCTCTACGTGGATGCGGTGCGTATTTTTCCCGTGCAAAAAGATATTGCCGTATGCTTTGCTTTCTCTAGTTTTATTTCATTTTGACACGTTCACAGATCACAACGTCGTACAGTATCCTTGCACCATTACTCGTTGAATGAAGCCCAAACGAGCTGCACTGCACCATTCCTAGATGAATCCAATAGCTTATTTCAAGCATTCCCCGACGATTTTTACTACAAGGTGCTACCGATTCATATTGTCTTTTAGTAGCAATATAGATTGGTCTTTCTTTGTGATTCAGTGAAATCCAAGAGTACGTTTGGATTCCGGCTGAATGCACGGCACCAAATAAATATTAGCTAGCCGGAGCACACCGGCGCTTTGGCTAAAGCGGGTTTTTTCACCTCCACCGTTGTCCAGGCAGCTATTGGATCACACTCATCTACGGCTCAAGAGTCGAAAGGAGTTTTTTCAGGGGTCCCATTGGGGAAAGGATGGGCCCGTCTCACTCTCAGAGTTGACCCGAGGTCTCCCACCCAGCACTAATCCTTGAGGCTACGTTTGGGTGCACACAACTAAAAAACATGTGAGTTTCAATGTTGAAGGGGCATTTTCACCCATGCATGCCATCCCCTCCCCACCAACGATATAAATTCCCCTCAAACAAATTCTCGGTGATATATTTTGGTGAATTGAGGATGAAAATCCCGAACATTCAATATTAATTCAAAAAAAATCAGAATGAATCAATGAAAAATCAGAATCACATCCTTGCGGACATTCCAAGGCTTGAATTGGAAGCCACAGAAGCAGTGACAAGGTGTTGCGTACGCACGCTTCAGATCAAATCTAGTGAGAAGTCACTGGCGTTCAAGCTCATGACGGGAAGCACCAGCGGCACCAGGACGGTTGCGAGGCGGATGCCGACGGCGTGTCACTTGCAGACGTGTACCCCTACGGCGTCGTGCTCAAGTCGGTGGTGGCACGCATGTCACGGGAGTAGCTCCGTGAGGTGCACCGGCGGCCGCAGTGGCTGCCCTGGTTCATCGTGCACCTCCAAGGCCGCGCGCCAGTCGCGGATCTGCCCCAGGGTACGATCCCAACTCGGCCATGGGGGTCACCGTGCCGCCCCAGCAAGCCGTTGCACGTCCGCCTCTCGCGGTCGCCGGCGACCAGCTGGAGACTCGACCTCGACATGCTAGCCATGTGGCGCGTTGACCCGGTGTTCGCGCCGCAGTGGGCGACCACGTCGTCGCACTCGGTAGTGCGTGCCGGCTAGCGTTGGCAGAGGGCGAGGACTCTGTGGTGGTGGAGATCCACGACGAGGGAGGCTGAAAGGCTTGCAAGCTGATGCCGAACGAGCTCGGTAAGTGCGCGGCAGCGTCATGGCTCTCGGTGGCAGCCATGGAGCAGCGGGTATACCAATCCACGGAGTAGCAGCGTCATGGCTGGGGCCGGGGCAGGGGTTGGTGGCGCTGTCAGCTGGTGTGAGGAAATATGCTACGATGTGCAGTCGGCGCCGGCCGCGGCGAGGCGGAGAAGATGCGAAGCAAGCGTCCACAAGCGAGCTTGAGTGAGACGGGGAAAAAAAATCAGGTTCGGAGGAGTTTTTTCTTTTCCCTGTGGATTGGAGGGGGAAGGGGTGGGGTGTCCTGTGAATTTTAGGCCCCATCTGGCATCCAAAAAATGTCGTCCAGTTTAGGCGGGGGAGAAGATCCATGGGCCAAATTCTCTCCAGGGAATGGGCCGAAATTCCCCTGGGGATTGATCTTGCCAAACAAGGCCCGAGTGTTTTCTCGATAATCACAGCAATAGTTTGTAATTAACATTTTCCGGCGAAAGATAGCTGGTCCGGCAACTGCGTCTAGCAGGCTTCAGCTCATGCGTGCGCTTGTTGTTCCTTCGTGGTGGACTGGCTAATATCTAGACGGGCTAGGCATGAATTACGAAGCAATAGAGCAAGCACCCGGCCCAAGCTAGTGAGCGTTGTAAGCAATTGTGGGCGTCCTGCACGTTTAGTATTTGAAAAATATTACTCTCTCCATTCCAAAATAAGTGTTTTTTTTATATTTTCAAATATCCCTGACCATTCGTCTTATTCAAAAAAATTGTGACAAAATTATTAATTTTATTATAAAATGATTCATTCTTAGAAGTATTTTGAGCTTGACTTATTTATTTTTTATTTTTATAAAATTTTTGAATAAGATAAATGGTCAAACGTCAATTTTAAAAAGTCAAAAACGTAACTTATTTTGGAATTGAGGAAGTATATTCTAATTGGATTTGAGAGAAGTTTAGCTTAGATTTTACTCATACTTTATGTGTATACCATAATAACCTGCTAATTTCTTACTATTAAATTGGTTTTTGTACCATGTACTAACCAACTTACACATATTTTACAGAGTGAAATATGCTATGGATCCCTAGACTATTCAAATCATGTGCACTAAGTCTAATTATGTTCTTAATCTCAATTTCATTCTGTTCATTTTAGTATTTTAATATAGCATGATCTAACAATAAGAAAAAAATCAAATTCAAATAGTTATGATAACTCATGGTGTGGGAAAGTTTTTTTGATCAGCCCACTCTGATTTCAAATCCTAGCTCCGCCACTGGGGGGTCCCTTTGTCTGTGGAGGAAACGGGGAGCCCCCGTGTAACGGGGCTCAGGTTCCGATTATCCCGCACTTTGGCGACCATTTTGCTCACCCCCTTTTCGCATGCGCGTGGGCGCACAAATCAAATACCCTACGGCACTTGAATGTGAGCTTACCAATTTTTGGAAAGGCGCCGACGCTAATCCAAACACACACCAAATCAACGAAGCACATGGGTGAGCCAAGGTTTACAAAACCGTTCAAAACCGATTGGTTTTCGCGGTTTTAAGTGAAACCGGTTCGATTTGATCCGGTTTCACCGGACGACCGCTTTTGTTTTAATTTTTTTAAAAAAATTGAAAATTTGAAAAATTTGGAATACCGAAAACTGGTAATCAGTTGATAAACGGGTAAAACCGAGGAGTAAACGGTGGGTTTCAAATTTTGAAACTAAAAACTGATAAAACTAAAGAAACCAATCGATAAACCGGTGAAACCACTTAATAAAACGAGGAAACCGACTGATTTACTGCAGCACTTCGTTCAAATTTTGATTTTTCGATTTGAAGCGGTTTTTAACCGGTTTTCATAGTTTTTGTCAAATCGGTCTCGACAGGTTTTAAGGGTTCAAATGAAATTCAAAACCCTGGGGTGAGCCAAAGTTTGGCAGGCTTCACGTTGTCATGCATCCAAACGCACCACAAATCCCACTTACATGTGTGTGGGAGGTAACCCTAACATGAAGAGCTTATCCATTCCGTGTTGGCAGACAGGAGAGGTTCGTTGGTCACTGTTGTCTTCCTATGTCTTTCTCTAGTCCATCCGTCGACGTCATACGCCGCCACCCCCCACCTCTATCGAGCTTCTCTAGTCCACCACCTCTTCCTCCACCTGCTATCTGTGGCTCCCCCATTGCCCACATCTAATCCACATTGCCCCTCGACCCCACCTTCTACTGAACTCTTGTAACTTGACGCCCCGCCCCAGCTCCTACACCACCACCCAAGGTCGGTGGTGAATTGTCGCCCTCCCGCACAGCCCCATCACCATCGGGCCATGCTCCCTCTGCTCTTCTAAGTCCGATGAGAGAAGTTTAAATAGTACAAAACCATGAACAATAAACATTTTACTGGCCACTCGATGGTAGGTAGCTACATGTGGCGACATTGGCTTGGGTGCCAGGATGAAGAAGTATAGTTGGCCAATTGGGCTGAGCTAAATAAACGATTTTACTGGCCACTCGATGGTAGGTAGCTACATGTGGCGACATTGGCTTGGGTGCGAGGATGAAGAAGTATAGTTGGCCAAGTGAGCTGAGCTAAATGGGACGGCATGAGGCTAGCAGGTCTGGTCTTAAGATTTTGGTCGTCCGGTGCAAAACATAAATTGAGGTCCTCTTTATATAAAAATTTTATTAAAAAATTATATCATTTATAATAAATTTATCAATTGATTTTTACATATTATCTTAAAGTAATCAATTTTATCTACCAATTTATTCTTCATTCATTTCAAGTAAAGATTACTGAAAATTAAATATAGAGAATCACAATATCGAAGAGCTAAAGAAAAGGTGGTTAGCATATATGCGTTCTCGCTTATGCATTATATAGAAAAATTATCATATGTGATGAATTTATGCATTTTCTAACAAATACAACTATAAAATACTATTTTACTTATTTATAATCATTGTATTGGACTAATTAATTGAATAATATTGAGTCAATACATGTATACATTAATTGGAGAGATGCCTCTTGGATTTGAGGGCCTAAAGCCGGTGCTCCACTTACCCTCCCTCAGGGCGGGCCTAGAGGCTAAATGGTCTGGACTAACTCGAAGTATGACATGAGTCTTGCCTAGACCAAGGCCTAGGGTTGTTGGGCCAACTCAATCACGACCTGTTTAGGATGGTGAGACTTGTCACGATGCTAGGTTTCATGTAGCCCTTGAAAGTTGACCTAGCCCGACACGACTAGGTAAGCTAGTTAGTTATTTAGTGGAAGTTTCACGGTAAACTATATGTAATTTGACTTATTTATGTTTAAAATTTAAGATTTCAAATATTATATAATTAGTGTTTTTCTCAAAAAATGAAGTTTTTTCTTCTGTACTTCAACCGGCCCAGCCCATTTAAAATAGACAGGTTGTGATTGGGTCGAAAGAGCCAGCTCGACATGGACTAATCAATTAACGGGTCATGTCGGCAGCTATGGAGCTGGCCCAAGCCCGATCAGATCATGCTATGCCGACCGGCCCAACCCGTTGGCTACCTACCTAACTCCATGCCGCTGCATCCATCATTCTTCATCAATTCTACCATAAAAACGATGATTCGCCAATAATTTAGACTTAGAATTTGATACTAAATTGTATTTCTTTTTTGAAGCTATTTCATAACACTTAAGGTCCGTTTGATATAGATTCTTAGAAAAATAGATTCTTTAGAAAAATAGTTTGTTAGGAAAAAAAATTCCTTACAAGAAGCATTTTTTAAACCGTTTTGTAAAACGACTTTTATTGTGGTCCCAATGTATAAATGAGTGCATAAGTCACAAGAAGCTACTACCTCCGTCAGCATTTCTAAGGCCTTCTTTGGAGTGCAAGAATTTTATAGGAATCTCAAAAGAATTTCACAAGAATTAGTTCAATTTCATATAAAAAACATAGTAATTCCCGCATTCCAAAGGATGCCTAAGTTTGGATAAAATCAAATTTGTTTAACTTTTACTAATAATATCTAAAAAATTACAATTTTTTAATACAAAAATATAATTTTATGAAAGCTTGTTTCATGATAATTTCAAAAAATATAATTTTTATATGATTACACATTATTAATTATAGATTATTAATGGTCAAAGTAATAAAGGTTTGACTTTGACTAAATTTAAAAATGTTTATATTTTGGCACAGAGAGAGTATATTTTTAGTGATTTTGCTTCTAATACAAACTAAAGAAATGCTTCTTAAAAAAAGGATAGAAGCACTTTTTTAAAACTATTTGGTGAGCTTTTTATAGAATTCAGAGTAAAAACACTTTAAAAATCCATGCCAAACAAAACAAGCCCTTATATTGTCACGTTACAGCCTCTAAACCTATGTCCTTTTGTTTCTCATCATCTAATGAACCAATTGGAGTCAGTGTGAATTGTTTATCCCCAATTTAGAATGGCTTTTAAGTATTCTTGCAGCGTTCTTCCCATTGCTACTGCCAATAGGACCCACCTGACAGTCACAGAAAAGGAAAAATATTGGTCGATGCGATAACGGGATAGTGAGGCCCTCTGCGCCGCGCGGTGACTCGGCCCGTGACGTCAACCGATGCTCGTGCGGCCGAGGTTCCCGGCGGCACAGCCGCCGGCTCCGTCCGTGAGCCGCGCGCCGCAGATCGCGCCACCGCCCCTTCCCTGGTACCCTGCTCCCCTCTACTGCTCCTGGAACCGCCGGAATCGTTCGCCACGGGGTCCTTTCGCCACCGCTGCTGACGTTCCCCGCGGAGGCTCGCTCCCAGAACCGGAGGAGCGTGACCCGCTCCTCCTAGCTGCCCTCCGCGCTGCCCACCTTCGCGACCTGGAGTCCCGCCGCCCAGGTATATTCCTGATCCGGCGTTTTGACTTTTTACCCCTGTTCTTGATCGGTTGTGTGATTGAATCGTTAGTTTGGTGAATACTGCCGCACTGCGGCGCTATTTGTTCGACCAATTGACGCAAAACTAAAATCTCTCTCTTGAAATACCCAAAAATGAGGCAATAAAAAAGAGGCAATCTTTCTCGCTTAGGAAAGGTGAAACCTTTGTACTTCATGTGTTAATAGTCTTCATCGCGGAAAACTCATATAACAAACAGATGTTACGCAGTTCAATCATAGGTGTAGTAAGAGGAAGACATATTCGTTTAATATTTTTTGTACTCACAATTTGTGGTTCAGCCGATACGACCACAGGAATGTGTTTACTGGATGATGCAGTGGGTTTTGTGATTGTTTTGATTGAAATATAGCAATTTTGCATGAAGTGGGTGAGGTTTAAGGAAAAGATAATTTACAGCTATATTTATTTTTTTTCTATTGCTTCTTTCCTCAATCATTGCTGTCTGTTGTCATCATTCCACTATTTTGATAGGGTGTATTGTTTATTCTCCTGCACTTCTGCAAAAACAGTACATTCTCCTTTTTTTTCTTGACAACATCGCTACATTTACTGACAGAGCGTTTTGATAGCAAATGTTGCATTAATCATCATGATCATGAGCATTGACATCAGTCATTCAGTAGTCATTTAATCATACAGAAAATGTTACTTTTTGAAGCAAGACAAACATTTATATATCAATTAATCCTGATATAATCTTTCTTTATAACGTTCCAATTGTTATCTTTATTATTGTTTCGTTTTCAGGCCTACAGAAGTGTCCTGACTTGTTGGGTGTATGTTATTATGCTTGCAGATCCACTTTTCATCGACCCGTACGCTGCTGTTTTTGTTTCGCATCAAGATATGGATTACCTTGCTTCACATGAAGTGCCTTGTCCAGACCGTTATAGGCTAGCAACAAGATATATTGATGACAAATTGCAGAATTTGATAAGCAGTTCAGAAGATATTAGACAGGTACTACAATCAAACTAAGCATTATGCTACACTTTTCTCCATCCAAATTTTGGAGAGTTTTCTTGCTCATTCCTTATAGATCGTTCTGCTGACAGATGGAATGGACACTCGTCCATACAGGCTGACTTGGCCACGGTTATCTGTTGTGTATGATGTGTCACCTGGAAGAATCTTCAGTACAGCAACTCAGCAGCTCAGAGGTTTAACATAGTTTTGTATCATAGTTCATTTCATCTGTTTTAAAGAATTGGTGATAGGCTTTCCCCCGTTGTTTGTGCTGTTATATCTAACATAGTAACATATGAATCGTCACTTCATTCTTGGCAATTTTAGTTTTACATGCGGTATCTAAACTATTCCAGTTCTTCATTTTGGCCGCTGTAAAAATAATTGTTGACTTCAGCCTCAAAATTGTTCTGCTTTGTCTAATCACACCATTCCATCACTCCAAAGAACAGAGGCAGTGATATAAAGCTTTTGGTTGAATGAATCAATTATTTGAAAACAGAGGTAGCAAGGAATGTTACTGCAATAAGATCAAGGGATGTTCTCATTTTCTATTTATTAAACAAGCATTTAATTAAAGCTTCATTAGAAAATGCCAAAAGTTCTTATGCGTTTGTTCTCTGGTATCATAGGAACTGGAGCAAAAGTATCACGAAATTGTGTCTTGGTTCATACTCCTTTTGAATCGCCTGATTTACAAGAGAGCTTAAGCAAAAATGGCTTCAATGGGAATAGGCTCAGCCTGTGGGTACTGCAGGTAGTTAACTTTACTGGTACGCATACCAAATTGTCTGTTCATTTCCTTATTCTTTTAATCAATTAAAGGGCAGCCCGGCGTAGCTCTCGCTTGCGCATGGTCTGGGGTAGGGTCCGACCACTTTGGGTCTTTTCTCTGCAGCCTTTCCCTACATTTCTGCGGAGGCTGTTACAGGACTCGAACCCATGACCTGATTAAGAGAAAATCCCTGTCAAATAAATCATCTTTTGGATATTTTCCTAGCACGTAAGGCATCTTTTGGTAGTTCAGTACATAAATTAGAACTCTACTTTGCTATTGAGGTGCAGTGAGTAACAGCAACTTGCAAATGCCGGATCAATTATGTGCTATCAAAGTGCAGTCAGTAGCTGGCACTAAAATATTGTGTGCTAAACTGTACCACAACAGCACAATAGAGTTCATGGTAAATTTGCACAAACATCATTTTGAAACTAATTAATTTTTCAGTGTAGTCATATGAGTGATATTTGACAGGGCATACTCCAGAGATTCTATTGCTTTGATCTTTTTATCATTGTTTGCAGGGTTTACCTCTGTCCACTCCCACAAGCATGGAAAACCTTTTGCATGTCATAAGCAGTTTAGCGATGAAAGGAAGTATCATTATAGGAGAACTGCCGCATTTTTCAGATTGGACTGGGTCAACGGACATGGTTGATTTAATATATACTACAATCTCATGTGTCGTTTCAGCCTGGATTATGAACACTGATTCCCTTGCCCTACATTGCACAGGAGTCAGAAGAGGATAAGCTAGAAAAGCGTTTCTTTACTCAGGGCTTCCGAGTCAACTTTGTGCGCTATGAGAATGTTGCGAAGGATACTGGCTTGCATCTAGCTCCCTTGTGGGAACAACATGGTGGAGTGCTTTTTGTTGCAGAACAGCTGCGATTTTCAGATACACAGGTATGCCTATGAAAGTATGAACAAGTACTGTCATGATTCTCAAAGAGTTAATCTGGAAGTTAGCATGTCACAATGTATTATATTACCACCTGATTTAAATTCCATTTTCAGAACGGTTATTTTATTCTGTAGCTGAACTTCGACTAGTTACAAAGGAAATCTGAATCATATGTGTTCCAAAATTTTCCTTGACATCTGTCAATTAACTATCTAACTTCTGCAAGCACCTTAGGGAAAATATGTGTGATTGAAGGCCTATTTTTAACTAATATCTCCGATTCAATATATTCTACCAAGGTAAGTCAGAATAAATTAATGTGGATCAGTGTTCATTATGATTCAACAGTTTCGTACTCCCTCCGTTCTCTAAATTATGTCGCTTAGGACAGCATGATTAGAACGGAGGGAGTATACTGTATCTTCTAGGCAAATTTCATTTACCAGGTATGATTCATTTACCCACGACATCAGGAACTTGCCTTTGGTCAATCTAGTGCTATAGTTTGTATGGATGGACAACAAAGAAATCTTGTATTGATATGGGATCTATCCCTAAAAACTGAATGGAGATCACCAGTTTTTTGTGCCGGAATAAAGAAATAACGCCAGCTTCTTTTTTTTTTGACTTAAGAAATAACACCAGCTGTGAAAAAACATCTGATCCACTTTTTGGGTGTGCCCTTGCATGAGAGAATATGTGCTGGTGAATCTTGAAACCTTTTTTTTTTTTATTACTAATTCAGCATAAGTAAAATATTAGATTTTTTGTTTTCATGTCTTTAATAGATGGAGAGCTTCCGGATGCATTTCGAAAGAATTGAGGAGGATGCTGATGAAGAAGGATTTGAGGAATTATAGGTCACTTTATGACGGCGATGCTGATGAGACCTGCTAGGGTTTTTGACTTGTGAAACCTTGGAATAATTTAGGAGCGACCTGTTTAATGCAAGGTCATGATTCTGTTTGTTGGGTAGAAAATACCCAATTTTTGAAATAACGGAACCTGGTTTCACCATGTCAAGTATGTCTAGTTTACTTGGTAAAATTCTGTTTAATTTGAACTTCAACCTGATTAATGGAGTCTTCTAAAATTGTCTCTTGACAATTGCTTTTTTTTTTCTTTTTTGACTGGTTGACATTTGCTTCTGGAGCAATATGAAAGCATGAACGCCCTTCTTGTTCTTTATCCCTTTTCAGCGTGCTACCAGCCATGTTGCACGGGCAGGATTGTACCCGCCAGTGATTAACGTCGTGCACGGCCAAAAGAGGAAAACATGTGCTTAGCTCTTGCCTGTTCTCCGGCACATGGGCACGATCACACGGCATTTTCTTTATAGGGAAAATACCTTTATACTGTAGCATGTATAGTGAAGCATGGGCAATGCCATCACGGAGTACAGTTTTACATCGTTGCATTAATAGAAGAACAAATCCATACAAGAGTAATACACGCCCATGCTCTTTTTTTTTAACTAATGTTTGCAGCTGAATGGGCTCATGGTTATGCAGCCTTCTTTAGGCCTCGTTCTTTTTTCCATAGAACGGTCCGGGAAGGGGTTGAAATGAGTGAGGTTGACAAACCTGATAAACATGGCATGACTAAGAACTAACA
>BCLF01000149.1:208415-226603 GCA_001602275.1 Zoysia japonica | reverse complement strand
ATGGTACTTAGACACCATGTTTATTTCAAAATGTAGTGACCTTTTGAAGGAAATCATTTCAGCCATTAGACCTCAGTTGTTGCATCCTAACTTTTGCCACATTGACAAGCAAGATTGCCTTAAGAATACCTTGCTCAATTCTTTATAACCACTCAAGATAGTTTATTAGTGTATCCAAGAATAGCAAACATGAAACATTAAGTGTGCAATCGAAACAAACTCAAAAAACTCAAATGCTCCACCATAAAATATATTGTTGTCCAATCAACGTTATGCAAAGTATCATCTCCAAGATTGATAAGTACATAACAATGATGTGACATATAGTTTTATAATGAAAGCTCCACCGAGTGTCACCAGGCCTAGGAAACCCCCATCTTTTGATTAAATCAAGTTCTTGTTTCAAGTTCACCATAATTAAAGTGCCTATGTGATTTGCTCAAGTCTAGCATTTTAATGTATTCCATTATGTTTACAAGAATATCCACCAATATTAAGCAAGAGAGACTTAATTATGTTATATCAACAAGAAATAGTTGAAACTGATCAATGAGCACTACAATTGTTATAATTAACAAAAGGTGGCTCTTTCATGATCAATATATTCATCCCTTTACTACCACCTTTCATGTTGCTAGATCCATTATAACCTTGACATCCCCAATTTACCGCCACCTTTCTGGTTGCTTCCTTAACTTCAATAAATTGCTGATCACATAGCTTCCCCAATGTATCTAATCAGTTAAAATTGCATAGGGCTCATCACCAAATTCTTAACTATATTATTTCTATTTTATATGGCACAACATTGAGTAACATGTATTTGTATCTCTTGCTGTCAAGGAGCAATTACCTGGAGTGTTGCACTAAAAATACTTATCTACTTCTTCATTGTTTGCTGCAAGACATTTCAAAATCTCAATGAGGTTCTCTCTGTATCTAGAATTTTCGCTTTCATCATATCCACAGATGTTAGCTTCATGCCCATTGGAGCATTTGATTCCCCATGGTATGAATGTTTTAATGACTATATGAGAACCATAGAAACTTGTTGGATGTATGTTCACCCATCTTTTATCTCAAGTATCCAAGAGTTGGCTTCCTCTATGGTGATCGACGATTCACAAGCGGATTGAACTTTTCATAGAGTATCGCGTTGAGGATGGATCAAGACTAATATGAGCTAGAACCCAGAGTAGTTTAGATTAGGCCTTGAGTTTATAGAAACAATCAGTACTATTAAGAAGGGTCGAGTCGCTTTCCTTATATCTGAAAGGACTAGATGTCGCCTAGAGGGGGGCGAGGTGAATAGGCGTTCCTGAAAATTAACACAAACTTGCAGCAGAAATTAAAACTATCAAAACCGAAACTTCCGATTTTGCCTAGATAACACAGTAAGTAAACGCCTAAACCGGAACGTCCGGTTTATGATACCGGAACTTCCGGTTTTCTCGGGATAGAGAGATAAACCCGAACTTTCAGTGATTTCTCGAGAAACTTGCAAAGCACCCCTAAGAGAGTACAAGGAACAAGATAGCTACTTGATTCACAGAGAATCAAGGGTTAGTCATAAGCATAAATTAATGAAACAAGAAATGCAAATCAAAGCAAGGACACGAGAAATTGTTTCATCGAAGTTCAACGACTTGCTCCTAAGTCATCTACGTCTCCGTTGAGGAAGCTTGGCTGCTCACAAGGCCAACTCAAAGCCGAGTCTCTTTCAACCACTTCCCTCAAATCACTATCTTACTTCTTCCCTTGCGGAGGCGAAGCGGGCCTTCACAAACTTTCCTGTGGCACACCACAAGCTTGGTGGCTCACCGGGCGACGCCTAGCCGTCTAGGAGGCTTCACCTCCAAGAGTAACAATGCTCAGGGATTTGCAACTCAATGCTCAAGTGCTCAATGGATGGGAGTGCTCAAATGTGCTCTTAAAAAGCAATCTCTCAAGCCAACACTTATGATTTCTCACAAATCACACAACCCTCACAAAGAGGGGTTGAAGAGAGCTCTAGAATGCTTTGACTCAATTATGGACGTGGGCAACACCAACAGCTACCATTAAGAGGAGAGAGGAGGTATTTAAACCACTCCCTCAAAAAACTAGCCGTTGGGGCTAAAATTGGGAAAACTGGAACTTCCGGTTTACCAACCAGAACTCGGTTTTCAGAAGAAACTAGCCGTTAGACAGAACCCAGGAAAAACCAGAACTTTCGATTAACCGAACCGAAACTTCCGGTTTGGGAACTCCGGCAAAGTGCAAGACACTCCGGAGGATAAAACCTCGACCACAGAGAGGGCTGCTCGGACACTCCGAGCAAGTTTCGGACACTCCGGTGGAGACTTAGCTGATTTTGCTAGAAACTGTCAAAATCGGAACTTCTGGTTTGGAAAACCAGAACTTTCGGTTTTTTGTGTCTCAGCAAAACTTGTGAAGGTGTATGGCTATTGTGTTTCTCTTTTCTCACTTGGGTGTCCATGAGCACTGAGATTATGTTTTAATCTATGTTGCATCCCTCTTAATAGAGCGGCAAACCTATACTCAAGAAATAAATAAAAAGCTATAATGAACACTTGAGCTTTGATTCTTGAATCTTGCCACTTCTTCATAAAATTTCTTTTTGAGGATGAGCAACACATGTTTTGCTTGAGCTACTCAGTTTTGAACTAGTAATCTTAGAAACTTTCAATCCATGTGATCAATATCCACTAAATGCTTCCAAGATACTTCTTTTCTTCTTTTTTAATAGAATATCGACACTTAGTAAAATATGACTCCTTGTAGCTTGAAAAGTCCATCACGATTCAACTCAACTTGTCCTTCTCCGTTACTAAGGTTCTTTGGTGCCAAGACTCCTTCTTGCCCTTCTCTCTTTCCCGGTCCATCATGACATCGTCAAGTTAATCCTTCACCTTCTCACTAAGTTGAGTCAAATGTTGCCTTGTATCTTCAATGAATGCTTCTTGAATTCTTTGATGTCAACTTCACAAACCAAGGGCCTTTTGGTTGAGATCTTAAATATAATCCATCATAATTCTTGATCTCATTTTTGCTTAGCACAATCTCTCTTGGTTTCCTTGACATCAACTTCAATCTTTGCAAGTCAAGTAGCTTTATGTAGAGATCATTAATTTGATTCATCATAAGTCTTAATCTCTCTTTTTGCTTGTCTTTGCTTCTCTTGACTTTCTTGACATCCACTTTTATCATTGCAAGTCAAGTAGCTTCTTGTTGAGACTTTTGAGGGAATCTTCACTTAGAGTACACATATCTCTTGATCTCACTCTTGGCTTGTAACAACTTTACTTTGACTTGGGATCAATGTATTCTTGATTGAAAGGGATATGACAGTCATTATGAATCAAGATATTTCAATACTCTTTTAGGACTAACAACCTGCTCATCAACTCAACAAATAATGTTAGTCCTTTAATCATGTTGTCATTCAATTCAGCAAAACCCACTAAGGGTGTAGATGCATTTTTAATCTCTCCCTTTTTGGTGATTGATGACAACCTTGATTAATACTTACAAAAGGTATTCAATAAGCTCATATTTTAGATTTTACTCATATAAGCTTTGCTCCCCATAAAAATGTGCATATTGAATTGAATTCAATTTTGGCCTAAAATGCCATTTGCACTTTTAGTGGAAAAAACATGGAAGCTCCCCCAATATGATAGAATCTGTGGGGTGCACTAAAATGTGCGTGGACATTTATTACGTGATGCATATGACAAGAGATAATCATAACAAATGAATCACAAGAAAGGTATATGTGTTGCCTCGAGAAACCGGAACTTCCAGTTTTCTAAACCGGAACTTCCGGTTTTTCCAAACTTGACATAGTAAAGCAACAATACACCAAATCAAATATGCATCACACATTAAGCAAATAAGAGATTTTTACAACTTTAAAAGAAACTAAAGCATACAATGTTCCACACATTACAAATTTTTCTCAAGTCCACGAGATTAAAAGGATGAGACAGAGAAGTCTGTTCCGTCTGGGCTTCTGGTTTTCCATACCGGAATGTCCGGTTTTTCAGACATTCCAGAACTGATACAGAAGGTCAAAATTTGGAGAGATTTAGCTTTAATCAGATTTTCTGCTTCATTTCTCTCTCCCTTTGTCATCTAGCACCAAAAGGGGTCCTTCCACAGCGGCTCACTCGGACTCATCATCATCTTGTTCTTCTATCTCATGTTCCCCTTGAGGTGGTGAAGGAGCGGGGGGAGGCGCAAAGGGTGGCGGAATGGGAGCACCACTTGAACCATAACCAAAAGCTTCACTGAAGCTCGAGTCACCATACCACTCTTGATATGAATTTTTCTCCTCATACCTTATCATCCTTTCTTCAAAAGTCTCCATCTCAGGTTCTTCTTTCGGTTCAATGGGAGAGCGAGGAACGATATTTTGTTGGCAAAGCAACTTTACAGTCCTTGTGTCCCTCTTTCTTGCTATCCTCTCCTCGCGGTGTCTCACATCCGCGTCATATTGAGAACGGCAAAGACCAAAGAGCATCTCGAAGAATTTCTTGATAGGAGAGGTTGGCTTGCTACCTTGTTGTCCTCTTCCTCTAGCACCTCTTAGAGGAGAGGGGCGTTGAGAAGTCCCCACATCACCGCTGTCCACAAGAGGATTCTTTAAAGTTGGCTTCATCTTGAGAGAGTGGTGAGTCTCATCACACACAAAGTGGCCACCGGTGACTCTCTCAATTATATGCATAATATATGGGGCAAATCCACAACTCTTAAGAGGGCTCCTTGATATGGACTTTATCTCTTCCCATATAAAGTCAAACACCGAGAAAGACACACCACTTGGAGAAAGAGCATCAAGAAGGTTCTTTGAGTATTGTGAAATGTTGTTGGCATCACCTTCTCTTGGAGCAATGGTCTTTCTAATCTTTCGGTTCAAATAAGTGTAAAATGGAAGCAAACCGGTAGTGGTGTCAAGATTCCTCTCATTTCTAGCATACATATATCTCATGCGGTTTGTTGGGAGAGGATTTGAGTAGTGCAACCTCACCCTATTTGCATCCAAGTGCCCAAAGCCAAGGAGATGGGCAAATTGAGCATAAGTCACTTCATACCAATGCCCTTCTGCCATCCAATATAACTTCCTCACTTCCTCATGCTCCTCAACATAGAGCGTGGCATAGAAATGAGCAATCACCTCATTATTCCAATTCTTTTGAAAGCTCATGACTTCTCTAACATTCTTTGCCTCACATGCATGAATGACCTCGTTGAAGATACTATCATTTTTGCTTGTCATGTATGCAAAATCAATCCATTGAGCCCTTGCCACTGGATGATTTTTTTGAAAGGATCACAGATTCATAATAATCTTGTTGAAACCATGTATGGAATCTGTAATCTGATGCTTCCCTTTGAACCTCTCTTGGATTTTTGATTCTCAACTCTCTCACAAGCTCCGTTTTTCCTTTGTAGCTCACCCGGTTCCTCCATCTCGGGTTGGTAGGAGCTTGCATCCTCAACACTCCATAATCAACTCCTCCATGCATAGCAATCTCATCAACATAAAATTTTTCTGGTTCAGGCTCACGTGCTGTCCCATAACTTCCCGCTCCGGTTCTAGAGCCACTTTGCCTATGGCTCATCCTAGGAGCAACCGGAGGCACATACTCTTCTTCCTCATTATCGTCACTAGAGTTAGTCTTCACATAGATATCACCTCTGTCTGAAGTTGACCTTCTAGCAAGTCTTTTTCCCTTTCTCTCATAATGATGTGTTGCTTGAGAACTTCCACCAAACTCGCCTTCATGCCTAGCCTTAGTCCTCCTTTCGTCGCTACCGCTTGATATGATGATGTTCCATTGTACAAGATAGACAAAGAAGTACTTAGGAACAAGATAAAAGAAGATTTGATGACAATTAGAGGTAAAAAGATGAGTTCTGTTTTTCTCTAAAAACTGAAACTTCCGGTTAGACAAACCAAAACTTTTGATTTTCACAAAGAAAACCAGCGCTCATAATTTCACCGAAAATTGTACTAGAGTGATTTAAGGCCTTAAGGACATGATAAAGGATACTAATTTTAAAAAAAATTAACAAATAAATAATTTAGGTTTTCTCTGTCAAAATCAGAACTTTCGATTTTACAACCCGAAACTTCCGGTTATCACGAGGAAAACATAGTTTATGAAATCCATGGATTTAGCCTACGAAACTTAGTGAAACTTGGGGCATTGCTTCATTGTACATCTAGGAGACAATGTGCCAAAGGAATTTCAAATCGACCAAGGTACTTGAGAGATCGAAAATGAAGAACAAAAAGTACCTTAGGGTGATGAAGAATGAAATCGGAGGGAAAATTGGAATCTCCGATCTTGAGAGAGTTGATTCCACCCAAAATCCGAAGATTTGCACGGTTGATTCTCGAGATCTCCAAGGGAGAGGAGAGTTTGAGGTGTTCTTGAGTGAGAGAAATGAATAGAGGTGAATGAAGGGTGGTTCTGGACGAATGGGGTTAAAAATACATAAATAGGAACTTCCAGTTGTGGAAACCGGAACTTCTGGTTTTTGCAGGAAGTTGGATATTTGCCGATTTGTGAGGAAACTTGATTATTTAGCGATGAAAACTCTTTCCTCATATGATTTGAAGGATATTGAAGATATATGAGCCACTGAAAGGGAAATATGGACTTATGGACTTGAGAGTGTTTCACAACTTGTGATTAGCCAACAATCGACCAATGTGAACAATAATCACAAGTAGATCAACATGATCACAAAGATCAAAAGATTCAAATATTTTTGATAAAACACACAGAGGCAATAACGAGCCTTTTTTTTAAAAAAAAATCTATCCTATGCCACAAAGAGTATGGAATGGCCTAAGCCACACATACCAAATCAAATTCCTACAAATGAGTTCTATATGCCATGGATATGTCTATAAAGGTTATTAGAACATACCTTTTCCTCTTAGTGAACAAAAATCTTCATTAATGGAGCGATAGGGATTTTCTAGCTTGATGTTGATCAATTCAAATTGGACAAAATACCATATTTGCAATTTCATCTATGCACTTTCAATGATGGTAGTTTATATTTTTGATCAAGCTAGAAGTGTATTTTAATATCCATTAATGGGTCACTAAGATAAATAGCCTCAAATGGTTAGTAATATGTTTTCTGCCCAAACCGGAACCTCCGGTTTGTAAAACCAGAACTTTCAGTTTTGGCAGACAACGGAAATATCGAAATAAAACCAAAAAAACTGAGTTAGAAGGTTTACTCATTTTTACAAGACTCAGCTTGAGGTACTAATTCCATGAGAAACAAATTCTCCATAATTGAAACTAATTTGTTTCTAAAATCACTCAAGAAAACACATTTGTTCCATTTGATTTAAGAGATAGAATATACTCCCCCTTAAAGTGTGCATCAAATTTTTGAATAATTTATCATATGCATAATAATAAATTAATATACTAGAGGAATTTATTCTATATCTGAATCAAGGCAAGAATAAGTATATTTATTATTGAAAGCATGCCAGGAGAAATACAAACAATCACATAGATGTGTGTATATTTCCTTCGTCATGTTGGAATTTTGATTCTTGAGGTGAATATCCAATCATTAGATTACTTTATGCCCATGTATCACTCCAAACACTTGTTATCTTTTTTTCTTCATTTAATTCTTGACTTATGAATTTTCTGCAGAAAACAGAATTTTTGGTTTTACAAACCGAAACTTTCAGTTTCTCAGACTCTCTAAGCTTCAAGAATCTTTTGATAAAACTTTCTTTAGCTTATTAATGCCTTCTTTATGATTCATGTACAAGCCTTAGGTACCTGAAAAATTTAACAAGAAGAGATTCTCCAAAGGAGATATTAAATTTGACTTTTATGTATTCTCCAAAGGAGATATTAAATTTGACTTTTATGTAAGGCTTGCATCAATTTAGATCATTATCTAGCATCTCTTTTGTCATTGATAAAGTTATATTTGAATGAGAGAGATAAAAGAAGACATTTGAGTGATACTTGTTACCGGAATGCAATAGATGTAGTTGTTGCACCATAGGACTTCAAGCTTGGCCAAATACATGAGAGTGTATTGAACTAACCAAGGCTTGACATCATTGCACTCCTAAGACCTGTGGACAAAATCAAGTATATCTTGGTACCCAAATCTTGTTGGGTCCTTGAGAGTTAGTTTCACAAAATTTTGGCTTTCAAATTGACCTTGTACTAACAATGGGTGAACTAATCACCTTAACCATACAAGTGTCATTGTTGGCCTTCATAGATGATGAACTAGTCAACTTAGAATTTGAAGCAAAAGACATAGGACAATCCTTACCAATGTGTCCTTTGTTTCTACAAGTGTAGCAAATTCTGTGCTTGTATTTTCTTGTAGACAATGTTTCTTGCTTCTTCTTCTTTTCTACGATGCCCATGTATCTCTTGAAAGCATTGAAGAAGCCTTTATTCAATTTTGCTGGAGGCTGCAGCTTTTCTGCTGAAATCGAAACTTCCGGTTTGGTAAACCGAAACTCCCAGTTAGTGCAGTTTTCCACCATCCTGATTTCTTTAGGGCACGAGACAATCTTATGTCCCTTTTCTTTGCATCCAAAGCACCTCCCTTGAGATAATCTTTTTTGTCTTCTAGAGAAAGTTGCTTGGTCATTTTTCTTCATAGGACACTTTGATGCAATATGTCCCTCTTGAGAGCGACTTGAGCACTTGATATTGGACTTCATCTTGTATATTTGTTTGTTGCTCTTGATATAATACTTGTGTTGGTTCTTGCTATAATTCTTGACACATGTGGCGATTGATCCCTTCTCAGCTTCTTCACCATGTTGTCACGGTTATCTTGAGATGGTTGCACATGGTCTTTTCTCTTCAAAGAACCAACATCCATCTTGAGCTTCTTGATTTCTCTCTTGAGAGCATCATTTTCACTTGCAATGAAGTCATCACAAGTTTCAAAAATAATTTGCTCATCACAAGATGGCTTTGCTTGAGAGCAACAATTGTTAGCACAAAATAAATCAAATGATTTTTGAGAGCAAGAATATTTAGGCACTATGGGTTGGTAGTATGTTACCGTAGTTAACACAACCTCATGAACGACATTCAAAGTGATGTGTGATTCTACAATACTCTCATAGGAGCACAAAAGCTCATTATGATCATTTTGTAAAACCACATGCTTCTTGCTAAGCTCTTCTAATTGAGCCTTGAGATCTTGAATTTCTTTCTCTAGTTGTGTTACATAAGAATTAGAGTTAGAAGCACAAGCATATTTATTATCAAGATTTTCAACTAAGGATACACTTGACTTCTTTCTCAAATTATCATTATTGACAATAAGTTTAGAATTACTCATTGTCATGAGGCAAAAGGAGTCTTCATCATTTGAAGTCATACTTATTGGTGATGTGGACTCTTCACTTGGCCTGAAACGACAACAATCGTCAAGCAGCAAATCAATTGAAGACTTACTGATTCTGCCGAAATCAGAACTTCTGGTTTCACAAACCGGAACTTTCGGTTTTTGAAGAATGGCCTGAAGACCCACAACTTCTTGATCTTTCGTGTGTTCCATTGTAACTTCTTCACAGGAGCTTTCTGAGGTTGAAGCATTGATATTTTCATTCATCGTTGATTGAGCTTCAACATCATCATTTTTGCCATAAACTTCTTTTAGAGACACCCAAAGAAGGTGAGCATCATCAATGTAACCATGCTCCTCGATAAGCTTGTCAAAGACATCTGAACTTAAAGTACTAGACATAGCATAATTAGCTTGAGCATTGCGTTGAGAGAGTATTACTTCCTCTTGGATTAAGTTTTTTAAGTCATCATAGTCAAAATCAATGGAAAGAATACTTGCATCCAAAATGTTCAACAAAAAAGGATCTATAGCTTTAAATACATTGAGCATATAAGAGCACCATAATTTATAATTGCAAGAATTTAATACTATTTCTTCAAGATCACCTTCCATTGACATCTTTTCTCACGGCGGTTAAGCTTGGATACCAATTGAAAGGACGAGAAGTCGCCTAGAGAGGGGGGGGGTGAATAGGCGTTCCTGATAATTAACACAAACTTACAGTGGAAATTGAAGCTGTCAAAACCAGAACTTCCGATTTTGCCTAGATAGCACAGTAAGTAAACGCCTAAACCGAAACGTCCGGTTTATGATACCGGAACTTCCGGTTTTCTCAGGATAGAGGGATAAACCTGAACTTTCAGCGATTTCTCGAGAAACTTGCAAAGCACCCCTAAGAGAATATAAAAAACAAGATAGCTACTTGATTCACAGAGAAGCGGGCCTTCACAAACTTTCCCGTGGCACACCACAAGCTTGGTGGCTCACCGGGCGACGCCTAGCCGTCTAGGAGGCTTCACCTCTAAGAGTAACAAATGCTCACAGATTTGCAACTCAATGCTCAAGTGCTCAATGGATGGGAGTGCTCAAATGTTCTCTCAAAAAGCAATCTCTCAACCCAACACATATGATTTCTCACAAATCACACAAGCCTCACAAAGAGGGGTTGGGGAGAGCTCTAGAATGCTTTGGCTCAGTTATGGACGTGGGCAACACCAGCAGCTACCACTAAGGGGAGAGAGGAGGTATTTAAACCAGTCCCTCAAAAAACTAGCCGTTGGGGTTGAAATTGGGAAAACCGAAACTTCCGGTTTACCAACCGGAACTTTCGGTTTTCAAAAGAAACTAGCCGTTAGACACAACCCAGGGAAAACCAGAACTTCCGATTAACCGAAGCGGAACTTCCGGTTTGGGAACTTCGGCAAAGTGCCGGACACTCCGGAGGATAAAATCTCGACCAGAGAGAGGGCTGCTCGAACACTCTGAGCAAGTGTCGGACACTCCGGTGAAGACTTAGCTGATTTTGCTAGAAACTGCCAGAACCGAAACTTTTGGTTTTTTCTGTCTCAGCAAAACTTGTGAAGGTGTATGGCTATTGTGTTTCTCTCTTCTCACTTGGGTGTCCATGAGCACTGAGATTATATTTTAATCTATGTTGCATCCCTCTTAATAGAGCGGCAAACCTATACTCAAGAAATAAATAAAAAGCTATAATGAACACTTGAGCTTCGATTCTTGAATCTTGCGACTTCTTCATAAAATTGCTTCTTGAGGATGAGCAACACATGTTTTGCTTGAGCTACTCCGTTTTGAGCTAGTAATCTTGGAAATTCAATCCATGTGATTAATATCCACTAAATGCTTCCAAGATACTTCTTTTCTTCTTTTTAAATAGAATATCGACACTTAGCAAAATATGACTCCTTGTAGCTTAAAAGGTCCATCACGATTCAACTCAACTTGTTCTTCTCCGGTACTAAGGTTCTTCGGCGCCAAGACTCCTTCTTGCCCTTCTCCCTTTCCCGGTCCATCACGACACCGTCAAGTTAATCTTTCACCTTCTCACTAAGTTGAGTCAAATGTTGCCTTATATCTTCAATGAATGCTTCTTGAATTTTTTGATGTCAACTTCACAAACCAAGGGCCTTTTGGTTGAGATCTTAAATATAATCCATCATAATTCTTGATCTCATTTTTGCTTAGCATAACCTCTCTTGGTTTCCTTGACATCAAATTCAATCTTTGCAAGTCAAGTAGCTTCATGTAGAGATCATTAATTTGATTCATCATAAGTCTTATCTCTTTTTTTTGCTTGTCTTTGCTTCTCTTGACTTTCTTGACATCCACTTTTATCATTGCAAGTCAAGTAGCTTTTTGTTAAGACTTTTGATGGGATCTTCGCTTAGAGTACACATATCTCTTGATCTCACTCTTGTCTTGTAACAACTTCACTTTGACTTGGGATCAATGTATTCTTGATTGAAAGGGATATGACAGTCATCATGAATCAAGATATTTCAATACTCTTTTAGGACTAACAACCTGCTCATCAAATCAGCAAATAATGTTAGTCCTTTAATCATGTTGTCATTCAATTCACTAAAACCCACTAAGGGTGTAGATGCACTTTGAATATCACATGGGTGTTAGGGTGTGTGGATGCTCTAGGAGTTCGCCAATGGTGTTGAAGTGACAAAGAATGTGCTGAGGAAGTGGCTAGATGAAGCTAAAAGTAAGGAAGGATCAAAGATATCAAGTTTCTACTTTAGAAGTGTCACAAACAGTCCAACAAGCCGCCAGATAGTCTGGTGGTCAAAATGATGGAGTTTAGAGAAGGTTGTTGACTGGAACAAGGAAAAAGAGTCATCAGATAGCTTCATGACCTTTAAAGCATAGGAGACCCCAAAGGTACAAATATTTTGATGATGGAATAGTGAAAACCATGGCCAAAACCATGAATTCCTTGGACGTAGGTTGAACAAACTCTATCTCAGGTATCTACGAGTTGGCTTCCACAAAGGTGATACTAGGATGGACTCTTGATGATGTATCACGATCCAAGGTGGATCAAAGCTAATGGTTTGTTAGAGCCAAGTGCGGCTTAGTATAGGCCTTAGTCCATAAGAAAACAGGGGATTTGTCTACAGGACATGAGGTTTGAAAATCCTTGTCTATAGAACATTATTTTTTGTCTGTAGGACACTAGGCGGTGTCCTGCAAACAAGGATTTTTAAACCATGTGTCTTGTAGACAAATTTCCCAAAACGGGAGATGAAAAACCAGTACTGTTAAGTGGAGTCGAGTTGTTCCGCTTAGGTCATATGAGTGTTACAGTGTGTGAATGCTCTAAGAGTTCTCCAATGGCACTAAAGTGGCAGAGGAAGAAAGAAGGAAGCAAGTGGAAGAAGTTGGAAGCTAGGAGGAAGTGAAGAACTCAAGTTTCAGTTTTAGATTAGTCGTTGGACTAAAGTGTTGGACAGTCCAGTGGTGCGCCGAATAGTTCGGTGTTCATTGAGTTGGATTCCAGAAAATTTTGCAATCTAAAATAGAAAAAAGGAGTCGCTAGACAATACTGTTGAATAGTTCGGTCTTAAAGATGAAGTTTCCAGATAAGAATGTTTCGGATTTCAACCAGGAAGGAGTCATCAGATAGACAGACACTCTGACAAGGTCACCGGATAGCCTGGTGACTAAAAGATGTCAATTTTCAGAAAAGGTTGTTTTGGATCGTGAAGAAT
The DNA here is from genome assembly GCA_001602275.1 of Zoysia japonica. Lineage (NCBI taxonomy): Eukaryota > Viridiplantae > Streptophyta > Magnoliopsida > Poales > Poaceae > Zoysia > Zoysia japonica. Next base: position 213,482 of record BCLF01000149.1, on the reverse strand, counting down.
GGTCATCAGACATTCCGGTGCCTAAGGGTCAGATAGTATGGTGGTGCAACGTTGGGCAGTTTCGTGCTCTAGAAGAGCAGTCCAAAGAAGGCGACAATGGGTAAACCAGCGCATCTAACAGTCCAGTGTTGTTGGACAGCCCAGCAATTTGAGTCGCCTGCTAGTCCGACGCATGAAAAATAAGATATCCCAAGAGAAAGTGTCCAGCGGCCAGATATGACAAGGGAAGATATTGTGAGAGCTAAGGGCTACCAAGGAGAGTATAAGAGAAAGATAGAAGATCTATAGTGCTAGAGGAAGAGTAACTGAAGCATCCGTTCCTACAACTTGTGAGGCTTTAGGGGAGTTATTAGTCTTGTTATCCTTGGTTTAGGGAAGCCTAGATCGGTTATGAGTTCGGGATCGAGTTTTCATGATGTTTATGAAAGATATCACTAGTTTGTGTGCGGTTTCGGGTCCTCTACTTGAAAAAGACACCAAAAGTGAGCGTCCAAGCTTTGATACGCTTGTCATTGAAGAAGGTATTGCCCAAGGCAGTAGGGAACACCTGTGCTTTCACTCCGAGGGTGGAGCATACCTTGATAACACCGTTTAAAGAATGGCGTGAGGGACCGGTACTCAGATGGAAGTGGTCCAATGAGAAGTAGGGGAAGATGCAATCCTTCCAAAATCTCGGGAGAAATCTTGATCCTCTCTCTACTCTTTACACTTATCTTTAGCTTCAACATTCGTACTTGCAAGTAGTTTATATCGATAGATTGTACCTTGTTACTCTTGGCTATCATGCTAGTGTGCCTTCTTTGTTTGTCACTATCTTATCACTAGCATCGGTAAGAGCTGCTTGATTGCTTTTTTTTTTTGAAGAAAATTGATTGATTGCTTGCTTGCTTGATTGGCTCTTTGTGCCCCTAGAGTAGCTAGCTCCTTGCTCTTAGCTCCTTCCATGGTTATGTTCACTAGACCAGGTTGTTGCTCTTGTTTACCTTTGTCTAGTCGTAATGTTCTTTGTTGTTAACCTTTGCAGCATATTAGGTTGTCTTGCTTGTTCTGTTATTACTAGTATGCTATAAATTGAGTGTTGGCTTGCTAGTTGGTACCAAGTGGTAAAAAAGTTAGAACTAGTGAGTGCCTGATTCAATGCTCTTTTTTGGTCATTAATGTCCTTACAGTCGGACAGTCTGACCATCCGCCGGACAATCCGCTGTAGTTCCACAAAAAAGATGTTTCAAAGTACAGCGAATAAGAGGTTATCAGACAATCTAGTGCGTGAAGGTCAGAGAATCCGATGGTCAATGGTCAGAAAGTCTAGAGCTCTAGAAGATCAGCCTAGAGAAGGATACAGTGGATGATGTGGCGCATCAGACAGTTCGGTGCCAGTTGGTCGGACAGTCCGGTACTGTTGATACTCTAATTACTACAACCCTTAGTGACAAGACACTACATCCTTTTTGGGGAGCATGTGTGGCCAATGGCTAGGACCACGCTCTGTGGAATATGAGTCGCTGAGGGGCGGTGCTTCTCTAAAACGTTTTCGAATTTTGTTGCTAGGTAGAAATAGTTGTAGATTTGTTAAAATCGTACAAATAGGAGTTCTATGTAACATTTAATCTAAGCTTTATGTAGCATCATGGTTATTGTCATTTGGGCTCAAAATGCTAGAGGCGTAAATGAAAGAACAAGACAAATGCAGATACAGATGGGTCCGCAGCCCATGCATGGAAGATCTGGTGGCGCCGTTCAAATGATGAGTGCATGATGGGACTCAATTAGTTGACTTATCAGCTTATCTGAGTATATTAGAATTATTGGCTCATATTTATAATATTTGTAGGTCTCTGCATCAGATAGTACGTGCTGTAAGTCAAAATCAAGTCAGGTTTCATTTGTGTTTCAAGTCCAATGATGCTTCGTTGAGGTTTTTCAGGTTTTAATATTGTTTATATTTCTAGCTGTAAGAAAAACTTTGCAGTATTGGTTTGAATAATGCTTCAATGCTGACCTCAAAGAAAAGCTTTTCTAATGTTCTGAAAAGTTTTTTCAATTACTATGTTGTGAGTTTCCATACAAATTTGTGAGTATTTCAGGACTCCAAGAATTGCATCCCATATGTAACTTACATGTGCAGCTAACTGGTTTAGACCACTTCGTATGTGATCTTAGTGTTTCCACGCCTGTAAAATGTGGTGGAAAATATCAGCAGCTCATCTGATCATATTTTCTACCAATTTTGTTGCTCACACACTAGACCGTTTATTTGCCATGGCAATCCTTTACATACGCACGGAGGGTGGCACCAGTGCTATGGAAGTTGTATGGCACCGTATTTACATGTTTGCCATGTAGAAAGCTCTGGGAGATCCTCAGGAAAAAATTTAGAAAGAGAAGTGCATACAGAGAGATTACCGTTATGTGGTCAACATGCAGAAGTGGCACCCCATAATTTCATAGAATTTTATTGAGAGGGGGGGGGGGGGACCGGTCCCGCAGGCTCCCGAGGCGCGAGATTTCAGATTACTGTGGGCAAAACCGCGGAACCTATCAGCATCCGCATATGTACAAAGCTGTTTGATGACAGATAGCAACGTTGAGGAATACTTTAACGCAACAAGGCACAGTAGGCCAAGCCAAGCAACATCGTCGTTATATTAGTTTAATAAACAATATGACAGAAAATGCGTTCTATTAATTCGGCCAATTGAACTCAGAAGAATTGACCATTGACTTGTGTTTCTCATGTCTAATGTCCTTCGATAGATTAACACACCTTAAAAAGGCACTTTAACAGAGCAACCTGGACCAAGCCCGCTTCCCTTCGTAATCAGTCATGGCTGATACTCCTATAGCGCCGAAGAAGATGACGCTAAGCCAGGACCTATTGCAGGTGCTGACTGCAGGCGACGCTGCCCGTCTGATGGAGCTCCTTAGCTTGGACGGCCAAACAAACGGCCACGTCGCAATAAATGTGGCGGCGCCGCAGCCGCCGGGACCGGGAACCAGTTCCTGCCTCCTCGGTGTGACCAGCAATGGCAATACGGCGCTGCACCTTGTCGCGAGCAGAGGCCACGCCGAGCTGGTGACGCTCATCTGCGAGAAGGCGCCCTCGCTCGTCGCCACGCGCAACAGTGGTCTCGACACGCCGCTGCACTGCGCGGCGAGACGCGGGCACCGAGAGGCGGTGACCTGCCTCGTGTCGACGATGCTCCATGCCGGGGTTGAAGAGGCCGTGGCGGCGCTGCGGGCCACCAACTGCCGGGGTGACACCGCGCTGCACGAAGCCGTCCGGCACAGACGTGCGGAGGTGGTGGATCTTCTCATGGCGGAGGCTCCCGATCTGGCATCAGTAACAAGTGATGATGGCGTCTCCGCCCTCTATTTGGCGGCAACTACCGAATCCGTTCAGCTGGTACAGCTGCTGCTTCGTCCGTCGCCTGACGGAACGGCGTCGCCGACTTCGTTTGCTGGTCGCGAGGGGCGAACGGCTTTGCACGTCGCGGCAACCTGTAGCAGAGGTAAACGATTGAACAGTTTTATTTTTGGAAAAATGTTTTTAAATTAAATAGTAGTGTTTGATTTCCTTTTCTGGAAATATGCGATGAGTACCTACAATCAAATTTTGAGTTAGAGCAACTCAATAGATTGCTAAATTTTAAGTACCTAAAATCTGATTTAAGTAATTAGTAAATCACTTTAGGTAGTTAAAAAATACCTTAACTCCAACAGATACTATATTGTGATAGGTAAAACTTTTAAATCAGCCACACCATTCTTTATTCTGGCCCGTGGGCTAGTTACTCGGTAGGCTCAGTATGTAATTTAGGTTTAGTCACCATTCTCCACCGGCATCTGTTAAACACAGACGGTCACATATGACCACGTACGATCACGCCGTCGACTGGTAGGCTTGGAGCTGCATCGTTCCTGCGGAGAGGCCCTCCTTCTTACGTGCGAACTGCTGCCGTGCGGTGCTCTGCGTAGTTCGTGCGGCGTGGCCTGTTGCCGTCATGCAGCGACGAACGAGACTCGAAGCAGAAGCCGTCGGTGAGGGCAGGGAGCGGCGCTCCGGCGGTGAGGGCGTCGAGCAGCGGTCCGGCGGTGACGGCATCGAGCTGCGGTCTCCAAGCTTGGAGCACCAGGTCCGCGGAGAAGAAACCAGCGGATCACCGAAGAAGAGCGCGGCGGCGATTTTCTGACGCAAAAGCGAGGAAATCACTGGAGTATTGCGTGCGCAAAGCTGACTATTTTTGGTGTATAAGTAGCAATCTATTGGATGGGGGTTTTTTAATTTAATACCTAAATTTGTATTTAGGTACTTCATTTAACAATTTGTTGGAGCTACTTCAACAGGTACCTAAACTGAGTACCCAAACACTAATTTTGGTATTTTAACCTGAAAAACAACAGTCCACCAAATATCTATGTATATTTTAAGGTGAAAAACAACAGTCCACCAAAAGCAACTCTAACAGCTATCTAAAATTATTATACCTAAATTCATATTTAGATCGCTATACATCAGAAATGATATCTAATATAGTGTTCATCTCCAACATATATCTAAATTCAGCATTTCTCAAAATTTAAACCTACCATATTATCTTAATTTATGTCTCATTGGGTATAGTTTTGAGGTATAGGTAGACCTAAAGGATTGATATATGTGGGTACCTAATTTGGTGAGAATGGGAGTAGCTAAATTTTAGATACTGATATAGATATATGTTGAACTGCTACTTTTCATCTTAAGTACCTAAATTCATGTTTAGGTATTCAGTTTAGTTATCTATTGGACATGCTCTTAGTACCTAAAATTTAGCTATCTACATCTTCACCAAATGCGATACCTACATATAGCAATGCTTTAGATCGACTTATCCTTCGAATTTTTTTTTTACCTATGTATATTTAGATACTTGTTAGAATTGGAAACTTGTTTAGCTACTTATACTGATTAAACAACTACCTCAATATTAATTTAGGTACTTGAATTTTAAATATCTGTTGAATTTGCTCTTAGGCACTACATATACTCCCTCCCTTCTTAAATTGTTATCGTCGTTAACCTCTAAC
>BCLF01000149.1:189970-207647 GCA_001602275.1 Zoysia japonica | reverse complement strand
TGGATATGTTTTCTTCAGTAATTTTTATTTTTTCAAATAATTTTGTTTCAATTAATTAATTAATTTTCTCTCCTCCACTAATTATGTTACATTTCACACAGTAATTTTTTTGTATTTCTTCAGTAATTTCCTCTCCTTCAGTAATTTTTTTTCCAAATTCCTTCAGTAATTTTTGTTTCCTTAAGTAATTTTGTATTGAATATTTTAGAAAGAGTAAATTTCGCAAAGCTACATGTATTTTGCCAGCCTTATCACAAAATTACAGATTTAAACTATAATTTCAAAAAGCTACAGATTTTGTATCAAATTTATCACAAAACTATAGATTTTATATCTAATTTATCACAAAACTACAAATTATATGCATATGTTTCTGAAATCACTGTAGCAAATCTGTAGTTTTCTGAAACTATGGCTTAAATATGTAGTTTTGTGATAATATTGACAAGAAACCTGCAGTTTTGTGAAGTTTACTCTTTTAAAAATTTATCTTACTTTAGTAATTTTATTCAATTCCTTTCAGTAATTTTTTGGGGTGTAAAATAGTTATTCTACACTCTGAACGTAGAACAATGCTATTGTATGTGTGTGTATATATACACACACACAACCAGACTATAATAAATTTACACTCATCACGCAGAAATGGTTGAAAACATATTGGCCTGGGATCCGAAGAGCCCAGCCTTGTTGACCACAGTTGATTCATCAGGGAGAAGTCCTCTTCATTTTGCAGTGGAGAGTCACAATATCGATGTGGTTAAGTTGTTTCTGGACATTGACAGTCACATTGCTCGCATTCCTGACAACAAAGGATTATTCCCGCTGCATTATGCTGCTGCTTGGGGCAGCTTGGACATGATCGATGAGCTCATAAAGACATGCCCTGACTACCATGAGTTGGTTGATCAAGATGGAATGAATCTACTTCATTTTGCTGTTGAGAGTGGCAATAACACGGCTGTTAGCTACATTTGCCAATATGACAGGTTCAATATACTTTGGAATGCAACAGATTTCCAAGGTAACACAGCACTCCATTTAGCTGTTAAAAATAGCTGCGCACGGATTGTGTGCACGCTATTGCATACGCCAAGTGTAGAAATAAACATCAACAGTAAGGGCGGTCTAACTCCCATAGATATTGCTTACATAGCATATAAAGCCTCATCTTCGCGATATTTCCTGGTAAGGCCTGCTTCCCCAACGCCACCGTGTCATCTTTTATTTTTGTCTAGCTTGATATTGAATTATGTGCATATTACGTTGTAGATAATTCCAAGTATGCTATTTTGATAAACCAAATCACTGACCTAAAATCGGTCACTGGGAGATTACCACCACCTCTAAAGGTTATTTCGTTTAATTAGAAGACCAACTTAACTAGATTTTTTTTTGCGATGGAACTTAACTAGAATTTGGCTGAAAAGTTATGAAAGCTTGGTTCAGCCGGCTACCAGCGCTTCACACAAGAACTCATGACATGTCTAATCAACCATGCTAATCAGGTAAACCAACGTGGCTTTTTAGTCAGCCATGAAATTCGCAGAGGGGCAGAGCCACGTGCGCTTCTAGGTCAATTGAGCTGATAATTTCTGTTAAACACAAGGTAAATGGATTAAACAAGTCTCACAGCCCCTGAGAGCTGCCAGGAGGAGTCCGCGCTATAAAAAAAAGTGACTGTAATAGTATTCCTCAAATACATGGGCATGTCTTTTTCTTTCTTGAAGTTAGAACTTATTTAACCTTAAAAGTGACTGTAAAGGTATTCCTCAACTAAAATTGATTTGGAATGGTATTTAACAGCTCATCGTCTTTGTGATGTTAGTTTTCGATTCTCCCAGCTTTGTGATGTATCCTCCATTCTCTTCTAATTAATATATTGATTTTCACACTCCACAGGATCCAGCTTGCATGGTGATTAATTGTCTACATTGGGTGGGTGCACAACATAGTTTTTATATAAGAGACATAGTCGAGAAAGATAAGGAATCATCCAAGGAAGAAAAATGTGCCGAAGGCTACATGAAGGGCAACGGAACAATAGCATCAGCTCTTATAGCTACAGTAACATTCACCGCAGCTGTCACTGTTCCAGGTGGTTTTATCGCCGATGATCACTCTCATCCGGGGATAGCAATACTGGCGAAACGGTTTGCTTTCAGAGCATTCGCCGCGTCAAATGCACTAGCCTTCCTATGCTCCATTGTAGCGACCTGCTACTTCATATACGGTGGTGCAAGAGAAGTACCATCTAGCCATCGATGGTCCTACAACGCTCCGGCGTCTGGGCTGCTGCCGGTTGCGGTTCAGTTCATGACCGCGGCTTTTGCATTTACGTTTCATCTGGTGCTGGGTTCAGCCAACCATGGGCTCATAATCTTTGTCTACTTTGTATCTTCAGTTGCTGTCCTCTTCTGCTTCCCGGGCATTTGGGTTCCATTCTTTCTTGGGTATGCAAAGGTATTATGGCGACGAGGCGGATGGATGGGTTTTCTGCTCCAAGTCAAGAGGATACTGTTTGCTGTACTGATATGTGCCACCTTCATTGTCGCCATCGTGCTAGAGATAGCTTTGCCAGATCACTGAGTTAATTATTTGAGAAAGCTCTACTGTACCGTTCCCTTTTATTTTCAAATTTCTCACCCGCATTCTCAATTCCACAAGCCGTGTTAAAATGCATATTGAGATAATTTCTTCCATGTCATTACAATTTGTCTCCTTCTTTGCCATCGAAAAAGTGCTTATCCCATGTGTGCAGGGGCGGACCCAGCAATAGGGCGAGGTAGGGCAGCCACCCTACCTAACGGTGGCGCTGATCCCCTCTACCCCTCCTTCCGGCGAGCTCCCCTCAGCTCTGGAACCTGCCGGCGGAGCAACCTCCATGGATTTCTTTGGTTGAGGAAGAAGAAAGCAATACGAAAGGATACAATGGCTACTGGCTGCCTTAGTCCCATTACACATCACAGAACAAGGCCCAACTGAAGCCCAACATGCCTACTCGGCCCCAAATTCACCCCACGGCCCTGAAATCCCATCGAGAGTAGATCTAGCAGCAGCGACAAGATGCTAATATTGATAAAGAGATTTTTAGAAGACTTGGTCCGGACAAAGTTAAGAAAATATTAATGAAAGAACTAAAAATGAACCTTTCTAAGAAGACTAGAAGAACAAAACTGTCAGGATCATATCTCTCAGATACTTACGACCCGGGGTTACTCGACGACCCAAGCTACAGTCTACAGCCCATCAACAACGATCGACCCACATTCTTCGTGAGCCGAGAGGAAGATTTTCGCAGGTTTTGGTGAAGCCCAACCAAAGAGTCGGGCGCATCCAGGGACAAAAGCCACCCCGACCCCCGTGGGTCTGGGACTGCGTAACAACAAGGCTTGACCGTCCGATAACCAAGTAACCGACTTACTTTCTAACCTCGAGGTCGAGCGACCAACCTGCGACAAGGCCCCTGTCAGTACAGAAATTCCTGGCGATTGTACAGAGGAGGCAAGGAGGTAAAGCAACTCTGTCCCCCTCGGCACTGAGTAAGAGACAGGCGAAGGACGACAGCTGGTATCAGAGGGCCGTCGGGCACAGGCACCAGGGAATCGCCAGAAGATCATTCTCAAACATGTCGTCGGCCCCACCCATCAGAGGAAGCTCCGTCTAGCGAGGACCAAGTTTGGTTGTGGCCCCGCTCATCAGAGGAAGCCTCGTCCCACGGGGACCGAGTTTGGCTACGACCCCACTCGTTAGAGGAAGCCCCGTCCCGCGGGGATCAAGTTTGGCTGTGATCCCACTCATCAGATGACGTCTTGTTCTGTGAGAGCCAAGTTTAGCTACAACCCTCACCCGTCAGGGAGCCGGCCATTTTCATCCTGCTTTGTAACCTCGGACCAGCCTCTATATAAAGGCTTGTCGGGGACCTCTGTATAACGAGAGACGTAACAAGACTAGAGATTAGTTCAATACACACCCACATAGGCGTGTTAGAGACTCTGTCCGCGTAAGAGCCCTTCCGCCATTGTAATCCGCTCGGTCATAGTGAGTTCGTCATTTCTAACCCCTGCACGTAGGGTATTACACCTCGCGGTGGTTCGAACCAGGTTACATTTTTGAGTCCATCGTGGATTAGGCCATATCGATCAGGAAGAAGCGCACCGTACCCCCTTCGATCGTATAAATTTGTACTGTGCTGGTGTACGGAACACCGACAGTTGACGCACTAGAAAGGGGCCTTGTGGTGCGCCTTACTTCATCATCGATGGCTTCGATCTTCGCTGTGGTGGGAGCGACCTCAGTCTTCCGCCTGCGCTTCGAGAGTTTCATGATCGCCTTCCCTCCGGATGGCCAATCATGGCGCGTCCTTGTCTTCACCACCAGTCAGGCCTTCCGCTTCGGGAGCCTGGACTTCATCGCCAACACCGACGGCGAACTCCGTCTCCGGGTGCTGTATGCCAAGCGCGTGGCCCGACGTCGTCGAACTCGCACCGCGTTGGATCATGACCCATCGCGTGAGTGTTTCATGCTCTACGGTACGAGTGCTGGGGGCACTCCCCTCGGTGCAACACCTACTGGCGACAGTTCGCTAGGGCATCGAGCAACAAGCATCGTAGAGGAGGCTCTGCGATGCAGATCGTCTGCCTAGAAGGCCAACTCCGCCCGACAGGATGAATCGCCACCTTCAGCTGCCGTCAACCTTCAGAACCGAGCCCGTACCACCTATCAATAGATTATGGCGGCGGACACGCCCACCTTCGACCATGCGATCGACAACGTAGCGGCGTCTGCGAAAATTCTTCACGAGTTCGTGACCCCAGTGAACCCTATGGTCATTGAAACCCATAGTCGTCTTCGCGCCTTCCTCGACGCTGCGCTCCAGCAGCAAGGGACCGAGGTGCCTCCACCTCCGCCGCCGTCGTCTGAGGTCCGTAGCAGCCAAAGATCGGGCGGCGAGGTTCATCACACCATCAACGCTCGACGACAAGCCAGAATCGAGTTCCACGTTGAGTCACGCGAGGAACGAACTCCTGGGTACTCCGAACGCAGTCGCCGAGAACGAATTCCCGACAATCATGACCGCCAGCTCGCCCACAGCTACTCTTGGAGCCCCAGCCCCGATGGGGTCGGGCCCCGTGCCTTCGGACGCACCATCCGACGTGCGCGGTTTCCAGATCGATTTCATGCACCCTCCAACATCATCAAGAATACCGGTGAGACCAACCCCGCCCACCAGCTCGAGGATTATCGTCTCGTCGACAGAGCCGAGGGTGCAGATGACCTGTTCGCCATCCAGTATCACCCACTTTGTTAGTGCATCTGGACCCCTTGTGGGTTTTGGTGATAAATGACAATGTAATTAAACAGCTAATGCGTTCTATTGAGCTCTATGAAGAATTGCAGGTAATCAAAAAGAAAGAAAAGATAAGACGTGCCTAAAACAGAGCTTATTGAAGATTTCTATTGTTTTATTTTCATATTTGAGTTTAGGCATGTCGTACTATTAAGAGGGACAGGAAATGAAGTGGAAATTCGAAGGAAATGCTCAAAATCCAGCCTAAACATCATTTTCCAGAACACCTCTGGCCAGAGTGTCTGGCCTCAGACCGGAGTCTCCGGCCTATTTTAATCGAGTCCAGAGGACCCCTTGCCGGAGTGTCCGGCCCTCTGGCTGGAGACTCCGGGCTTTTTTCTGGGACTCCAATACACCCCTCGTCGGAGTGTCCGGCCCTAGGCCGGTGCCTTCGGGAGTTTTTATCCAGACTCCAGTACGCCCCTCGTCAAAGTGTCCGACCCTCGAACCGAAAACTCCAAGTATTTTTCACCGAGTCTAGTACACCCCTTGTCGGAGTGTTCGGCCCCTGACCAGAGACTCCGACGTTTGAATTCTGCCTCCTTGTTTCCAGTCGGAGTGTCCGGCCTAGAGCCGAGGACTTCGGTGCCGGAGTTTTCAGCCCTTGACCGGAGACTCTGGTTGTTCTGGCATCCCAATGACTCTTTGAGAGGAGAGGAGTATAAAAGACTCCTCCCCAACAGGAAGAACTAACTCTTAGCCTCATTTTTGACCTAATACTCTTGAGCTCATTCTCACTCTCTCTCGTACTCTTGCTAAGGTTTTCTTGCTTAGATTTGAGCAAGAGAAGTGAGAGGGCAATCTTTTCAAAGGTTTTGAGAGCATCCCCTTGATTACCAAGAGCATTTGTGGAGGTGAAAACTTGATTTCGCGTTTGTTACTCTTGGAGCTTAAGGCTCCTAGACGACTAGGCGTGCTCAAGAGCTCCCAACTCATGTGGTGAAGCCTCGGAAAGTTTGTATTGCCCTCTCGAAAGGGATTTGATAGTGAAGCACTCATCTCAACTTTGGTGGTCGTTTTGAGAGAGAGAAAGGGTTGAGTGCAACCAGGTTCTTTATGAACCTCTCAACGGAGACATAGGATCCTTTGTGGATCTGAACTCCGGGATAAATCCTTGTGTCTCCGTGTGCTTCTTGTTTACTATCGGTTTGAGATCTACTACTCGCTTCATTTATATTTCCGCATCAATCTATTAGGGTAGATTGTTCTAGCTTCATTTACTTGTTCCTATTGGCTCTAGTACTTCCGCGTTATCTTTTGGTTCAAGTAGATTTGCTAGATTTAACTTTAAATTCCTGCATTCAAAGTTCTCTGCAGACCGGAGTGTCCGGTCAATAGCCGGAGTCTCCGACGTCGGAGTGTTCGGCCTGTGGCCGGAGTGTCTGATGGACTGACAGTTTGTTTAAGTCTTAATTTGCAGAAAATTTTTAGGCCACTTTCATACTTTTTCTGTCTGACTCGGCCAGAAGGTGGCTCGAGCACCTTCCCGAAGACAGCATTCGAGATTGGTCCAACCTTCTCCGAATCTTCATTGACAACTTCTAGGGAGCTTCTCTCTTCTCCCTATGATTACATGCTCGACAGGCCTCGTCTTTGCTAGCACAAATGTGCAGGGATTGTGATCAGTCCAGCCCCCCTGTTTGGATTTTCTTCCGTGTTTGTTGTGGAAAACTAAAACATTGGATAAAATCTATATACTAAGTATGCAGAAATGACAGCAACAGCCTTGTTAATAGGCCTAGCCAGTCTCAAAGATTAAATTCCAAACTTGTACTCGATCTGAATTTTGGTCTAGAACATTAATAATCCGAGAGTATATTTTGGTATGCAAGTTTGACTACTTAAATGCAAAAAAAAGTTACCAAGAAAATTCATATGCAAGTTTAGGTTCATTCATTTAGCGCAGAGCTTAGTCTTGTATTAGAACACCGCCAAGGAAACACCCCTTATTTAACACTCAGTCTTCCTGATATTAAAAGGATTTAACAAGAACCTGAGATCGTGAGGATGTGAATTATTTGCACTTCTTATAATAGTAGAGTGAATGCATCGTGAAGGTGAACTATTGCCAAGAGGGAAAAAAAGACAAAACGGAGGAGGGATAATAGTGTAGAGTAAGGCCCTGTTTGGTAATGCTCTGGCTCCTCCAAAAACAGCTTTGGTTTTGGCTTCTTTGAAAAAGGCTTTTATGGCTCTGACTCCAGCTCCTTAAAAAACGTTTGGTAGATCGTTTTTTCTGTAGGATCTCCTATTATATAATACTAGATTACATAGAAGAATACCACATAGACGAAGGAGCCATGGAAAAGCTGCCTTTTCGTGGCTCCTCGCTTCACCCCTGACTCCTCTTAAAAAGTAAAAAAAAAACGGCTCCTACTAAAAATGTTTGGTAGAATTTCAATTGAAGCCGATCAAAAGGCCAATGAAAAAGCCCTACCAAACGGGCTCTAAATATTGAATTAATCACCAAACCATTTTTTCGAGAATAAGATAAAGTCCAACTTCTTCCCTTCAAGTATAGCCAAAGATCAAATAGCCCTCTAAACTATTTTTACCCCCCCCCCCAATGAAATGTCATTTTATCCAACTATCCCCTAATCTCTCCTTAATATAAACGTTCGTAGATGTCGTCTATCTCACTTTTTTGGTGTGACGTTTCCTATCTTTTATTTTGGTGTTACACTTTATCCTCAGACTTCTGTGACCCTTCCGCCCTTTCCTCTCGGTGGCCGGGGCGGGGCGGCGATCACTGCCCCCCATGACCACTGCCGCCCTGCCTCCCAGTAGTCGCCGCAAGTCATCGGTTCGCCGCCACCCCGTCTCCGGTTTGACGCCCCGTCTCCAGTTGGACACCCCGCCCGGCACGGTCGCAGCACCAATCTCCGATTCGACGCCCCACCACGGACACCGCCGCCCCATCACCAGATCGATGCCTCACCCCAGCCACCGCCACCAAGTCTCTGGATTGACGCCCCGCCCCGGCCTCCACCACCCCGTATTCAGTTCGCCACCCCGCCTAGGTCGCCGCTGCCCCGTCTCCGGTTCGATGCCCCACACCGGCTCCAGTTCGACGTCCACCTCTCGACCGCCGCTGCTAAGTCATCGGTTTGGTGCCCTGCCCCGACCGTTAGCGCCCGGTCTCTGGTTTGACGCCCCGCGCCAGCCACCGCCACCCCGCCACCAGTTCGACGCCCCGCCTAGGCCATCGCCGCCAAGTTTCCAGTTCGACGCCCCCGCCCTGGCCGCCTCCGCTCCGTCCTCGGTTCGACGCACTAGATGTCCTGCCCTCCCCCCTTTGGCCCTTTCCTCGACGGTAACTTTCTATTCGTCAATTGATACACACACGTCCTCATCTTTTCTTTAGCATTACCTCAATCAGATTCTAATTTTGTTTCCTGTTGATGCTAATTACACTAAAAGCACGGTTTCAAAGACAATTCTTAAATTGGGCAACCTTCTACCTTGCTCTATTGGCACATCCACCTATGGGTATAGGTAAGCCCTCACTATGTGGCAAGGCCTTCGAAACTTGACTAAAATAAAAGCCATGAATTGCAGCCTTGTACAGTTTGTCACAGGTTTCTCACTTTTTCTTTATTTTGGTCTTGGCCTTTACCTTGTGAGGTATTGAACGATTAGTTGAGATTGTGCCACTATGAATTTTGTTAGATGTTATGATAACTGTCCTTTATATACCCAATTGAGATATAGTGTCTAATTTTGTGCTAGATCTGATTTCGTGCAATGAGGTTATCACTAAGACTTTACCATACAATTAAACCTGCCACATGGTAAATATGGACAGGGTTAGAAATTTTGCGATACGACAGACACAACATGTTGTTTTAATAAGTACTGAATTTTGTTATCTTGGTTGAGCATATGCAGATATATTCACCTTTTTTAGAATATTATCAATTTAGTGTTTTTTAAGGAAGCTTTAAACACAGTAAGAGTGTTTTTAGATTATTATTTTATTTCTTTTTCTTTTTTGTCATGATTATTATCATGGTGTTGTGGTAAAATTTATATTCAGATATCTATCAGCATAATGATACTGGGTCACCTTGTAAAGTTTTGTAAAATTTATGCCATTGCTTTTTTTTTGTCAATATATATCAGCGTTGCAACTAAGTACTAATTAATCTTGGCCTTTTGTTTATGTGCATGCTGGTGCTCCTCTTATTCTATTTGTGTATATTGTTAGAATTATGAAGGCTGTTAGATTGTATAGGCTTTCTTGAATGTTTTTCGAATTAAGAAATAGGAACACAATTCTTTCATCAGACAATTACACTAATGAATATGTCAAAAACATGATTTTAAGAGATGGCCTCAAAAACTAGATTTATTATTCTCAAAATTTTTGTATGCCGTGAGACATGTATGGACAGAGAATAAAAGATTATTAGTATTGAAATACAACCGTCATAGATGAGGGAATGAAAGATAGAAATATGTATTTTTGTTATTTATATTATTATTATTGTAAATTTTATATGTAGTAAATATGAATGCTTTATGAGATTATTATATTTTAGCATTAAATCATCAAACATTAAGTACTATCTATGATAAAGGATAAATAAAGGATTGAAGTGAAGTAGATGAACTACGTGTTCATGCTCCGGATCTTTTTTATTGACGATGTAGTTCATTTGGAAAGTGGTTAAAAATATTGACGTAGCTCAAAAAGTAGTTTCCATTTTTGCCCTGCAGTTCCGCTCGCTCGACGGCGACTCACCCTCAGATCGAGCGCCCCTGAACGTCGTCACTGCCGCCACCGAACCTGCTCTTCGATCCCACGGCGAGCTCAATCGATCTGAGTCCACGGGTTCGTGGACCTCGCCACGGCAACTGCCCTGCTCGCCTTCGTGAACCTCGCCGCGACAGTAGCCTTGCTCGCCTTCGTAAGCGCCGGCGCCTCAGCTACCTCGACCCACGCATCTTCCTTCTGCTCAGTCTACACGGCCATGGTGCCCGCACGCTGCTATTCGTGGTCTGGACGCCCCTCATCCCCCTCATCCTGGTGGTCCATTTGCACTTCGAGTTTTGTCCCCTCCGTCGTTGCCGCCATTCTTGAGGGCCTAACCCAGGGGAGCTGGTGAGGCGAGCAGGCGAGGAGGAAGGTGAGGTCAATGCGCCATGGAGGAGGGAGCAGTGGGAGGCTCTGGATCGAGAGGAGGTAAAGCTCTGGATTGAGAGGCGAGCAGGCAAGGTGAGGCACGGAGGAACGTGCTGTTACCTGTATGTGACTCAGCCGTGAGGACTGCTGCGTATGTTTCCTTAATCTCCTTAATCTCTCAGAATTAGAGGGCATAAGTGTCTATTCACTGTTTTCTTAATTTTTTCGAACTGGTCAGATGCGTCAATAAAAAAGATCCGGAGGAAGTAATTTATACTATTAAATATAATGTATCAAGTTAATCGTGTATTCACGCGTGTGTATAGAAGAGTATAATACTTCGAAGAATATTTTTGAAACTCACAACATACAACATAGTAACTGAAAAAACTTTTTAGAACATTAGAAAAGCTTTTCTTTGAGGTCAGCATTGAAGCATTATTCAAACATGAAATACTTCAAAGTTTTTCTTACAGTAGAAATATAAACAATATTAAAACCTAAAAAACCTCCACGAAGCATCATTGGACTTGAAACACTAATGAAACCTGACTTAATTTTGACTTTCAGCACGCACTATCTGATTTAGAATTTTATAGAAATTAATTCAATTTTAAAGAAAAAACATTAAAAATAGAAAAAATTCCTATGTTCCAAGAGGCATTAACATGGCTATTCACGACGAGTATGCTGCGTGAGGTCTACCTTTGCCTGCATGCTCATCTCAATGTCAAAGACAGGGCCATTAGGCAAACGCAAATAAACTATCGTATATTCCCCTATCCGCAAAAAAGGGAGAACGAAGTGTGCTCTGCAGGGTGCTGTGAGGAAATGCCTACGTTTCCGTACGGGGACCAAGAATCTTTCCTTAGCAAAGTTTTTAATATTAATTGACAATGAGCTGACACGAATCCGTCGTAGCCTAGCTGGCGATCCGTTGTAGTCTAGCTGGTTAGGATACTCGGCTCTCACCCGAGAGACCCGGGTTCGAGTCCCGGCAACGGAATGTACTTTTTGCTCCTCCTATAAACGCAAAATTTATCTTCTACAAATGAAACAGCCTTCCAGACGAGCTCATTCGCCATACTTACTGCTGTTTTGAGAGTTATTCCAGAAATGAATTCTCAGCTATATTTCTTTCGAACCACAAGACAGCAATTGTACTCACTACTCAGTAACTCGTGCCAATCATTATTTTGGATACATAAAATCAAAATAATAGTTTTAGGAAAGTGGGATATCTGCTGGACCTAAACAATCTGGGCCAGGGTCAATCTTTCCCTCCTGTTTTCCAAAAAAACTTGACCCTGGAGGTAAAACAGTCCCCACAGTTTTCTTTTTAATAAGCAACTGCGAGGAGCTGAGAAAATCCACAAAGCTTGAATCCTCAGGGAGCCGCCCTTTTCAGGCCACCCTATACACGAGGTTCTGCCAACCACGGATCAGTTCAGACCAAGTAAATAGGACATAAATGATGTGTAGACCAACTTTGAAACCCCCCTTCCATACAAGCAACCTCAATTCTGCCATTTAAAACTGTGCCTGCGATTCTGCAAAGCATGGAAGAGAGAGAATTGTTCAGAATGAATTATAACATGCCCATATATTTTGAATATAGAATGCAGGACCATGAGTTTGCAGCTTATCTTTTGAAAGGGAGTGGGTACTAAAAAAGGCAACATATCAAGTGCAACCACCTAGTTGATGCACTCGTGCAGTGAAAAAAATTTTCAAGAACAAATCAAGGGGGAAAATTCCTACATAAATGATGTGCTCAATCGAATGCTAAACAACCATGTAAATCAACTTCAAAATAAAAATGCAGAAGACATTATCTTCCAAAATAATTGAAGCAGCAAAACAAAATAAATTTTCCCTGAACAGGAATATATCCTTTTTTTGTTTGTTTATATTCTGTCATGACTTTCAAAATTTTGTTCCTTTCACATAGAACAAATCTAAGTCAAATATATATAGTTGGCTGAATTATGGCTTGAAGCCCAAACTGGATGGCAGGCGCTGGTGAAACAAATATGATTATGGTCATTGAGATGCTGATGCCTCACCTTGTCAAACAGAAGATAGGTGTATACTTAATAACAAACAAAATTGTTTCTATATTCTACATATTGTTTAATTTTATCTAACACTGAAGGAAACTTCTGGTCAGCAAGTTACCCATCTCAGTTTTTATCATCACGTACTGATGCGAACTTCAACTCTAGTTTTCTCATCTGATGCTTGGGGACAAAAAAAAATCACCAAGGAAACCAGCAAGAACGAAGCCTAGAGGAGCACATCATAATATGATTTGGCTAACTTTCATCATTCCAGGTTGGAACAAATACTAATCTTTGCACATAAAATAAAAACAAATCTAAGACTGCGGGAAATTTCTGGTCAGCAAGTTACCCATCTCAGTTTTTATCACCACGTGTATGCAAACTTCAACTCTAGTTTTCTCATCTGGTGCTTGGGGATATAAAAAAAAATCACCAAGGAAACCAGCAAGAATGACGCCTAGAGGAGCACATGATAATATGATTTGGCTAACTTTCATCATTCCAGTTTGGAACAATCAACAAATACTGATCTTTGAACATAAAATAAAAACAAATAATAATAAGGCAATGGCAAAGCCCATAAAATGTTTTTATGACAAAAATATATGGGATTACTAACTCATCAGGAATGGTTACTTATGTTAACAGCAGCGCAAAGAAAAGAATACCACATCAATATTTATAGTGAAAAAATTAAAAGACAGGCATCCTAGAAAGGAGAATCCAAATATATCTAAAACTGTTCTACATTTCCCAATTGAATGTGCAGCATTAACCACTACAGAAAGGAAAGGATACTAGATGGCCAAAACTCAATTGATTGTCAGAGGCTACCAATCTAAAATTTATAATCAATGGTGCAAACTTTCAACTCATCTTTTAACCATGTGCTTAGTATTTTAAGAAAATTATGACCAAGAGCACTGATAATAATTAACCTAGCTGAGCACACCATGTTCTGATTTGGCTAACTTTCATCATTCCATTGTGGTAAAATGGTTGAACATAGCCAGAAAACAAAACTGTATAACGAAGAAAACTAAAAGCGAAGGCATGGACAGAAACTCACTGAAAAAGTTATATGCAACAGTGTTGAGTGCTCAAAATAATTGAGAGGCAATGAAAATAGAAAGAGGGCTACCTTGGTACATAATTTACCTGCGTAAAAATTCCACTTAAGCTTATAAAGAGCATGCTGATTCAGGAGTACTTGATTTCCATTGATAAGTATTTGCAGTTGGCAATTAAGTTACCAAGTAGCAATAGAATATCAGTACCAAATTATACTCCTTGCTACCTAGGATTTTGAGATCCAAATGTTGTTCACTCAGAATTGAAAGTCTGTCAAAATACTCTCACTAGTTCCAAAAACATTATTTGCCAACCCACAGTAGTGTCAAATCTTTTTAGCGCACCAAAACACTCACTAGTTCCAAAAACATTCTTTGCCAACCCACAGTAGTGTCAAATGTTTTCAGTGCACCAATAACGTCAAGTACTATAGAAGGCAGATAACTTCAGTTCGTTGAGTTAAGCCTGCAACATTCCAAGCATTATAAATTCATAATGCAAATTTTGTAGTGTGTTGGTGCATCCAGTAAACAAGTATTACAAACTTATAATGCAATTTTGTAGCACCGTGGTGCATCCAGTGAGACTGCACGTTAAAAGGATCTAGAAGCATGCTGAGACTTGGCAATCTCTCTCAAAACTGCACCTACAACAGCAGCCTGCTCAAGACATTCAGCCCTGTTCAAAGCATCTAGAAGACTGATGCATGCCTTTACATTAATTCTACATCCACGTAACCGAGTTTCTTCAAAAACCTGATATGCTTCAATTGCTCTATTTGCATTACTCATTCCCTCTATAAGAGCATTGAAACTTGCAGCATCAGGGACCCCACCATTTGCTTTAAACCTCTCAAAAAGGCTGCAGGCATCTGCTATGTTCCCTGCCTTTGCAAGCCCAGAAATCAAGGTTGTGTAAGTCACAACATTCGGGACCAACCCCTGTTTCTGCATTTCTTGCCAGAACACAAAAGCTTTATTGTATTTCTGTGTCCGGCAAAGGCCATTTATCAGAATGCTGTACGTGTAAGTGTTTGGTGAACATTTCATTTCCTTCATTGACTGGAAACAGATAAGAGCCTCATTGATTTCTTCAGCTTTGACTAAAGCATCCATAAGGCTGTTCCATGTATAAACATTTGGTGTCAAATCCTTCTTTATCATCTCTTCTAAAATTAAATAAGCTTCATCTATCCTGCCAACCTTTCCAAACCCATCGATTAGGGAGCTGTAAACAATAACATTCAATTCTATTCCTTTAGATTTTGCTTCCTCAAAAATCATGTAAGCCTCATCCAACCTATCAATTTTAGCCAAACCATCAATGACGGATCCATATGTAGCAACCGTAGGAAGTACACGTTTTGCTTTCATCTCCTCAAGAACTTCATAGGCCTTGTCTACCTTTCCAGATTTGCAGAATCCATCAACAACCGCATTGTAAGCCCGGGCATCAAGAATGAAACCTTGCTGCTTCATGGCATGAAAAATGTTGGAGGTTTCCCTAGCCTGACCAGCTTTTGTGAGACCATGAATCAAAATGGAATAACTACGGACATCAGGAAGGAAACCATAACCCTTTATGTCCTCAAATATTGCTCTTCCCTTTTCAACGTCACCCGTTTTGAAAACACAGTCCATGTATGTATTGAGTAGGGTAAGGTCAGGTTGGCATCTTCGACGCGTCATCTCTTTGAAGATTTTGTGGCCATCTTCTTTCCTTCCGTGCATAAAAAAGTTCCTTATCAAGGATGTATATACAACAGGATTAGCACTGTGGCCCGCATCTAACATTTTTTCAAACAAGTTATAGGCATCATCAACCTTCCCTTTCTTTCCTAATCCATCAATAAGGGAGCAATACGTCACAGAATCAGGATAACAGCCTCTCTGACTTGCAATTTCAAACATTGAATAGGCCTCCTCAAGCTTCTTAGCCTTGCACAATCTATCAACCATAATATTAACTGTTAACAAGTTTGGGAAGAGACCAGCACGTTCCATATCATCCCGTGTCTTATAGGCCTCCTCAACCCTACCGGCAATGCAAAGCATATCAATAATAATGTTATATGTTGATGAATTTGGCTCTGCGTCCTTCTTCATGGCATCAAACAAGTTTAGTGCCTCATCAATCTTCCTCTTCTTCCCAAGGCAAGTAAGAATTGAATTGAACGACACAACAGATGGAATACAACCCCTTTCCCTTAATCGCTCAAGCAGCTTATAAGCATCCTCGAACTGCCCCGCAGACCCATATCCCATGATCATAGTATTGTATGCATATGCACAAGGCACTGACCTTTCTGCCTCCATTTGATTAAACAGCTCCTCAGCCTCATAGAGCCGCCCTGCCTTGCACAGCACCCAAATCATGCTCGTGTATGACACATCATCTGGCCTAAGCCCTTGAGCCTTTAACTCGTGGAAGAACTTCCAGGCCATGTCCACATTCCCAGCCTTCCCGGAACAATCGATGCACACATTGTACAAAACAATATCTGGCTCGAGGCAGCTCCCTTTCACCTCATCCACAAGAGCTAAAGCGCCCTCCACACGCCCCTCTCGGGCCAGCGCCCGCACCAATGTCGTGAACAGTGGCACGCCCACCTCGTACCCGATCTCCTGCATCTGCCGCAGCAGCTCCAGCGCGCGCTCCGGCTGCCGCGCCTCCGCCAGCGCGCCAATCAGCACCGTGTAGGCCGAGAACGCCGGGCGAAACTTCAACCGTCGCATGATACCGATCGCGTGCTGGGCGTCGTCGAGGCGGCGGGCACGGACGAGGGACGCGACGAGGTCGGCGCAGGCAGGGTTGGGGAGTCCGTACCCGAGAACGCTCATCTCCTCCAGGACCTTATCGAGGGCCGCAAGGTCGTGCGAGAGGAACGGAAGGACGGCATTGTAAGCGTTGGCGGGGAGAGGATGTGAGGATGAGGTGGAGGACGCGAGAAGGAAGAAAGGGGCGGCAAGGGAGGGATTCTTGAGAGCTCGAAGGACGGGAATGACGACATCAGTAGCGGAGGCGGGGGCGGCGGAGAGGGACGAGGAGATGACGCCGGCGAGGTCGGCCGTCCAGGAAGGGGCAGCGGAGAGGAGGCGAAGGACCTCCGCGGCAAGTGGGTTAGGATGGTGCGGTGGTTCGGCGGCGGTGGAGAGGCGGCGGAGCAAAGTGGACGCAACCAGGATCGGGCGGCGAGCCGCCGGCGCCGCCATTGAGGGGTTGTTTTTTTTTTAATTGATGGAGGGTATTGGTAAAAACCCTAGCGGGCGTTCAGGGCAGGAATTTTTTTTTAATCTGTTCAGGGCAGGACATTTGGGCTCTTGCAGAAACGGAAAGCTTCGGTTCTGATCCAATTTTATTCCATTGTACTCTGCGTCCCAAAAATAAGTATCATTTTTTATTTTTAGAAATCACGTTTAACTATTTATTTTATTTAAAATATTTTAAAAATATTGTTCATTTTATAAATTGTTTTATTATTAGAATTACTTATTTATTTTTATATTTGCAAAAAAATTAATAAGACATATAAAATTTAAAAAACATACTCCCTCCGTTCTTTAATTATTGTCGTTGTTGACTTTTAATTTAAACTTTGACTATTCGTCTCATTCAAAAAAAAATTAATGAATATCATATATTTTATTGTAATTTAGTTTATTATTAAAGATATTTTAATCACAACTTATAATTTTATACATTTGAATTTATTTTTTGAATAAGACGAATGGTCAAAGTTGAGACTAAACAACAATGACAATTAAAAAACGGAGGGATTATTTACTTTGAGATACTTGAAGCATTTTTTAAATAAAATCAATATTAATAAGAGTTGCGACGATGCTTGAGTTCAGTCTAGGTTCCTTTAATCTCCACCGTTAATATTAATTTGTTTATTAGATACCTATTTAGTTATATTAGAGGTAGTTGTCATTAATATCTGGTCACTACTTTTTGGTACTAATCTATAATTTAATGTATTGTTTAAATATTATTCATGACAATTTATTTTATTAAAAAGATATGATAAAGGTAATATATTTTATTATAATTTACTTTATCATTAAT
>BCLF01000149.1:172844-188205 GCA_001602275.1 Zoysia japonica | reverse complement strand
ATTATTGTTTATCGTTGATTTTTAATATCATCTGACTATTCGACTTATCTTAAAAAATTAATTCTAATATGTAAAATTTTAAGTTGTTATTTAAATAACTTTAATGATAAAACAAATTATAATATATAAAATTTATAAAAATTAAATATGACCATAGTCAAAATTTATGTTAAATCTGAAAAAGACAGAGTGATGGCACGACCGTTTATGTCTGCTCTCGCCGAGTAGAAACACGCTCTTATGTTGATCGAGAAAATATATTTTTCTCCTTTCTAATATTCATCGTTAGATTTTAATCCAACAGCTAATATTTTTTAGGGTGACATGGTGCAACAAGTGGTGCAACGAGAGTTAAGAGAATAATGCTTTAATATATAAAGATGAGGTTAAATAAAAGGTTTATAGTTTAAGAGTTATCCGGACTCCAGTAATTTAAGAGAGCAATTTGACTTCTTGTACAGCTAAGCGCTCATTTGAAATTCAAGATTTTCACAAAAATAATATAAAAATCAGTTCAATTTCACAGAAAAATACAGAAAATATTTTTTTCTTCAATCCAAAGGAGATCTAAATGTAGAAATGTGAAAGAGATCATATGTAATAATAATTCAAATGGTAGAAATGACAGAAAAAGGGAGGAGAGAGAAAATGGAGAGCAATCACGATTAAACCTGTCAATGAGGTGAAAACCAAAACTAAATCCACACCAAACCATTACGTCATAATATATTAACTTAATCCACACCAACCCAACATTTCAACTTAATAAACCAAATCAAACCGAACCAAATAAAAAATGAGTCCAACCCACACCAATCCATTTATCAGACTACATAGTTGGAACCAGTTTAAACCCAATAACAGAAAATGGTTCCCAGCATACTAGTAAACAACTTTCCTCCCGTTGCAAGAAATCAATCGAAAAGCTTATAAGAATGACACATGAAAAATAAAAAGGCCGCACTAATGAACACCAGCGCGCACGAATTGCAAAAAAAAAAGGAATTAAATTAAAGAACAATTCTTATTATAAGCAATTCACATTGATGTCGTTCGTTCTCTGCAGCAAGTGCACGAAAAACAAACAGCAAGAAAAAGAAGAAGAATTAATTGAAGAAGAACTAATGAATGAATTAGCAGATCAGCTATTAGACATCAACGGCGCACGCAGCGGCCTGCTGGAAGTAACAGTACCCACCACCGGTGTTGGCTCCTGTCCTTGCCTTTGTTGACGGTGAGCAGAGCAGCGCCGCTGCGCCGGGAAGTTGACGCGGAGCTTTAGTGGCTGGAGATCCAGGAGCTGACCTTCCATCGGACCTGGCCAAGCTCTCCACCCGTCACCTCCACGAGATCTGTCCGCCACGACGGAGCACGAGGAAGGATCAGCACTGGAGGAGGGCAGCGAACGCGAGCGCTAGGTGACGCGGCAACGAGAGCGGAGGAGCGCGGCGGCGGCGAGCGCTCGGCGGCTGGGCGAGAACCAATAGGGCAGAACGACCGCAGACCATGGACTAAGTGCAAATCTAGTATCGGCCCATATACAACGGATCGGTTGGAAGCCCAGGTCTGAAACTCTAGAACTGAAAGTCTGGAACCGAGACGACCCCAAACCAAATTGGATTTACAGCCCACCCAAACCAAATCAGCCTATTTAATATTAAAAATTGTTTTTAACCCACGTAAAGAAAACCAAAAAGGAACCCCACCGTTAAAACCGGTTCCGAACCGAACCGTTGCCAGGTTTAATCACGATCCGCGGTACAAAAGTCACAAGCAAAGACCGACATGAGAGAGCAAGAAAGAAAGCAAACCACCAAAGCCGGACGCTATCTGCGACCAGGCCAGCCACTGCATTTCCACTCCAGCACTGACAGACAGCCGGCGCATTCGACGCGCACGCTCACGCACTCTCTCGATACTCTGCCCCGGCACCAAGAAACCAAGAAAATCCCCACCGCCACCTTTCCCTTGTTGATCTTCTCTCCTCCGGTCTTTTTCCGCGAAGCCGAGATCCAGCTGCCGCAGCAGTGAGTGTGCTGCACGCTGAGTGAGGCGCTCGAGAGCTCGGATCCCATGGCGTCGCCGGCGCCGGGAGGGGAGGAAGGCGGCAGCAAGGGGGAGTGGCTGATCTACGCGTTCGTGGCGCGCGGCACGGCCGTGCTCGCCGAGTACACGGAGTTCACCGGCAACTTTCCTGCCATCGCCGCGCAGTGCTTGCAGCGGCTGCCCGCCGGCTCTTCCGGCGCCGGGGTGCCGGCCCGGTTCAGCTACGCCTGCGACCGGCATACCTTCAATTTCCTCCTCCACCAAGGCTACGGTGAGTCACTATCAAGCGATGCCTCCCTTATATATTGGAAGTAGAGTGCCATCGCCATGCGCGGCACGGACTTCACTTTCCACAGCCTTTTAGCTTCCTAGTGCTAGAAATGTTAATGTGGAAGTTCCAAATTTTATTTCTACAACATGTAAATTATTTGAAATAAGGAATATGAGTTGTGTTCTGTCCCAAACTCCCTGTTGGATAGGAAGATCATCCTCAAAAGGCATTGCCCACCTTTATGGCCATATAGAGATATGGCACTGAAACAAAATTAGAAGAGAAGAAAGTTAGATCATTTCAGGAAACCATGTTACCACAAACATTCACAAGAGGAAAAGTGACCCCAGTGTTCCTATATGAAGCATTTGTCTGGATCTTATTTTGGGAGAGATAATTCACATTTGAAGAACGAAAATTGCAAAATCATGCAAGAAAAAGAAAAACTGCAGCTGCTACAGAAAATAATTGCTTGAGCTGCCAGGATTGTGAATACATTCTTGAGATCCATGCACTGAATGGTACGATAAACATTTGTACACACATAAGTAATGATCCGTTTCCCATGCACAGCACGCGTATGCAGGCTTGACTAAGGTGAGATCTCAACATGCACTACATAGCGCATACCAACTCCAGCCACTGTCTATGACACTATTCTTGCTGTTGAATAATGCTTGACACTCAACGACATGAGGCCACATTTTTGTTCTAACCATACTGATCATTATTGAGAAGGAATTTCATCCTCTTCTGTAGTGTCTAAACAATATTGGCCCTCATCTATGCGTTATTGTGGTGAAATCATGGAGGTGTGGAGAGAAATCCTATAATTGTAAAGATAGAGTGTCTGATTAGATTCATGGTGACACCCTCTATCTTTGGATATTTTGTAGCCTATTGTGTGGTTGCTAAGGAATCTGTTCCCAAGAATGTCTCAGTAGCCTTTCTTGAGAGGCTGAAAGATGATTTCATGAAGAGATATGGAGGTGGTAAAGCTGATACAGCTCTTGCAAAAAGCCTAAATAAAGAATACGGGTATGCTTGATTTATAAGTACTGCTGAGAATTTGCATATAATGTTTTATCCTTATGCCTTTAGTTTCTATGCTGACAATTGATTTATTTTTGTTGTGCAGACCAGTTATAAAGCAGCATATGCAGTATGTTCTTGATCATTCAGATGAAATAGACAAAACTTTGAAACTACAAGCTCAAGTTTCAGAAGTTAAAAATATCATGTTTCAAAACATAGAGAAGGTTTGTTATCCAATCCATCGCTTTCAATTTTAACAACCATACGCTATAGGTGCTATATTTATAGATTCATGGACAAGATTTGAATTCTTGTGCTATCCTTGATTTCTGATATAGATTTTTAGATAATAGATAAAAATCTCGCCTTTTGCAACATGTTGCATGTCTTCATAGATTTTTCTGATATAGATGGCACCTAAAACAACCAATCATTTAGATCTTATGGACAAACTTATTTGTTGCATTGATCCTATTCAGACCACTGACCAGCATTGGTCTATCTAATTAGTAAGAATAACTTTGTAAGCACTGATCAAAGTGAAGTTTGTTTCCATACAAGGGGCCATGCACACTAGTAAAATTGAAGTTGCAAGGTCAGGTCTACTATTTCATGGTGTTCTCATTTGTATCAGAGCTGTTCATCTGCCCCGGTTTCAATGTGTTGGTTTATCTCTTCAATACAAAATGATTTTTACTGATAAATAGATTGCCTAAACAAATTGTAGCATGCATGCCCAATCTCCATGTGTTCTGCCAGGGGAGTGCACACAGAGTTTACTATTGATAAGTTACTTTTAGTGATAGAAACATAACAAGATACAGGACGATACGAATCAGTATGATAAAAGTTACAATATTGGTTGTGTCTATGCATTACATGTGTTATAGAGACATCAGGATGGCAAAGGTGCATGATCTAAAGTTTTTGTTCTTATTTTTTCTTTAAAAATGTCAACTGCTCTTCTGCAAGTTGAGGGATTTTCTTGTGTCATTTACTTTCTCATTTGATTGTGCGATGAACTAACAACGTCTATTTAAACTAGGATAAGGTAAAACATGAATAGAACAATGACATTATCATATCCTCTCATCTGTGGAATTCATAAATCATACTCCCTCCGTCCTAAATTATAAGTCATTCTGGACTCAACAACTTTTCCTAAATTATAAGTCATTTCACTTCCCAATACACTTTCTCTCCTCCCAATACTTCTCTGTCTATATCTCTCTCTTCCTCGTTTTCTGCATATCTCACCTTTTTCACTCTTCTTAATTCTCGTGCCCAACTTCAAAACAACTTATAAATCGGGACGGAGGGAGTAGAGCACTTCAGTTCCACCTTTAATTTATTGTATTTTCAGAGTTTGGATCGTGGAGAAAAGTTGAGTGAGCTCCAAGACAAGACTTCTGATCTACGCAGTCAGGTATATATTATCACTTCTCAAATCTATTCTGTGTTGCGTACCCTACCGTCGTGTGTTAAACCTGTGTCGAATGTATGTCATTCAGGCTCAGGAGTTCAAGAAACAGGGGGTGAAAATCCGTAGGAAGACATGGTTGCAGAACATGAAAATAAAATTGGTGATTCTTGGAATCCTTTTGCTGCTTGTATTAATCGTCTGGGTGTCTGTTTGTCAAGGCTTTGACTGTACCAAGCATGAAACATAGTACGAATCCTACAGCTCGATAGTAATACTAGCTTGGAGTCAAGATGAACATGTGTTTGTACCGGTGAATTGAAGTGTATCCACATATTCTTGACTCTAGTATGGTTCGCCTGGACATTTTCGTGATATGAATGTAAAGCTGAGTTGGTCTTATTGACTTATGAGGTGTATTGAGATTTTTTTTTTGTATGATCACATGATCTGATTTGACAGTTTGGTTCTTTCTGTATGAACTGAGCTTTCTAGAATGTAGGATCGAGGGCAGTTAGGTCCCAAACATGAGCATGCTCTGTTTGCACTGCAGTCAATTGTGATTATCACTACTTACACCTTGGCGTTGGCTAGTTTTTTATTCTACAAAGTGATGTTAGAATAGAGTTGTATTTCAAATTACAGTAACTTTTGCAGAACTAGTGGAATGATTAAGGAATGAAGCATTACCAAACGTAAGGCATGGGATTATATTTTTTGCACTATAATTGTTTGATATCGTAGGCGGTAAAATCTGTTTTGCGCAGGGCTTCTATCTCGATTCTTCCTATTTTGTTATTCAGTAGAATATTCTCCCCATTTTAAATTACTGTCATTAGGACAATAATTCTAATTCATTCTTAAAATAAGGTTCGTATCTTAATGACAACAATTAAAAACAGGAATATTCAATTCCACGGAGGGTGATCTTGGGATTTGCAATTTTGCAGTCCCAGCTAAATCCGCTGCTGTAATTCAATGGGCACAGATCAATATTTGAGGTATCTATAACTCTGAAATGAAATGTTTCAAAGTTGCTTTAAGAAAAATGAAGGCATAAATAAAGCTGAAACTGCATTTCAACTTAAACTGTATCCATTGGATAGCAAACACTACCTCTGAGTAGAATTAATTGTATAAATTATTAATCTCTCCGGTTTAAAAATATTGACACCATTTACGTTTAACATCTTTGTCCATTCACCTTATTCAAAAAATTTATTCAAATGTGAAGTTGTTAGCCATAGTTTAAATACCTTCAACAATAAAGAAAATTATAATAAAGATATGATATTTATCATACTTTTTAAAATAAGATGAATGATCAAGGGTAACAGTGTCAATATTTGAAAATGAGGATATTGTTCGACCACCACATAGTCCATAGCAAAATCCTCCAGATGATCATACCGTTGTAACATCGTATTTTGGCAAGTGCCTCCACATGGTTCAGAACAAATGATTAGCAACTCAACATCATCCTCCGCATGCCCTGCTCACTAAACATAAACGGGGCGGTTCAGTTGCAAGCATAATACTAGTAAGTTGCATTAACAAAACATATAAGCACTCCGATTTCTCACCATAATCGCCATTTCTAGCCTCACCCAGGCCTATGAATGTCTGATCAGGCAGGTCTCATTATTGTGTACACCAGGGAAACGTGGTCTCTGACAAGAAACTTGTTTGTAGATACGGTCGGACCACATCTGGTTGTTCCTTCCATAATGTATACAAGAACTATAAAGTAAGCAGGGAAAAATTTTGAGGCAAAAAAGAAACCCCAAGGTGATGCTAATCTTTCACAATACACATCTAGACCTACATACATGCTACAGCAATAGAACGAAGCTCAATCAAGTAGACTCCCCCCTCAGTTCCCACAATTTCACCGTGCCATCATCGCTTGCAGATGCCAATAACCTTGGGTCCTATAAATTTAATTGCAAAGATAAATATATCATAAACCATACAGAAAGTGGTTGGCAAGTTCACAATATAAAAGCATATGAAAATTAATCCACTAAATAAGCAAAGAAAATATTTTGTTGTAAATCTCAGATGCTACCTGAGGACTCCATCGGACACAGTTTATGTCCATGTCATGTGCCTTCTCCTTCTTCAATATTAGTTTGTATGAAGGACCCTCAACCTGCACCATCGAGGTAATCCTAATTTGCTTTTTTCTTCATTATACTTTTTTTAGAATTATTGCACTGCCAAATGTGGTAACCTTGTGTTTTGGTTTCATATTTTATTTCAAAAAAAGGCAGGTACAGTACTCTGATGTACTAATCAAACTTTACTTTTTTGAGGAAAATTAGAGCCACACACCATAGTAGTTGATCTAAACAAATGTGGGTAGCATTCACATTATGAAAATGAATAAAAGTAAATCCTGATTTTATGAAAAGCTCTTTGTTCTATTACAACGAATGTTTCAATACTAAATTATGGCGGGAACCATGAATTTCAAGTTTTCAACATCTCCTGCATATATAACTTGGAAAAGGACAGCACACGGCACATAAGATTGAAATCATGGAGCTAGTGCAAATGTATTATAACATACCATGCTACTCTTCTCTTCAGCAAATAAGCATATTGCATCATCTCCTGCCCCACTAGCTATAATATCCTCACTGCCACACACAAGGAACAGGGAAATGTCAGAATAGAATGAGAGTTATATCAAAATGTAATAATCGAATAGAGGGTTTTATCCAAATTAGCAAGAAATTGGTAAACTGTTACATAATTCAAACACTGAGCATCAGCACCATATAAGTTGGCGATTTAAAAAGTTTGGCCCAGAAAATAACGTTCTAAAGTACAGTAATGCCACTTTGAAGTTATAAACATGAATGATCCAATTCTGCCAGAAATCCTTTCTTTTGAATGTAACCAACAGTCTGATTCAGCTAAGTGTTTTACACAGCTTCCAATAGCTTTCGCTATTCATAAATTATTATACTTGATGTAGAAAAACCACGTTTGTCAATGTAAAAAAAAAAGATTAATCTTGCAGAACAGTGGAACACACAGTTCTCTTGACAAGGAGCCAGAGACAGCTATGACAGAACTAACGCTCTAAAAGTACAGTAATGGCACTTTGAAGCTATAAACATCAATAACCCAATTCTACCAGAAATCGTTTCTTTTGAATGCAACTAACAGTCAGATTCAGGCAGAAGTGCACAGCTTCCATTAGTTTTTGCTATTCTTAAATTATAAAACTTGATGTAGAAACAATCACGCTTGTCAAATTTTTTTATATATAAAAAAAGACTAGATCCTGCAGAATAGTGGAACACAGTTCTGTTGACAAGGAGTCAGAGACAACTATGACAATATTCCTATTGCCTGATGGAATAGAGAAAATATTGCATTTTAGCTCACAAACTAGCCTAGGAATTTTATTCAGATGCATCCAGGAGATGAGAGTTCCACTCACCTTGACCAATGGGCAGAAAAAATTGTTCGATCATGATATCCTGTGAGAGTAGAAAGGTGTCGCCTGAAATCAATAACAGCCATTCTGCTCACAACTAGCTTCATAGTGCGATGTAATTATTATGTTATTTTTCAAGAATATCCAAAAGATATTACAACTATCAAGAAATCTAGGATAGTTCTCCCTATTACTTATTCATAGCCATTAAATGAGGCATAGTAAAATGGTGTCGCCTGAAAAAAAAAAGGCAACGTAGTAGCAATAAACTTCAAAACAGAATAATATTACACTACATTTAACTAGCTTTACAAGGGAAGATAAAATAGTAACGGCTATAATTGTCTAAAGGATATTTACAAGTACCAATTATCAAGAGATCTAGGATAGATCCACTTAAATCAACTCATTGTGTGAGGCATAGTAGAACGTTTTTCAGCTGGTTGACTTACTAGCCACCACATGCGTTGGCACAATTTAGGCACAATCAAGTGTAAAGAACTGCAAAGTCCAATCAGTTTGGAAAGGCAATAAACTTCTATGTGAATAAGAACATTCTAGTCAGTTCACCTAATTCACAAAAAGGATTGAACTAGTGGAAAATAATACACAGACTACAATTTTTTTACATGCCCGTCTGCCCGAGTAACAATAACACAAGTTATAATAAACACATTATACTACTTTTAGGTACAGTTGTGCTATTCCAGAATTATCAAACAAAACTATTGAAGGACGCCACTCATACAGACAACATATATAAAGATATTAGTAACAAAAAGGAAAACATCTTACCAAGGTTCCTGATCATCTCCAGTTTTCGGTTGAGACAAATCTGCACTTGTGTCCCATATTTTCAAAGTGCGGTCATCACTGAATAACAACTGTATGACGTTAGTAAGAGCTCCGGAGATTTGAAAACTCTTAAAAAAGCATGGATAAACAAACCTGCAAGTGACCATCCTGTCACCTTTATGGTTGAAGGACAATGCCCATACTGTTGATGAATGCCCACTGGAATTACAAAATGTCATCAATCATACAAGAGCATTAGAACGCAATCGGAGCAAGACTGAAGTGGATTCTATACAGAACAGTTTGAATTTAAATTCAACAGGTTCAAGGCTGAAAGATAAAATGAGTTGAAATTCACGCATTGCATCTATTTGTAGATAACAGTAACAAAACCAGTTCCATCAAACTGGGAAGTTAAAAAAAAAGTAATAGACAAAGGATCTCAGTACCAGTTATTAGCTTCCGTTAATGTCTGTACACAGTGCCATTCATCGTCGCCATCATCAGCCCAGACCTGTGTTATAAAAGCAGCCATATCAAACATCAATAGTAAAAGCAGACTCAATCATTTTTGACTCCCAAGTAACACGATCCCAAAATTGGAAAATAAATTGGAAACACATGCACAGGGTGAGTGTTTGCTTATTTAGAAGTTGGCACGGTTTGTACCTTGATCGAGTTATCATAGCTGACCGAGACCAGGATATCAAGGAAAGGGTGCCACTGCACCATCTTGACATCCTGCGTGTGGCCCTGCAGCACTGAGACACACTCGTACTCATTGCCTGGCTGCACCTCCCATATCCAAACCATCTTGTCCCGGCTGCAGGTGGCGAGCAGCGACCCTGAGGGGCTCCAAGACACGCTCTTCACCTCGTTCTCGTGTCCCTGGTGCACCCACAGCACAAATGTCAACACCCTCAAATTAGGATTCACAGCCTGGTGAAATGTGACGCCCCTGAATCTCAAGCTCAGTGATTCACCTCCAACGTGGCGACGCACTCGAAGTCGCCGCCGGTGTACTCCCATATCGCCGTGGTGGAGTCGAAGCTGGCAGTGGCCAGCAGCTTCCCATTAGGGGACCAGGCGCAGGACCTCACGGTGCGGTTGTGCGTGTCCTCAAGCACATCCTAATCGAACCAAAACGACGAAAATCAAGCTAATCGCAGCAAAATTCAGGGCTCCGAGCTACACAGGCTATAAGCCAAGCAATTGTCGGGTTACCGTGCAGCGCCAGGCGCCGTCGGACGCGCGCTTCCAGATCCGGACGGTCTTGTCGCCGCCGCACGAGGCGAGGACGGGGCCGGCGCCAGGGCCCGGGGCGGGGTTCCAGGCGAGCGCCCACACGCTGTCGGTGTGGCCCGTCAGGCGGTGGGCCTCTCGCAGTTCCACCGGTCCGACGCCGGCGGCTGTGGCGGCGTTCTCCATGGCCGGGACTCGTGCGCCGGCGGTCCTAGGGTTTTGGCGGTGTCCGGCGTACGGCCTCTCTGGTGAGGAGTGGAGGTCAAAGAGCGAGGCGGCGGGGCGGGGTTGCGTGAGTCACCGGGGACGGGGTGGGAGACAGGGCAGGTGGGGCTCGTCGCGTTGGTGTCAGACGCGCGTGGTGGCCACGCCCGTGCGCCGCGACTTGCAGTTGGACCGACCCCCCCCGAGCCCGGTGATTGGACGAGCCGTGTTACCGGTCACGACTCGTGAACACATTTGGCAATGGTTCTTTTTAGAACTGGATCATAAAATTTCATTAGCCACGATGATTACAATCGTTTCTTAAGCATTGCAACAGAAAAAGAGATGGATTATCTCAAAAGAAATTACTTTTAAGTCGCTTAGCTTCTTGAGCACACATATGTGCAGCCCAACTTATCTCACGTTTAGTGAAAACAAATGAAAAAGAAGAAAACAAAAAACTAAACTGCTGAATATCTTGCAAGATTGCTGCAGCTTCGGAGCGATCCCAATTTCCATCCTTCCACAAATCCAACAGAATCTCAGAATCTTAGAATCAATTTACAGGATTATATTTGTATATATGTTCCACTTTGGACCAATTTTAGTCCTTGCCTACAAGCTTCAGCTTTAGCTGTTAAGGAAGATTGAAGGGCTGGTTCGCACCCGGTTGATCCCTGATGAAGTCTCCATCAGAATTTCTCATCACTGCTGCTATAGCTCCTTATTTCTCTGTTATTGAGAAAGCAACATCTGTGTTGATTTTGATAGCTTTTATAGGAGGGCAACACCACCTTTCTTCTTTTTGTTGCCGGAAATCTATTGTTATCAGATGGTTGACATACAAGAGTTGAGCAGTAGTATCAATTAACCATTCAATAGCTTTTGACATACAGGAGTTGAGCAGTAGTATCAATTAACCATTCAATAGCTTTTGTTGTTGGAATCGGTTCCTTTCCTTATTTGCGATCATTTTTAGAGCACCACAATGACCCCGTTCCACAAAGAATAACACATGTATCCTCCTTAGTACTCATAGACATGTCAAAAAGATCTTGAGCCCAAGTCACAGCATGTAAATTGGGAAATTCACATTAGTCAGTTTTCTAACCTTTTTCAGAAGTCTTGCAAAAGTGCATTCTGTAAGGGCATGGTAAGTAGATTCGGTAGTGGCACCACAAAACTCACAATTGTTATTCCGCTCAATATTTTTTTATGAAGATTTGCATGACATTGGATAAAATCCTGAAGTACTCACCACAAAAAAAAACTTGTACTTTTGGCGGGACACTTAGCTTTCATAGATGGTATTAGTGCACGCGGACCACTTAAATGCATATACAAATGAATGATTTTTACAGGCTCATTAATTGCTACGAAAGCTGAAACCGCCTGTACTGAGGGGTTTTAGAACCGCCTACAAAAACGGTTTTTCTAGTAGTGAGGGAATTATTGGCAGCATAGTATGTAGAGGCGTATGAATCCTTGTTGTGTTTGTTCTGCACTTCTATCTATGAAAGCAACATGTATGCTGAACGTACCGAGTAGTGCCCATGCATGTTTCTCTCGTGACCAGGCCCAAAAATCCTCATATCCACATCTCAGAAGAATAGCTGCACCGCTTCAACATCAGCTGGCACGGGATTATGGTTAAGGGTGTCGGTATCCCAGGATCTACCATCAACATGGATCAGTTCACTTACTTTTGTTGCTGTTGCAATGCCAGTTCTGCAAATTGGTTTGTTGTCAATTCCATCAGGTATCCACCTATCTTCTCAAATATTTGTGTTTCTGCCATCACCAATACGCTTGATGAGACCTTTAATAAGAGCCTGACGACCTGCCAAAATTGCTTTCTATGTATGGGAGTTCTTTTTCTTTGTAGCTGTCAAGAAGTTTCCATTCAGGAAATATTTTCCCTTTAACACCTGAGCACACAAGGAGCTTGGATTGACATGATTCTCCAGCCTTGTTTGCGTAACATAGCAAGATTAAAAAGCCTGACATCTCTAAAACCAATTCCTCCACTGCTCTTTGCTGTTGTAATGTTAGCCCATTTCTTCCGATGTATGCCCCTTTTTATCAATCTTACCACTCCACAGTAAAATCATCTTTTTAGGTTGTTTCTGTCCTTGATCGGTAAAGAGATGGGATGAGCCATTTTTTTTCAAAGAGATGGAGCGATCCTGTTTCCTTCACCGGTGTCTGAGTACCTGTGCAACGCCATCAAGCCGCCGAGCTGCTCTGCCACTTAGTCACCGTAGCGCCGCACTACCAATGCATCGCCACCGCGCCGTCAAGCTACCCCACCGCTGGATCCGCCTCGCCACAGCCCTGCGCAAGCATGAGCGGGGGCGATGCCATCCCCTTGTCATTTAGGGCCGGCGCAACTAGCGAATCTAGGCAAATATTCACTAGTGGCCACCCCGCGCCCAAGCCAAATGGGGGTGAAATGGGGGTTGTTGTCGGTCTCTCAACGATCTTGCACCTACAGCACACACTTAGCTGACCCCTGGCCGACCCTTAGAACTCACTCTCGACCTCTGAAGCTTGAAGATGAACAGTGCGCAATGGAGAAGAAGAGACAAACACACGCGAACTGGCCGAGTGAATTGCCTGTCTTCTTGCTTCTACTTTACCAGAGGAAAACCTCCGGGTTTTATACACACGCTGCAAGTGCAGCAATAATTTTCTACAACTACCAACTACTCTATCGTACAGTACTGTACACTTTTTTGACTTCGGCATCCACGGGCACACTGCGCACGTCGCCGCCTGCGCTGTTACAGTGAAGTCTCGTCGGGCCGTCTCGTCGCCTTGGGAACTGCCGAAAGAGTAAAAACGGAGCAGCAGGGTTGTTATGTCCAACAATCTTCCCCTAACCATGCTGCTCCTCAGCCACCTTGATCACGCTAACCCGAGACCGAGCCTACAGGAATCGGACACGTCCAAGTGACTTGGTAAGAGTGTCCACGAGTTGCTGATCGGTTTCGACGAACTCGAGGACGATCCGCCCTCTCTCGACGCAGTCACAAATGAAGTGATACCTCACGTCAATGTGCTTGCTGCGGTCGTGAAGGACGGGGTTCTTGCATAGGGCGATGGCGGACTTGTTGCCTACCATCAGGGTCGGTGCTTGCAGCTGCACTCTTGAGAGCTCGCACAGCAGCCGATAAAGCCACACACCCTGACATGCAGCTATGGCCGCAACGATGTACTCTGCCTCGCACGTCGAGAGAGCCACCACTCGCTGCTTCTGGGCCTGCCAACTGATGGGGTAGTGCCCCAGGTAGAACACGACGTCGGTTGTGCTCTTCCAGTCGTCGATGTCGTCGCTCATGTCATTGTCGCTGAACCCGGTCAGCTTCCGTGAACCTCCGCTGGTCCTGCGGTACTGGACTCCATAGCCTTGCATCCCTGCGACGTAGCGTAGGATCCTCTTGACAGCGGCGAGGTGATCCTCCCTCAGATCTTACATGAAACGACTCACGAATCCCACAGCGAACGTAATGTCCGACCGTGTGTTCACCAGGTAGTGCAGCTCACCAACGATGCTTCGGTACCAGAACGCATCAACGGTCGGCGCTGTGCTCCTCTTCGACAGCTTCAGTCGATCTTTCATCGACGTCTGTGCTGCCTTGCACTCCGAGAGATTGCCCTCTCCATGAGCTTCGCCGCGTAGGCGGACTAGGAGAGCTTGATGACTCCTCCCTCCTGCATCACCTTGATGCTCAAGTAGTAGGATAGCAACCCCAAGTCGCTCATCCTAAACAGAGACATTATCTGCTGCTTGAACGTCTCGATGTCCTCCTTCTTGGCGTCGGTGATGATAAGATTGCCGACGTAGACTCCGGCAATCAACGTGCTCCCCCTAGAGCGTCGTGTGTAGAGCGCATGCTCATTTACACACCTGGTGAAGCCAAGCTTATTTAAGCTTGCGTCCAGCTTGGCGTTCCACACTCGCGGAGCCTGTCGGAGCCCGTACAGTGCCTTCGGCAGCCGGAGCACCTTATACTCTTCACCCTTCTCAACGAAGCCCGGTGGTTCTTCTTCGAACACCTCCTCGGCTAGCTCTCCGTTGAGGAATACTGACTTCACATCCATGTGATGGATCTGCCAGCCTTTCTCTGCCGCCAACGCCAGCATGAGTCGAACCGACTCCATCCGCGCAACTGGCGTGAACACCTCGTCGAAGTCCACTCCTTCTCGCTGCACATACCCCTTGGCAACCAGCCTCGCCTTGTGCTTCACCAGCTTCCCATTGGCATCACGCTTCACCTTGAAGACCCACTTGAGCCCGATTGATCGACAACGGGTCGGCGGATCCACTAGCTCCCAAGTGCGGTTCTCTTCAATTGAACACATCTTCTCTGCCATGGCCTTCTGCCAGCATGGGTCGCGTTTGGCATCTGTGAACGTTCTTGGTTCCGCGGCAGTCACCATCAGCAGTTGCTGCGCACTGCATTCCACCTGAGTCCCTGTCCTCAAGTGTTGAGGGTCGGTGATCAAATCATTGATCGACCGATACCTCAGCGGCCCTTCGTCCTGCGCCGCATTAAGGTCGAGAGAGCGGTCGAGAGGTGGCTACACGAACCTTGGTCTCACTATCAATCTCCCCGACCAAGAAGACCCTGAGCTTCCCGTAATTGCGGCATCTGAGTCGCTCTGCCGACCCTCAGACCTCGACCCTCCAAACTGACCCCGGCCCTCGGACCTCGAGTCACGCTGGAGTCCTCTTCCCTTCCTTGTATCACGCCGACTGCCGCCGCGCCGACCACCCGACCTTTGGCTGCGCCGACTGCCCGACCTCTGGCCGCGCCGACACGCGGACCTGGAGCTGCTCTGTCCAGCTGGATCCGAGTCCTCCTGACTTGCTGATCTCGGGCTCCGCCGACCT
>BCLF01000149.1:150436-172309 GCA_001602275.1 Zoysia japonica | reverse complement strand
CGGGCTCCGCCGACCTCCAGTCCCGGCATCGCGCCGATTGCCGCCGCGTCGACCGCCCGACCTCTGGCCGCGCCGACCCGCCGGTCACTTCCTGCGTCAACTCCTGCAGTCCGGGCCTTGCTCCGCCAACTCTGAGTCGCGCGGTGCGGCTGATCCAGAATCGCGCCGACCCCGACTGTCCGAGCCTTTTGGCTCTGCCGACCCCGGTTCGCGCCGATCTCTGGCATCACCGCGCTCAACTCCCCCTGACTGAGCCCACCTCCTCTATCTCCGAGGAGTGCTCGAAGGAGAAGGAGCTCCATGAGCCTGCCTCTCCTTCATCGGCACTAGTCCCCGATCAGTTCCAGTTTGCCGCCTCGTCGAAGACGACATCTCAAGAGATATGCACCCTCTTCCCGTCAGGGTCATATAGGCGATACGCCTTACTCTCGGCTTCGTAGCCAAAGAACAGCATCTTGGTGCTCCTATCCTCCAACTTGCCGAGGTGTGGCTTCACCGTCTTCACGTGCGCCACGTAGCCGAATGTCTTGAGGAAGGACACGTCTGGCTTTCTCCCGTGCCAAGCCTCAAAGGGGGTCTTCCCGGCTACGGCTTTGGTCGACGAGCGGTTGTGGATGAACATCGCCGTGCTCACCGCCTCACCCCAGAACGCCGTCGGCATATCCTTGGCCTTCAACATACTCCTGGCCATGCCGACGATGGTCTGGTTCCGCCTCTCCACAACACCATTCTACTGCGGCGAGTATGGTGCCGTGAGGTGCCGCTCCATGCTCTTCTCGGCGCAGTACCGACCAAACTCCAGTGAGGTGAACTCTCCACCCCGGTCGGTCCTCAGCACGCGCAGTTTTCGACCCGTCTCGGTCTCAACCCGCGTCTGGAACTCTACGATGGCTCTGGAAGCCTTGTCTTTGGTGGTGAGCAGTCGTAACCACATGTACTAACTGCAGTCATCCACCAGTAGAAGGAAGTAGCACCGACCCCATGCGTCGACGGGGTGATTGGCCCACACATGTCACCGTGCACGAGGTCCAGAAGACCCTCGGCACGGTACGTCGCCTTGCATGGAAACGACTGTCTCCACTGCTTTTCGGCGAGGCAACTGTCGCACAGCTCCCCGACATGCTCGATCGTGGGAAGGCCTCGCACCATATCGTGTTGACCTAGCCTTGCCAGAGCATCAAAGCTGATGTGGCTAAACCGCCCATGCCACAGCCACGCATCGTGGCCAAGCCTCGCCGCTAGGCACACCGGCTGTGTCAACTAGAGCTTGGTGGTGTAGAGACGGTTCCTCCCGCGGTTCACCTTCAGCAGCAACCGCCGCTCTCGGTCTCTGATGCGGAGGACCTCGTTTTCGAGCAATACCTGACACCCTCGCTCATCCAGCTGCCCGAGGCTCACAATGTTGGTCTTTAGACGTGGGATGAAGTAGACTCCGGTCAATGCGCGGTGCTCGCCACTCCGACCCCTGAACACCATCGTACCTTGTCCCTCAATCTTTACCACTGACTCATCCCCGAACTTGCCCGACCCCGAGAAGGCGGAGTCAAGCTCTGTGAAGACCGCCTTGTTGCCTGTCATGTGGCTGCTGGCCCCTGAATCGAGGTAACAGACGTCCTCGACGACGTCTTCCTCCCTTCCCAGGTGAACATGAGCCCGAACCTCATCCAGCTCAAGTTCCCGATGCTCTCTGTCCTCTAGGACGTCCCCGAGAGCACAAAGCTGCGACAGCAGCAAAGGCGAATCTTGCTCGCCCTCTTCTGCCAGATGGGCCTTCTCCTTCCGCTCTCGGCCCTAGCGGGCGCGCCCCTGACTCCCGCGGTCACGGCGCTTGGGCGCACAGCAATCACGTGCCCAGTGTCCCTTCTTGTCATAGTTGTGGTACTCGTCGTCGGCGCATGGGGAGGGTCTGCCACTCCTTTACTTGCCTCTACCACGCCTGCTCCGACCGGAGGTGGACGGGCTGCCCGCCTGCTCTCTGTAGCGCGCCCTCCATTCTTCCTCTGTCAGCAGCAGCCTGCTGCTGGTACTTGCCGGTGTTGTTGCCGCGGCGCGGTCTTCGACCGCCTTCAACCTCTCGGTTATGTCTTTCAGCGTGAGTTCTGAGAGGTCGAGCAGAGTCTCAATCGAGAGAGCAATCTGCTCGAACTTCGCCGGCACAACCTGCAGGTACTTTCTTGATAACCCACTGCTCAGCGATCTCGTCACCGAGTGCCGCTAGCTCCGCCACCAGCGAGGAGAGTCGCAGTGCGAAATCCTCCACGGAGTCGCCATCACGGAACGTGATGTTCTCGTACTCCTTCCAGAGCAGCTGCGCTTTCGCCTTCTTCGCTCGGTCTGAGCCTACGCGCATCGATGCGAGCTTCTCCCACGCCTCTGCCGCTGTCTTCGCTCTCCCCAAAATGGAGATGAGATCTGGCGTCACCATGTGGAGAATCGCCTCCAGTGCCAGTTTGTCTTCCGTGTCGTCGTCGGTCTTGGACTCAACAGCGACCCACAAGCCACGTGCTTGAAGCATCACCTTCATCAACAACGCCCAGTCGGAGTAGTTAGTGCGTGTAAGCGTAGGGTAGGTGGTGGCGCCGCCGAACTTCCTCACAGTCTCGTGGACGACGATCGTGCGCGACCCGGAGAGGTCACTTCTACCGCGCCGCTCTGCGCGGCCACGACGCTCAGGAGAGCGCTCAGGTGTCCGCACCGGTGAACCCACTGGAGAAGTCTCCGGCGTGCCTGCCATCGCTGCTGGTGCTCAACGTGGGCTCTGATACCACTTGTCGGTCTCTCAATAATCTTGCACCTACAGCACACACCTAGCCGACCCCCGGTCGACCCTTAAAACTCACTCCCGACCTCTGAAGCTTGAAGATAAACAGTGCGCAACAGGGAAGCAGAGACAAACACACGCGAACTGGCCGAGTGAATTGCCTGTCTTCTTGCTTCTACTTTACCAGAGGAAAGCCTCCGGGTTTTATACACACGCTGCAAGTGCAGCAATAATTTTCTACAACTACCAACTACTCTATTGTACAATATTGTACACCTTTTTGACTTCGGCGTCCACGGCCACACTGCGCACATCGCCTGTCACACGTCGCCGCCTGCGCTGCTACAGTGGAGTCCCGTCGGGCCGTCTCGTCGCCTTAGGAACTGTCGAAGGAGTAAAAACGGAGCAGCAAGGTTGTTGTGTCCAACAGTTGTCTCCTCCCAACCACTTTCACCCAAATACCAAACACACCTTAAGAGCGGGCTAAAATCATCTCCAAAATAAATGAATCAAGAACAAGAAAAAATGAGGGCAACTATGAAAAGTTTGCTTGAAAACACCTTCACGTGGCTTCCATGATTTTATACCCTCCTCCAATATATTGGTCCCCAAAAAATGGTTGGAT
This sequence comes from Zoysia japonica, assembly GCA_001602275.1. Taxonomy (NCBI): domain Eukaryota; kingdom Viridiplantae; phylum Streptophyta; class Magnoliopsida; order Poales; family Poaceae; genus Zoysia; species Zoysia japonica. The sequence goes on along the minus strand of BCLF01000149.1, from coordinate 168,923 downwards.
GCCTCTATGCGCTTTAACGCTCTCTTGCCAATGCGATGACATTTTGCATGGGTCTAGAATGCATCTCTTTGTTGCCTCACTAAATTGATATCTTGTCAATTGATTTCTTGCTGATGAGGGCATCACTCCTTTAAATACACATAAGACTTCTTATATTAGTATCGATAAAACTCATGCATGACAGTTGGGATTAGAGGTGATCTCATTCTTAAACACATGTCTTTCTTCCTTTGAGAATAGATTGCTACCTAATGATTTTATCGTGATTAAGAACATTGAAAAGGGTCAAGGGAAGCATGAAGAAGGATTTAGAGACGCTCAAGATTAGCAAAGCACGTTTAATCTCAGAGGAGATCCAATCCAACTCAGATTCGAGTCTAAGTCGGACTACAGAAGCATCCTACACTAAAACAGATGCCCCGGTCGCATACAAGCTTTGTTTTGGATATTCTAGATATCGATAGAAATCTAAAGAGATAAGCTTTCTAACGGATCTAATTCGGTGCAAAAATACTTTCTAGATTTGTGGGAATCGCTGAAACTATATGACGTCCAAAATCTGTTATGGTGCTGTGAGTTTTGGCTCTTGGGCTATATATCTTTCGTAGACACATTATTATTAGGGTTTGCCCCCTAAGGACGTCCTAACCTCTATATAAAAAATAGCCGCATCATTAGAGATATGTTTTTGATTAGTTTTCATTCGTTATCAAACAGTTTCGCTGTTTTTCGATTCGCAGGCTAGGATTAGCTTTCTTGGTGAGGTCAATCGTGTGTGAACAGCTGATAACCAAAGGAGAAGTGTTGCTGCGATTGCGGAGTTTGAATCGTGTTGATTTGAGACCGGATCAATTGTGTGTCGTATCTCTACCAAACCGAGAGTTACCACGACCTGACAGAAGATCGGAAACTATGTACACATCACTTGCTAATTTGTTTTTTTGCTCGATTTTTATGTTTATTGTTGAAAACTGACTGACTCTCAGTTTTGTGAACCCTGGTTTGAGCACTGGCAAGAAACAAGCAGAAGAGAGTTGTATGGATTGAAGTGCTAGGTAGGTTGATTAGATACTGTCGTCAGTTCTTTATTCAAAATTGTACGAATCCTTCGTGTTGTTAAGTGTCGAGGATAGTGAAAAAAACGTTTTTTTTTAAAGCAAAACATCCTCAGTTAACATGTGCCCTGATAGCCACTCTGAATATATGCGCATTCGTTGGACAATTTCACTTCAGATAAACATGTCCCTCATGGTGAAAACTGCATGGTCAGTTATGCTACTACAAGATTCATCACTGGACGATACAACTCAAATCTGCGTTTCAGTTCAACTGTAGTGTTATTGGTGATTCCCTTCCTGCTAAATAGAGGATGATAAGCTCTCCATGATACCAAAATTGCAGTGGCTGATTTTCCTTTTCAGCATGCTAGGGATAACACCTTTGACAGAGCGTTTGAGTCATGCAGCTTAGTGAGTTGATAAAATCTCTATTTATCTTCCTGGAATTTTTGATGCTGCTACAGGCAGCTTGCATTGTTCCCTAGGCCAACAGGTATTTTGTTTCTCTTTGTGGCTAATATATAACAACTAAAATTGGAACACCCTCTAACAGTGATACCTCAACGTTCCTGAACTGCAGTTGGGGGACTTCTGAATGCTACATTTGGAAATGCAACAAAGATGAAAAATGGGATGATCCGAATGGTGGCAGCCACTAGAGAATTACTTGTATGCCACTAGAAAAACTTGAAGTTTCTTCTCAGCCACCGGAAAAATGATTCTCTCTTCTGTGCCCTCGTTTGAGATTTTCATTCTCCTACATGCCACTCCCGAGTAGAAAAATACCTTAAAATATTTTTTCATCAAAGATGTAACTTAAAACTATTTGTTGTAAAATACTAGATCACAAAAGATCATTACTAATATTTTTTTCAGAATTTTATCAACTTGTTTAAAGCATCTAAAAGTTAAGGTAAACTAAAACCATGTGAAATTTTTAATTCATAATATATGTTAAATTTGCAGTGAATCTGATAACAAAAAATTATTCATCGCTATATATTCTATCAATATAAAAATTTGCATGAATATTGAAGAAATAAAAGTTGACTTTTATTAAGCTATACCGAAGAAAAAAAATAAATCCTAAAAGATAAAAGAATATCTACTTGGAGTGGGTTGTAGGGGAATAAAAATCTCAAACGGAGCCACAGAAAGGAAAATTATTTTTTTAGTGGCTGAAAAAGAATTTTGAGTTTTTTCAATGGCACACAATGAATTCTCTCTGTCCAATATTCTGTTGGTTACTGGATGAGCTTTCTTTGCTTGTGGTATCATCCTCGCAACAAAGACCAAAGTTTTCAGTAAGGTAATGATATTACCGTAATGTTAGTGTGACAGGTTTTTTGGTTTCTGCAGTAATCTGCTTGATAGTGAGATCAATAGTTTTATTAGTACATGCAACAACTGTTGTCAACTTACGTTTACTGCTGATGGCTACCAGGGGTCGATATTTCCTGCATGTAGCTTCAGTGCCACAGAGTTAAGCTTTATTTCTGCAGGTCCCATAAGCCATCTTAAACAATGTTTTCAGATATGTGTTAGAATGCTTAAGAGTTAACTATAGTCATCCATTTTATCAGATTTGGTAGTTAAAAATATGAAGGTACCTAGTCAAAGGTACTTTAATAATGCGTCCAGTAGCAAAAATGGTAGAACTTGATATTAATTTTTAAAAATCAATGACTGAAATTAATTAAAAAGAGAAAGGTATCTCTAGTACTTCTCAAGCACCATAACACATCTCATGTTTTTAATATGCCCTCTTTTAGTCTGCACTACATTAGGGCCTCATTCGGCTCTCGTGGATCAATTGCGTGGCCGGTTTCATTCCAGGCAGGGAACGAGTGAATCCCACCCAGATCACTCAATCCACACGATGCTTTAATCCACTCAAAGAACTATTCCCTTTGCACAAAAATTCTGTTCGGCTGGTAGGGAACTGGAATCCACTAGAGAGGCAAGTTGCTAACTGCACCGGTGCTAATTACTTTGACAATCTTGCTATTGGCACCGATGCAACAATCAAACTACAGCTCATTACAAATCTGTGAAAAATTTCTAGCTCCTTCAGAACAACAAGCTTGCATAGATCAAAATAAACTTGAAAAAATAAAAGTTTTCACAAAAAGCTTGCAGAAATAAAAGCTTTCACAAAAAGCTTGCCGAAATCAAAAACATTTTCACAAACAACTTATTGAATCAGAAACTCTTGTTCACAGCAGCAATCTTTCAGAAAGAACTTGAACATCAAAATGAAATGTCTTTTAGCTAAATGTCAGAATGAAAAGTACTTAAGTGGCACTAGGCTCACAAATTCTTTGCATAGTACTTAAGCTAAATGGGAGTTCAAGTGATGTCAGAAGCTAAATGGGAGTTCAAGTGATCCAGCTTGAAACTAGCAACATTGGAAGGATCTCACTTGAGCATCATCAGGAGGGCAGCAAAAGATGTGTAAATGTTCCTGTAATCACAAAAGTGCATTTCATCAGAAATACATAGCACAAGGCAAACTGGATAAAACATGATCAGGAGTATGCACATTTATAAATAGGTATATGGCAAAAGTTTACACCTTGAAACACAAATTTATGAAGTATTTGAGCACTAAAACAGTAAATGGCAATGCCATGCATGTAAAGTGTTTCAGAAAATAAAAAGAAATACTAAAACAGACCTACTGAAAAAGATATGGAAACAAAACTATTGAAATAGAATTACTAAAACAGGACAGAAATAGAACTTGTGACATTAATAAAACATTAGTAAATGTCACATACTACTAAAACAGGACAAAAACAGGATTACTAAAACAGGACAGAAACAAATAGAACTGAAAATGGAACTAAAAACATTAGTAAATGTCACATTCTACTAAAACAATAGCTCTGAAACATGATTATTTGAAACAGGACAGAAACAGAACTTGTGACATTGATGAAGAAATAAAATCATTGCTGGGGAAATAAAAACAGGACAGAAACATGGTTACTAAAATAGAAATAGAAATAAGACAAAAACAAGATAGGAACATACTTGCTATGCCATTTCCACCCTTAGCCACGTCATGGCAGCTTCTGGATTCTCATTGCAAGAAGAAATAAAAATTTCTCTGTTTTCCTGGCTCTTGAAAACATCATATGCTTCAACCCTTTCTTCCTTCGTCACCTCTATTGTATTCAAAAGTGATATACACCTCTTGATGGAGAAATCAGCACCTTGAGTAGCTTCCTTTTCTTTTGCTAAGTGTGCAGCTTCATCTTCAGCTTGTTTAGTTCTCATTTCGAGATACCTTTCCATCAAACCTTCTATGTTGGAGCTCTTTTTCAGCCACTTTGGATCTTTTGTCTCTACCTATTTGTACAGCAGCAGTCCTTTCAACACTTGCAGCTTAAACTTCTTCCTCCCTTGGTAGATTATCAGCCCTTATTTCAGCATTTGCACCCTCACCTTCATGTCCATGCACTTGTGTATCTTCATTTTGTAGATCAAAAGGCATAATGTCTTCTAAGTCCTCAATTTCATCTGTATTTCCTACTTGCCTAAGAGGTGAATCTTGTGGTAAGTCAATGGAGGTGAAGTTGTAAGTCCCCTCAGCAAGATGACCTATACAAGAACAACAAAAAGTAAGCAATAAGCAACTCACAAAGCATCTATTTTGACAATTGTTATGGATTGTGAAATAACGTACCATCACAAAGCTCTCCTAAATCGTCAAAAAGTGGAAAAGTAGCCTTGTTGTTTTGAAACTTCTTAATTTTAGGAAAGGACTGCCAAATAAAATCAGAAGTACAATAAACTCAGAATTAAGATATTTTTGTTATAAGTAACAGAATTAAGCAACACCAAATAACTCAACATAATTAAATAACAGTAATTAATAGAATTAAGCAATAAGATCTTACAACTACAAGGTTGTCCCATAAAGATGAATCTGCATCAATCATCTTTCTATCTTGGTTCCAACTACATCCACTTTGCTTTAGTGCCTCCTTCAACATTTAATAGTCTCTCTTCAACTCTTTTTCCTTATACTGAATTTGATTTCTGGTAAAGGATGCATATTTATTCCTGTTGTAGAACTCTTTAACCATTTTATTCCACCCTTCTGTATTCCATTCATTATCACCTCTAAAATATGTCTTGTTCAACTAAAGACTTCTCAAGGGCTGCAGTCCAGTATGCTCTTGATTGTGCTATATAATAATCAAACAATGGATCAAGCTATAATTTATGGGATGCTACTAAACTAAATCAAGCTCCTAATCATTGAGGCCTAGTTTACTAAATTAGAGCATATGGCAGTCTAGTATAAAAATAATGATCAAGCTACTGAACTACAAGAACTAAAATTCAGTCATGAGATAGCATGAAGAAACAACATACCTTGAGAAGATTCAGCCTTCTTTGCAAGAGTTACTTTTGGGGAACTTCACTTTTTGATAGCACTTGCCACAGCCAAGAACCTACCCAGCTTTGGTGACCCCCTTGCTGCCATATTAAATTTTGGCTATCCTTTGGAGACCATTGTTGCCAAAATGACAAAAGTTTATTCACTTATTACAATTGATGAAAAAAGTCTACCCTCGACTAATTTAAACACCACTGGTAGTCATCCCACATTTGTTGAGCAATTGTCTCTTAATACATTGCCTTGTGCACTGCCTTGATCATTAGTTTGATCACCACTTGGTAAAGGAACAAAATTTGTTGGATTGATGTTATCGAGCTGCTCATCTAACCATTCCTCATCACCATTAACTGATCGGATCAAATTATGTAATGCAGCAGCAGCTACTGGTATCTTAAATTGATTTTCTAGTATGTGAAATGTTGCAACTTTGAGATTGGGGAAGCGCTTCTTGAGTACTCCCAAAGTTCTTTCAACATGATTTCTCAAAATTGCGTGACGATGATTGAACAATTCCTTTGCATTCTGAGGTCTTCAATGTCCATCCCCAAACTTCTTCAAATGATATCTAACTCCTTGATACGGTGCAAAAAAGGATGGTGTATGTGATGGTGAAATGTATCATTGCTATGACCAAATAAATTACTTGCATGTCCTCATATGAAGCATTGTGACTAAGCATATATAAAAAGAATCCAAGCTTTTCCTCAACCTTGATCCTAGTATCACGGATCAGCCTTGTCCTTCTAAGGTGATTGGCCAACAAATTGAAGATCCGGGGTTCCATTCTAAATGCTACTTGACAGTTCTTGACATGTCCTTTGAGTATCCGACGAACCTTAACCTCCTCGGTCTCCTGTGATGTATGACGCTGTTTCTTTTCCCCACCTCTAATAGAACCCATTAGATTTAGGGTAGGAAAGATAAACATCATCATATCATCCTCCTCTTCCTCCCTCCTCTTTCTAATACAACCTCTCAATGAGATATTCATTGCCGAACTAAAAATAAAGTCATAAAAAGAATCTTCAGTTCAAGGTATAGTAATTACAAACAAAAACAATTTGAAAGTACATATAAAAAAGCATAAAAATGTGTTTAATATTTAGAAGTACATATAAACATCAAAAAATAATCTTCAGTTCAGGGTACAGTATTACAAACCAAAACACACTTAAACAAGAAAGTAGAACAATTACCCCTTGGTGTTGTTACGAGTTCCCAGGATGGTGGAGGCTGATCCTCCCCAACTCTAACCGGTGCCGACACAATCTAAAAAATTCCATAATATTCAATTAAACAATAGCATAATATTAAGTTCAAGAAGCAACAGAGTACAGTTATGTAAGGGAGGAAAATTCAATAATATTCAATCAAGAAGCAACATAGTACAGATCATGGAAAGAAAAAAGAGAACTTTGATGACCATCAAGATTATCAACACTAAATTTCAGATGGTGACTTCCTCATTTTTCTTCAATACTACTACATGTTGATTCTTAATTCACATATCGAATAACTATTAACTAGCTACACATGAAAAAATGTGACTAGCCAGACAATGGGGAAAAAAAGAAGAACTGAATATTTGTGTTACAAGAGACTTTCAGATGATTGCCACTGTGCAACTGTTAGAAGGCACCAAATGTACCTAAGCAAGTAATGCATCAAACAAAACAACAGCTAAATGGTAAAAAAATGTAGGCAGAAGGTATGATCCTGAGGAAAATATCTGGCTTCCTCAAAAGTATAGAACCCCTGCTGAGTCCTGCAAGTCCATGAATCTTGCACCCATATTTTCCCTGCATCAAACCTCAATAGAGCAGGGGGCTAACGGTGCAAGCTAGCCATAACAAAAACCAACAGATCGTGGTTAATAATTCAGGTGACAGAATGCACTGCTCGGCATCCAACAGGTACTGTAATTCTCTCCAGATTACACCCTCCTCTACCTCCGCTCAAACTTTTGGATTAGTGCAGCAAAGATTGAAGAGAACAGAGGCGGACCAAGCATCTAATATGGTTGTGCGATGCTGGTGGTATCTAAGCTAGTTGTTCAACCATCGCAGAATCCAAAGGAGCACCAACCTAACCTCTCAGGACATCTAGATAAAGAACAACTCCAACGGCGCATAACCAGATCGCTAGACCAGGAACAACTACATCAAGATGAGGAGAGGAAGAGGTGATGCATTACCGGAGAGAAGGGAAGAGGTGGACCCTGGATGGGACGACGCGTCACCGTGGCCGTCGCCCTCGCCGTTTTCGTTGCCACCGCCATGGTCGTTGCCCTCGCCGTCTTCGTTGCCGTCATTGTAGCCGTCGCCCTCGCCGTCGCTGTGGCTGTTGTCCTCGCTGTCGCCGTGGCCGTCGCCCTCGCCATTGCCGTGGCCGTAGCTGCGCACCCCTTCTCCCCAAACCTGGCCCTCGCCATTGCTATCTCCTAGAGTCGCGAGCGGCTGCTCGATTTCATTCCACGCCTCCTTCGGTAAGGTTTGGAACCAAGGCAAAGTAGACAGGGAAATTAAGGCCGGATGGGCCGGATTTTGTACACTGCAAGTGGCAACTGAATGACCATTCCGGTTGTTGCCAGGCTTCGTTCTCCGCCTAGGCCAGTCCACGGGAAACGGGCCGCGTTTCATGCGGAACCAAGGGCTACCAAACGAGGCCTAGATAGGACTTTGGTGCAATGTGGATGATGTGTGTTCCATGAGCCAAGAAATCTAGACCGCTGTTGTCAGTATTCTGCAGCAGCTTTTAGTTCCATGTATCATGCCGGACGTGAATGCTTGCTTCAACTGAATCTATATATTCTCTATAGCATAGACTTTTTTAATAATTCCACAAAATTTAGCAGTAACTTTATTTTTTAAGCATATTGTGCTCATTTGATATCATGGTGCCTCTAATGCTGTGATGTCCTGCAACAAATTCACTGTGATCCATAATGCAGCATAATCACCATTCTTTGAATTAATCTTCGTTCAGTTTCTAGGTTCCCTTCATGTTTGTGTTTGACAGGATGAGCTCTATAGTAGAGTGTGATGAAGAATTGTCTGTTTCATGATCTTTGAAGTTTTCTAAAAGGTACTTCGTATGAATTGATTTTGGTAATTGAGTGAACACCACAAGTAACTCACCTGCAATTTCTCGTCAACATGGTGAGCTTCTTTGATGGATGACAAAGAGAATCACAAAGAGAGAAGTATCGATCGGGTGAAGATGAACCAAAGATAATGACTAGCTAGAGAGTCCATAAAACTGCCGTCAAAACTGAAATCAAGTTGAAGTCGAAAACTTAAAATTCAGCTTCAGATGTAGTCACTAGATAGTTCGGTGAGCCAGGAGATCAGAGTCCAGAAGATGTATTTTCTAGAGTCAGATGCTGGATAGTACGCTGTGGTTAAAGACCGGACAATTCGGTGAGCCAAGAGAGAAAGTCTAGAGGAGGTGTCTTTGAGAATCAAAAAAGAGAGTCACCGAACAGTCCAATGAAGTATGCACTGGATAGTCCGGTGCCATATAGATGGATTTCAGAGAGATTATTTCTCAGGTAAGTCGAGATATGGAGTACACATGATAGTTCAGTGTGAAGGGTCACCAGACAGTTCGATGACTAGTAAAAACAGGTAGCTTTACAGTATTACGTTACAACGGTTGTTTATGGGTCGATAGCTTATATAAACTGCGGAGAGGGACGTTGAGGAGTGTGCCCGAGGTCTGATTTGCTGAAGCAAACTTGTGAGAGACCAAAGGACAACAAAAACAGAGCACAACTTAAGATTGGAGATCTTTTGTGCTAGTAGTAGAGTGAATAAGAGCATTCATACACTTTTAGAGTTTGCGAAGCTTTGAGAGAAGTGATCTTATCCTATTACTTTTGGTTTGACACTCTAGAATGGCTAAGAGTCGGTGTTTGAGCTTTCGAGGAGATTGTGAAAGACAACATCAAATTTATACGTGTTTATGGGTTCTCCGCTCGAATGGGACACTAATAGGGAGCGGTCGAGTCGTGGAGGCTTGCTCCTGTGAGTAGGTATTGTTTGCTATAGCCGGGATCACCGCTGATTTCACTTCGAGAGTGAAGCGTTCCTAGAGAGCACCGTTAATCTGAGAACAGCAGGAGGGACTGGTACTCTGACGAGCGGTCGAACGAGGATTAGGAGAAAACGCCAATCTTTCGAGACATCGAAAAAAATTACTGAGCATTCTCTTGACGCTATTTTTATATTTCACATTTATACCTGTTGAGTAGTATTATAAGTTGCTTTGTGATTTCTCTTGATGGCTATCATGCTAATTATTGCCTATTTTCAGACAGAGATATCATGTGTTAAAAGCAATAACATCAATTAAAAAGACAATGTCATGCTGCCCATGCACAGTATAGGCCTACGTTCCTAGTTAAGATCCAACTACTAGAGAGTTGGTTTCGCGAGTTTTATCAGTTTCAACTATCAGTTACGACCAAGACATCACCGATCCCATATTCCCACGTCATCGCAACTCAACACCCTCCCACCTCATAAATTTTAGAGCTCTTCCAACTAATCTTGTCAACGCTCATTCGTGTCATTATCTCATTGATTGTAAGGAAGTGAAATGTCAAGTACTCCATCTATCTCAAAAATAAGTGACATTTTTAGCTTTTAGAAATCAATATTTGACTATTTGTCTTATTAAAAATATTAAATTATAAAAACAAACAAGTCATGATTAAAATATTTTTAACAATAAATTTCATAATAAAATAAATAATACTTTTATAGATTATTTTAATAAGATGAATGGTCAAAGATATATGTTTGAAAATTAAAAATGACACTTATTTTGGAACGGAGTGAGTAGGAAATAGCGTTCTCAGCTACTTTAGACTTCCATCGGCATAGAAAACAGGGCAACTGATGACAACATTTTTTTAGTTTCTTATTTTCTTTCTAGCTTTATTCACCACTTTATTATTGATGTATTCTTGTTATTATTATAGGCTATGTTAAACTTATCTTGATCTGTGTTCCTTGTCCAAATGTTCTCAATGTTCAAAACCTTCTACTACCTCTGTCTCTAAATTATTGACACTTTTTACTTTAGATGTTATATATTTGACTCTCCATCTTATTAAAAATATTTTAAAATATCATTTATTTTATTGTAGTTAATTTTATCATAAGAGATGTTTTAAATATAACTAATTTGTTTTTATATTTGTAAAAAAGAATTAAATAAAATGAATGGTCTAATATGATGTCTAAAAGTTAAACGTGTGAAGAATTTATAGACAAAGGTAGTAGGTGGTAATTAATACGGACACCTACTAGAGGAGTACCAAAATTTCATTTTTCATATCTTGAATGTGTGAAACTTTGACTTTTAGAAAATATTTGATAGTAGTTATGGCCTGTTTGTTTGGGCTTTTGCTTTTGTGCTTTTAGAAAAGCTGGCTGGTAAAATTTGAATGTTAATTTTTGTAATAATTTTTAGCTTCTCAGCACACCAAAAGCTAGAAAAGCAGCTTAAAATGTGTTTTTTCAGCTTTTAGTTCATTTCATCAGAAAGTTGCTTTTTAGTTTTTCAAAAGCAACCTTTTCTGTTTGTTTTAGCTTTTTCAGCTGGAAAAGTCAGCTAAGAAACTAAAACAAATAGGGTCTTAGTCTTGACGGTGTTAACGGTTTTCTGGCGTATAGTGGATTAACTGTTTTGCGTCGGCAAATATGTAAATTCATCGAGCAAATTGCAATGGCATATAAATATACAAGGAATTATTCCAAAGATACTGGCCTTTCTATATGTTGATGTTTCATCACACTGAAGTGGCTCCAATACTTAAGACATTTCCAGCGCCATTGTTTCATAATGCTGTGTAACAATGATCGCTGCAACGTGTGGGGTTTTCTCTAGTTAAAGAAAAAAAACTCGTTATATAATTCTTCCTATTTTCTACTAATTGGTACAGATGTCATAGAAACACTTGTAATGCTCTGTTCACAACTTCATTAGCTATTATCTTGTAGGTCCTCTCCGACGGATGAACTGAATCAAAGAACACGTACTTGTTCGCATCGTGACATGTAAATGCTTGATCAATGCCGCAAAGCACCGACGTCTCGATCAGCCCAGTGCCGCAGCAACCTTGCGCCACGTTCTCAAATCCTGCGCTCGCCGAAAAGGAAGAGGAAACAATGTGAAACATTTGAAGACTATGGCCAAGTAATTGAAGCTGTTGCCTATGTTGTCCTCCAAATGTTCTCTCATTAATTATGGCCTCGCAGTTAGCAGGAGATTAATTTTGTATAACCAAAACCATAATATCAATATGCTGCATAATCTAGCATATGCTTCTTTTTGAAACATCTAGTATATATAGTAGATTTTAAAAATTAACTAAATTAGAGTATTAATTATTTATGGAAGAAGGTAGAAGGATCTCAAAACCTAAATTCATAATCTAGAGTCACCAGTGGCTGAAAACTGCTTACCGTACTGGGAAGGTTCAGCCACAATGGAGGCCAGCACGCTGTACGTCTCCGAGTACACGACCTGCGCGCCGGCGAGCTCGTCGTTGAGCTTCCTCACGGTGTCCTGCAGCCCGGCGTTGAACCTCCTCGCCAACTGGTTGTACTCCTCGTTGCACTCCCCCGGCTCGTCGTGGTTCAGCGTCCTGGCGGAAGGAATGCACCCGAACGGCGCGAGGCCGGAGAAGACGATCTTGCGGCCGCCGAGATCGTAGAGGCCGCGGATGGCGGCGCCGGCGAGGCCGACGAGGTAGGTAACGTATTCCGGCGAGGTGTACTGCGCAGGGCGGACAGGAACGACGAAGTAGTTCACGATGAAATCGTTGGTGCCGATGCTGAAGATGTAGAGGGCCTCGGCGATGATCTCGCTCGCCAAGGACTCGCCCTTGGCGTCCTTGAGCTTCTCCTTGTACTCTTTGAAATACTCCAGCTGCTGGCTCAGCGGTATTACTGACTGCAGGGCAAACGTTTGGTGACATAAATTCATTATTTACACCTATGTCCTGAATATTCACATCATCAACAATTTGACAACTTATTTCTGTTCAATATCCTAGCTCATAATTTTATAAATTGTGCAGTATAATTTACTATCTGAAATGGACATGTGACATTTCATTTTCATAGTTAATTAGGAGTACTTCAGAACATGTAGCAACAGCCTATGACGTCAAAGGTAGCAGGAGAAACATAGTACACTGGATCCGTGATAATAGTCGTCAAAAGACTTGCACAGGATATTCAACAAATTACTGTTTGTGATAGTGATAGAATAGAACATGTATCAGAACATATTGATTACAAATATGCAATTCAAGAGTTAACTCATGGCACATCTAGGATACATTTGGAAACTAACATGAGTTACATGCTGATATGATAATACCAGTCTCAAAGCTCAATGCTGAAAAACGTGGGCATAACAGCATTGAAGCATCGAATGATCTCGACCAATACCAACGTGATGTGTGAACTCTAAACTCACCTATAAAAGAATCTCCGTGAATGATCACACATCTAAAGCACTCCCATAGATTTTTCGTGTTTGCTTCTGTTTATGAGGCTAATTAGTTAGATGTTCGACAGCAACATATGGATCAATATTGAAGTGCTAGTTAATATAGACAGTTACAATCTCTAGTTCCGAGTGGACCCATCACTCTGGCACCTTGGCTTAAACCGACGTATTAAATTATTTCAAAGAATGATGTGTATGTGATGAATTTCCAAGTTAACGTTCGGCTACCCCTACCCATTCCAACTATGTATATGCTGCCATAAAAACTGTGCTAGTCAAACTGAATTTTTCCCGTAATTTTTTATCGGTACTTAAATGGTTGGACTCTTCCTCAGACCTTGCTCAAGCAGGAACTATGTGCCATTTGTTATAGAATTTGTAGAGTATAAAATAGATGCAAATAGATTCACCATTTTAATGTTTTCACCTTTTTTGTAAGCTGTGGTTATTGGAAGTACTCTTATTTTGGTAGAAATTAAAGAAATAAATTATCATATTAAACACTTTTCAATTTCAGAATATATATTAGATGCCCGATGGAGTATTAAAGTACACCAACTTTTTAAATAAGTGATATTTTCCCCTATAGAGTCTATGTTTTACATATATAGAATGCTTGGCCTAAATACAAGAATATGAAATGGCCATTCATTTCTGAAGCCCTATCCAAACTTTAGAACCCATCTTGTCGTTTGGTTCGAAGGAATTTGATATTTGGATGGATCATGATAAACGGCTATCCCAATCACATATTGAAAATCATGCTTTGACATTTCCAACACAATCACCCTTTGAATACTGTCAGACAATCGACTCATGGCAGCAGACATACCGACTACCGAGTGACAGAAATTCACTTACAGGGATTTCAGCTGTTAAATCATCCAGCCCGGTTCCTCCGGACGCAAAGCTGACTCCTTCGGCGAGCTCGTCCACCGTGTAGCTGGGGTCAAGGTACGCTGGCACGGCCGACGCCAACCCGAACGCCTCGGAGATGAAGTCCGTGACGAGGCGGCCATTGGAGAACCTGCCGGTGGCGACTCCGCCGTCGAAGTCACGGCCGTAAGGCGGGAAGTTGCCCTTGGCAACGGTCGGGATGAAGTTGTTGTTGCCCGGATCAACCGTCGAGTCCCCGAACACTATGATCGCCGGCACCTTGCTGGTGGTGGCCGTGCTGGACGAGAGCATCAAATGGACGAGAAGAAGGAGAAGCCAGTACGGGTGCCAGCATCGCGGGAACATCTTCACGTACTGCTAGTTTCGAAGTCAAAGCAAATTGGACTTGTACTTATGGCGTCTCCAGTGGAGGGATTGCTCGAAATTTAAAGAACGCCGAGACTTAGGTGCAGTTATGGTTACACTCTTATAGTTCTGGAAGTCTGGAACAGTTGCATGTATCTATCGAACAGAGGACTGGCTATCACATTTTGCGTGACAGACGGCCGAGTGGCCAATCAACTGTACACGTGCGCTCTAGACACGAAATAGGCTAACGCAACTGTCCTGATAGTGAGAGCTGAGCTTTTCTTTTCAGTTCATCTGATTTTGAGGCGCTTATGATATCACTAAATTTGATAGTGCAGTTGCATTTATTTGTAGATGGTTATGTTGTCACGAATCCGAATGAGTATCTATCTAGATCTTCTATTAGCTTTATTGGTCTGGGATATCCTTCCAGGCACGGTAGGACAAATTTTTGACAGATTTGATTGTTTCTAGAGTAACCCCGCGTCAGTTGCCGCGAGAGGCACGGTTAACTTCTAACAGATTTAATTGTTTCTAGAGTATCCTCTTCCATTATACTTCATTCATTTTTAAATTGATGTCACTGTTAACTTTTAATATCAATTTTGACTATTTGTTTTATTAAAAAATTGATAAATATCATGTATTTTGTTATAATTTGATTTACCACTAAAGTTATTTAAACGACAACTTAAAATATTATATATTTGAACTATTTTTTTAATAAGACAAATAGTCAAAATTAATATTAAAAGTCAACGGAGGGAGTACACCATCTTCACCCTTGCGTTGGTCTCGTGCTCCTGCGCGCATCCACAAGCTTAGGGCCAGAACGACAAGTATCTCCTCAAGCTCAGTGCTTCCTGTTGGAGGACAAGGCGCATGCAGGACCTCAAGATGCCGTTCTACTAGTCCTGAAGCACATCCTAATAAACCGAACCGAAGAAATCAAGCTATTCTACATATCACCATATTCACCGTTTCCTCCCACATGTGCTTACCTCCTCCCCGAGTCTACAACTGAAGCCCTTGCCTCGTTGAATCCTTGTGGTTGAGCTCTCCAGTTGTCAGACCCAGTCACCACCGCTGCTCTGAGTGACGTCCAACCACAACGCTGTTGGCAAATAATCGTGAGTCGCCTGCGTTTAGTTGATTAGTCCGTCTGGAGGTGAGAGGCACTGCCACAGAAAGGGTCATCAGAGACGGTTAAAATACCTTATCAATGACAAAACATCGAGCCGTCGCTAAATTTGCGTTACTGATATTGGCACATCAGTGACGGGTAAAACACCGTCACCGATAAGTGGACCATCAGAGATGGGTGTGGCCCCGTCTCTACTAAAAGACATCAGCGACGGCTGTGAAGAAACGCGCCACTGATAGTTCCTTAAAACAGCGACGGTCCTTACAAAGCGTGTCACTACTAAGGTCTATATCAGCGACGGTGTTTTGTAAACATGTCACTAATAGAGCCCATATCAGCAACGGTGTTTCATTTACATGCCACTAATAGGGTCAATATCAGCGACGGCGTTTTGAAAATGTGTCACTAATAGGTTTCATATCACCGACGGTGTTTTGTAAACGTGTCACGAATAGATCATATATCAGCTACAGCTTTCTAAAAACATGTCATGGATAGGACCTACATCAGTGACGTGGGCAGAGGTGGTGTCTGCCCACGTCACTGATAGTGCTTGTATCAGCGACGGGGTTTTCTAAACGTGTCACTGATGTCTTTCATCACAGACGCCTTTTCCTGAAGCCTGTCTCTGATGACTATTTGTTAATGGCTACTTTTAGCAACTTGATTTTTTACAGCCATCACAGCTTTGCTTTTTACGATAATGTAGCATTTGAAATCTCATACAGACAGCTCTCCAATCACAAGCAACATTCAGATCACAACAACATTAACAGAATATTGATCCCAAATATATTAAAATAATAACATCCATAAAACAGCAGCCCACAAATTAGCATTTATCGCTTAGATCCTGAATATAGTCAATTGTATACATATCGATCACAAAAGAGAGCTACACACGCCACGCATTCATATCGATTACAAAAGAGAGCTACACAAGCCATGCATTCACTTATGGACAGTAGAATTCCCCTTTGTTGAAGATAACTTCAGAGATCAAGAATGTGGCCATCCGGTCTCGAAGATCATTGAGCACACTATCATAGAGGGCGCAGGTAGGCACGACGAAGTCCTGAGATCACAAGCATCTGAAATCGGAAACTTAATTAAAATGTAGTCATATAAAATATTGTGAATTACATTCATATGGTTAATGGAAAAATCAAGATTTCAGTAAGATATATTGTAGGAAATTTTTTCTTTAACAGCATTTCTTGGAGCCTAACAGATAGGGTCGAGCAATATAGGGTACGGTCTAACAGTCAGAGTTTCATTTGCTTCCACAGTGGCAATCAGTGTCTAACAGTCAAAGCTAGATGTTCATGCCGGTGGTGCTTGCTGCCAATGCTTTTAGAGATTTCCAGTGGAAAATTCAAGAACGAAATGTAATACACTTCCCCTCTAAGGTTTTTATTTCTGGAAATCTTATCTATTCTTTACTCATAACATATGATCCATGCTATTTTTCAATAATGACACCCAGAAGGAAAAAAGGCTTCTCAAGCGTGAACTTGCTCCAACAAAAGTCATCTTGTGTAAATATTTTTTAGTCGATATTTTTCCTTAGACCGTAGCTTTAATATTGCTAGACTCTACTGCTAAAGAAAGAAAGAAAAAAAGGGGAAATACTCTCCAGGACACAAGGATGAACTAGAAGCGGTACCAACTAATGCAACGCGGTGGATCAATAAAGAAAACTCACTAACCTCAGGACACAAGGATGAACTAGAGAGGAGGTTGATTGAATCTATCTCTTGCTGTCCTCCCTTTGTGTGCTGCATCATATCGATATAAAGATCAGGCTCACCCTCTGGAGCACCAACCGATGCACAACTGCTCTTATACACATCTGCTGGGCTGTTATTATGTGGACTTGCAGCAACAGGAACTAGTTTAAAACCTTGAGCAGCAAGGATACTTGGCATATTTGCTATGATGTCTTGTGTGACCTTAGCACGGATTTGTTCTGTTACCATCTCCATATCAATCTCTGTAACTTCTCTTCCCGTGCCGTGGCCATCCTAACTTCCAACCCACATAACTTGATATCCCTCTTACACGACCTATAAAAGAAGTGGTATTAAAAACAGAACAAGGAAAAAGGTAGAACTGAAAAAAATCAGACCAAGAAACAGAAGAACTGCACATTAGAAAAAAAAATTCAGAACATGAAATAAATCTGCGGGATGTTGAAGATTTCCATCATTCTTCCAACCTTCCTTGTGCCAAGGGAGGAGTTGGGCCTCTTTACTATTTGCAAATAAGCGCTTGAGACGGGGAATGATAGAAAAAATACCACACCACCTTTCACTACAAGGAAACAACATTGTTGCAATGGTTCAATTTGTTGTGATAGACATAAAATTGTTGCAAAATATAATTAGCACAACGAAATAAATCATGGCAAAAGATGCAGCTAATTGTTGTGATAAATGGAGTGGTAATAATATATTACAACAATAAGATAGTTGTGGCAATATTGTATAATATTGCAACAATTTTCATCTGATATTACAATGGTTAGTATAGTTGCAATAAACATGTGTTGCTATGATATACACTTGTTGCATTAATATATTATTACCACAACAAAAATTTGTGGGTTTAAGATCTTAATGCAACAATGTACAGTTCGTCGCGATAGAATGCTAATACAACATTCAATAGACCGTGGCTATATATTGTTACTGCCGCACTATGTTATATGTGGTAATAAAGTGCTACCGCAACACTTTCTTATTTGTGGCAATATAGAGCTAATGCATCATTTTAAAATTTGTGTCAATAAACATCTAATGCAACAGTTAGTTCATGGTGAAAGTATTCTAATGCAACGACATTTTACATATGGCAACAAGATGTTAATGCAACAACTCAAAAATGTGGACAGAGTTGTAGTATATTATTATCACAAAACAAATCGCTATTCTGAGTTTTAAATTTTGAAGATACAATTTTAGATTTGTATAGCAGAGATATATAAATAAATTGTTGTTGTAGCCAACATTCTAGACACACAAGTTTCATTACATAATTGAGATAAATATCGACATGGATTCATGTTTGCTAGAGATTCATGAAATCAGAATTCATAGA
>BCLF01000149.1:135900-149469 GCA_001602275.1 Zoysia japonica | reverse complement strand
ACCTAACAGGAATAAAAAAAAGCTGTCACTAATCTCTCTTTGAAAACAAACAAGTTGATTATTTTAAAGAACAGGACAGGCCAAGACTAACTGTCCAAGCAGCAGAAATACCAAAGATATCTTGACTTTATCAACTTCAACTAGCCTGAAACAATAACAATGAAATATACAATGGCACCTTCAAATTTCAGCCATAGAAATTTTTTTTTATCTTTTATGACTCATCACACTTCTTTCCACACACTATTAATGTGAAGAACCTTGCAGAGCCACAATTTTTCACTCTAGGAAGCAGTTTAACTGCCAATGGCTCTTGATATTAACATGCCATGTCAGTAACTCTAGAATGCAACAATACAAAATAGCTTCCAAGTTCCAATATTAGATATCCAATTATCCATGATTGAAAAAATAAAAAGGACAATAAACAAAGTGACACTGCCTTATAAGTATAAAAATAAATAAACTAACAAGAGTATATTACCGTATCAACCTGAGAACGGCGATATATGTTTCCTGTTTTACTAAGTTGATGGCGATTGATGATACGAGCAGCTGGAATACTTTCTGGTAAAGCAGTACGTTTTATATTATTTACATTTGAACATCTTTCAGGATTCTTTAGATGATCAGGCTGCAGGAAGCACATTACTTTATGAGCTTGATGAATCAAGAATATAATAGATATTATATGACTTATGCTTGATCACAATCTAAAAATCCAAAAATGCTTAGAATGTTTAATTAAATTGAACTATTACATGAGTTACCTGTTGTATGGTTGCTTGCTGATTCCCAACTAATTGCAATATTTCTTCTCTCATTGATTGCTTCAGCGCCTCCATTTCCTTAGCTCTTTGCGCACGGTCTATTGCTAGCTGATCTTCTAAGTTCTTGACATGGATGTTCAGTTCATCATTTTTGTCTTCTAGGCTCTGCACTTGGGCTTTCAACTCTGTATTCTTTTCTTCCAAGTCATGGACATGTAAGTTGAGCTCTTCATTCTTATCTTGTAAGTCCTGAACATGGTAGTTGAGCTCTTCATTTTGCCTTTGTGTTTCTGTTGTCGCACGCGAATGTTCATCCATCTGGATCCGTAGTCTTTCAGAAACTGAAGGTTTAGCCATATAACCACGCCCATGAGACTTTAATGCTCCACAACCCAATGATGACCTATAACTATCCTGGAATATTCTATTTCTCTCCTCATTTGAAAGTGAGCATCCTTGTTCAGTTTACTTCTCAGTAACTTGTGTCTGTGCATCATTCTAGATAGCCAAAAATAATATGTGTTTGTATCAACATTGCAACTGGTGATTAATTTAGGTTTGAAGTGTTGCTCACATGTATTGCTTGTGATTGGTAATTCAACCATTCACCATTCTTCAGATGACTTGCTCCCCAGAGCTCAATGTCATCAGTCTCTTCACCAGAGAGTGGTTTTGGAGCATCTCTTCTCTCTTATCTCATTGTTGAAAGAAGCCTTGTTCCGACACCACTTGTGCTGTCGAGGTAGAAAACGGCGATGGCCCATGTAGCAATGCTTTTGTCCAGATTTCAACCACAAGGACTCTGTGTTTATGTGGCAGTATGGACATGCTAGCTTACCTTTTGTGCTCCATCCACACAGCATTGCATATGGGAAATCATTTATTGTCCACAAAAGAGAAGCATACATCAGAAAGGACTCTTTCTTTGAAGAATCAAATGTTGTAATGCCATCGTACCATAATTCCAATAGCTCATCAATCAAAGGCTGGAAATACACATCAATGTTGTTTCCCGGTGATTTTGGTCCAGGAATTCACATCGACATAATCCAATAAGGCTGCTTCATACATAACCAAGGCGGGAGATTATAAGGAATTAAAATCACGGGCCATATACTGTAGGAAACATTCATATTCCAAAAAGATTGAAACCATCGGATGCCATCCCAAGCTTGATGTTGTGAGGGTCATGTGCAAATTGTGGGTGCATACTATCAAAATGCTTCCATGCCTTTGAATCTGCAGGGTGGCATAGTTTTCCATCATCGGTATGACCCTCCTTGTGCCAACGCATATTTGATGCTGTAGATTCTGCCATGTACAATGTTTGTAGGCGTGGAATGAGAGAAAATACCGTAGAACCTTGCATGGCACGAGCTTTTTGGCTTTTCCACAAGGAGTAGTCTCTCCAGTCTCACAAAGATTCATTAGTTTTCCATCTTGCTTCACCACAAGTTGAACATTTATCCAAGAGAGAATAATTCTTCCGATATAAAACACAATCATTGACACATGCGTCTATCTTTTGGTAGTCCAACCCAAGATCACGAACAACCTTCTGAACTTTGTCAAGAGTATTTGGAATGCAGTGATCCTTCGGAAGTACATGTGAGAATAATTCAAGGATTGCCTCACACGCTTTATTGCTCAAACCATATAAGCACTTAATTTGGTACATCCTAACAATGAACGACAACTGTGTCGCCTCCTTACAACCTGGATATAACTCCTTTTGGGCATCCTTTAATAAGTCAAAGAATGCCTTAGCACACCCACTCGGCTCCTGGTTAACAATACTTTCTTCACCACCATAAAAAATATAAGCATCTCCACTGTCTTTGAAAAATTCATCACCATTCGTTGTGGTAGCTCCATGGTTAGCACCTCTAATTAGACTAGACAACATATTATGCATAGCATCATCATCAGGAGTGAACTCTTCATTATTTGATTGTTTAGCAACGTTTTTTGAATTGCATTTTCTCCATGATGTATCCAACAAGTATAATCCATCAACATCCCATTACGAAGCAAGTCAAGATGGACTTCCTTGCGTGTCTTGTGACAAACATTGCGACATATCATGCAAGGACATGGAACAGTTGCTCCACTACGTGCACCCTGGAATGCAAAATTTAGAAATGCATTCATTCCATCCTGCAACTCCTTCGTATGCCTATCTTTTCTCATCCATGTCTTATCTTCTGACATCTCTTCAAAGTTTCATGTTGGCAACTCAAACCGGTTTATCTGTACAAACAAAAAGAAGCTATTAATAAATTATAATACATTTGAAAAGAAAAAAGTTTACCAAAGGGTCAGTACACAATTGCAGCAGGCCAAAGATCAAAGAAAAGTCATTAGACTGAAACCACACCATAGGTCATATTATTTTTTCTAACATATACAAGCATTTTTGTCATGGTGATTTCAAAATACTGTTGTGGCGTGGATGCTGCCATGCTGATACTGTGTCACCTAATAGTGTTGCCTGCAAGTGTGATTAGGGCAGTTTAGTGAGCCCTTCGTCCCTGTTTTATTGAAGTTTAGCATGGGATAGATATTACTAAAATCAATTTAGGAAGAGGAATTACCATCGCATGGATTTCCTTAGTCCAAGGCTGTTGCAGTCGCACAATTATACACTTGTTCTTCATGTGAAATTGATGTGCTTTTATTTGATATGCTGTGTTGATAAATTTTTGATAGTTGCAAATCTTGGCCTAGCTTCTATTTACACTTGATTATTCTGCTTGGGAGAAATTATCAGTGTATCGAATTCAAAACTGATAATTTGGTTTAGTGAAATTTAATTGGTTGAATCAGTTTACTGATAGAGATGAGAAATTGTGATTCAGTCTTTTATACATTGGTATAGCTTAAAATGATGTTGACTGTCAGTAGTAATGAAACATTTTGACCTGTCTTGCTATTGTGTTGTTATATCGCAGTTAATTCCACCATCAGGCAACTGGTAAAAGACGAATTGAAGTAGAATCAATTAATCTGTGCACCGGTTCCACCTTTAATTGAAGCTGGATCAATCAGGGACAAAAATAATTGCTGATGTGAATCTGGAGAAATTTATTAACTTCCTGCTGAAAGTTGAATCGAATAAAAAAGAAGTGCTAAATCCGATTCCTCTCCATTGGCTAAGATCCTGCTTCCTCTCTGGTGGCTAAGATCCTGAGGCGTTGGCGGTGTATGTCGATGCTCCTAGCAGAAGATTTTTTTTTTTTCTCTTATAGTACTCTCTAGGCCTGCCTTCTTCAAAATAGTATCCAGAACGTGGGCTTCTCTGAAACGGTACTTGTATTGTTGACACACTTACAGAATAGTATGAGAGGCCATTTTAATCCAGATTATTTTTCTTTTTTATTTTAATCAACATGGCATTCTGAGAATACCCCTCAGATTTTCCATTTGAAATCTGCTATTACCTAGTTAGAATCCGACAACGACGGCGCATCTCCCCTGCCCCAGCCGTGAAGGTCCTGCAGCTGCTTGAATGTATCGTTTTGATCTCTGTTTGATCTGCACAAACATATGAAAGGATAATTAACTAGTACAACACTCAAATAGTGAATGGAATGCTAATATCAAAAGAAGAGCCACTACAATGGCACCGGACTAGTAACCTTGATTTCTATACACAACGAAACAGGTTACGAGTAATACATCCCCTGAAGCGAGTGGCTCTGGGGTGAGCACGCGAACTGCAGGCACACGGTCTCCGTTGCACTCAGTCTCGGGTTTCACCTAGTCGTGGGCGTTCGCCCTGGCGCGGCCGTCCTGCAGCGCTAGCCTCGCCGTCGCCGCCACTGAAAAGGTGCGATTCGTTGTTGAAGGGGAAAATAGAAAGTTTGTTAGGGCTAAACAATATTACAAAGGGTATTCTCGACAGTCCACGTTGATTAAAATCAAAAAGAAAAATAAAATAAATTAAAATAGTCACAATACTACTGCAGTGTGTCAATTATACCAATACCCTTCCGGAGAAGGCTATGTTGTAAGTACTACTTTGGAGAAGTGTTTTTTGGTACAGTCTATTTCCTCTGTCCTAAAATTCTCGATATTTTTAGTCTTTAGTCACCATGTTTGATCATTCGTTTTATTTAATTTTTTAAATAAATATAAAAACAAATTATTCATATTCAAAATATAAAATAAATAATATTGTTACAATTTTTTAATAAGATGGAGAGTCAAACATGACATTTAAAAGTCCTAAGTATAAAAAATTTAGGACGGAGTACCTCCTAAATCTAGCTTTTGAGAGAAAATTATATTCATAACTATTGTAGATGCTCTTAATAAATTAAATAAATGAGATGCCAAATATAGTCCGGAGTTATTTTAGTGCTTTGGTAGTGTCTCCCGCTAGCATAGAGCTAATTACTAGCATTTTTAATCCGGCCACTAGCCGATTGAATAAACTGGCTAATTTTATTTCTCCTCACCGTACCATCGCATATAGCACACCACCTATCTCACTAAGCGATAGGGTATCTCTTATGGTCTCATTCCAAATGAATTATTTAGCGCTATGAAAACGAGTACACATTCCTCACCACTCGTCACATCCACTACACCACTCATAGCAAACATAGAAGAATGTATGGCTCGCATTAAAGAAGACTTAAACAAATAATTTTGTCAGACGCTAGGGATAGACCTCAAGGGAAGGGACCGGATTTATCAAAAATTGTACCCCGCATATTTTGATTCGGTCCCATATCTAGTTAGATGGCGTATTACTGACTTTGTCAAATTCAATGGCGAAGATAGCAGAACCACTTGAGAACACGTTAGTCAATATGTAGCACAACTAGGAGAAGCAGGTTTTAGTGAGCCTTTGAAAGTACAATTGTTTTCTTTATCACTAACCGGAACGGCTTTCTTTTGGTTTTCATCATTGTCCTCGGGGTCCATATATACGTGGAAGTCTTTAGAGCGTAAGTTTTATGACCACTTTTATTCCGGGGACAACGAATTAAAGTTGTCGCATTTGACAATCGGTTCCACAAGAGAAAGGGGAACCCGTCGTTGACTATCTTCAGTGGTTTAGAGATATTAAGAACCGATGCTTTAATTTAACAATTTATGAAAAAGACTTAGTCGACCTAGCTTTTAGTGGTTTACAGTCGCATCTTAGAGAAAAGTTGGAGGGGTACAATTTTTTTACACTCACCCACCTCCAACAAAAGGGTTCGGTTTAAGAGAGTCGAAGCAAAGAAATAAAATATGATTATAAGACCCGTCACAGCGTGCACGTCGTGAAATATGATTCAGATAGCTCTGATAATAATTTCAATGACATTTTGGCTGTCGAGTTCGTTTGGCCATTTATGGCCAAATTATTTTCTTATGATTTGCTCAAACCGGTTCATAAGAATCAGAAAGACGATATAAAACACATCTTTGATGTAGCTAAGTGTGGTAAAATATTTGATGAGTTACACAAAGGTGGATACATTAAGATCACATACACTTTACCTCCGACGGATGAGATTAAGCGTAGAGCATATTGTAAATGGCATAATTTTTATTCTTATGCTACTAACGATTGCAATATTTTTCGTCGACAGATCCAATCAGCCCTTAATGAGGGACGATTGAGTCTTAAAGACATGCAGATCGACAAGCACCTTTTTCCCGTCAACACTCTCGAGTTCAACCCCAAGGTTTTGATTCGGCCTCATCAAGCCGATACAACCAAGGGAAAGAACGTGATCATTGGGGATGAGATGCATGTTTCTCAAAGTGAGAAGGGTGCCTCTAGGAAAGTGGTGCTCGAAAAGTCCTCCCATGGTCAAGAGTCTCTAAAAGTGACCATCCAAGGCTCTAGACCTGGGGGCAAGCTCTACAGCCCAAGATGATAAAGCCGAAGAATCCTGAAGTAGGCAAATAGAAGGTGAATCAAGGCAAAGCCACAGATAAGAAGATGGGACCTAAAAGCGCCTTCGACCAGCTCATGGCTAAGTACAAAAATCAAAAGACCGATTTGAATAATCAATCTATAAAGCGATCAAGATCACCACCTAGGGGAGGCAGCCCACCTAGGAAGGAGATGAGGCCAGCCGTGAATGTGCACGGGCCACCTCCTCTTTTTCCTGCACATGGCTTCGGAGTTCCGCCGCCGTGGTTCTATCTTATGCCTTGCCCGCCGTTCCCGGTGTGGCATCCATACATGAGACCGTGGATGTTCGTGCCACCGATGCCTCTGCCACTAAGGCCCGTTCCATCGATGTCATACCCGCTATTTCATACGAGGTGGAACGGGCCGAGAGATGTCTTCACAAGACTCTCCAACCCTATCTTGGATCGGACGGATTCTCGACCGATCCAAGCTCAAGGAGGGAGCGCCACCACCGCACCTAAGCAAAAATGGCGTCCAAAGCAAGGTAATAAACATGCTCCCTCCACTGTTGTTCATCAAAAAAATGCATCCAGAGGTGTCGTGAAAATCGGCACAGCCGATGTCAAAATCGAGGAAGTTTTCGCGGGACGGATCACTTTAGGTGATCCGGTCGGAAAGACTTCCCATGACCATAAAGCTGGCAGCAGCAAGAGCTCCTCCAAATACACGCAACCGAGGTGGTGTCCGCCTGGCTTGACCCACACTCAAAAGAGGAAGCTCTAAAGGCTGCGCCTCCAAAAGATGCGAGAGGAGGAGGTGGAGAAAAAGAAGGACGAGGTCTTCAACGAGGTCAAGCCGATGGTCCCTCAAGGTAAGCAGTGAAGGGTTAAGGAGCCCAAGGCCCCTACTCCACCGGTGACAGAAGAAGCAGAGGCTGCTCTGAAGCTACTTGGTTTGGCTGACGCCGTCTTGGGAGAGGACTTCACAGCGCTCTCGCCCACGGGAGACGTCGATTTGTCCGAGTTCGACGACGACAACATCTTGTACTACGAGCATACACCGCCTCGAGGAGATATAGACATTAACACCATTTGCTTATCTCTTTTCGATTATTCGCTTATAGAGGAAGAATAAGTCATGGTATAATTCGACTTTGGGCCAAAAAGCACTATCTTCAAAAAGCCCGAGGAATCGGAGAACCATTTGAAACTCCTCTATGTGAGAGGTCATATTAATGGTTCACCGATTTCTCGCGTGCTTGTAGACAGCGGTGCTATTGTTAATCTAATGCCGTATTCTTTGTTTAAGAAGCTAGGTAAGGCTGATGACGAGCTCATCCAGACCAACATGACTTTGAATGGTGTGGGAGGAGGAGACCCTATCAAAGCTAAAGGGGTCGCTTCTATGGAACTCACCGTTGGAAGCAAGACCATGGCTACCGCTTTCTTTGTCGCCGATGTGCGCGGTAGTTATAACTTGATCTTAGAGTGTGATTGGATTCATGCCAATAGATGTGTTCCTTCTACCCTACACCAATTTTTGATACAATGGATTGGTGATGATGTAGAGGTGGTTTATGCGGATGCATTGGCTTGTGTTGGGATGCATCAAGTGCTTGACCGGTTTAGACTTGACGAATTATAATTTTCTTAGCGTAACTAGAGATGGTTTTGTACCGGTCAATGTAAAGCCCATGGAGAATCGGATCAACCATATAATGTGATTTAATGGATTCTAATCTTGATTGGTTGCAAAAAAGAGTTGAACACTATCGGTCCAATACGAACGATATGTGCGAAGCTATCGAGAAAATAGAGGATATGGATAAGTTAGGACAAGGATTCACATCGGTTGATCCTCTTGAAGAGGTGAACCTTGGCAGCGATGATAATATCAGACCAACTTATATAAATAAAAATCTGAAAGCCGATAATAAGTTGAAGCTAATCGGTTTACTAAAAGAATATGTGGACTGTTTTGCATGGTTCTATAATGAAATGCCCGGGTTGAGCCGCGAATTAGTCGAATATTGACTTCCAATAAAATCTGATTTTAGACCTTTTAAGCAACCAATGAGGAGGTTTAACCCGAATATGCATGATTGGATTAAAGAAGAAATTAATCGATTACTTGATGCAAAATTTGTAAGACCTTGCAGATATGCGGAGTGGATATCCAACATCGTGCCGGTGGAAAAGAAAAACACCGGTAAGATTAGAGTTTGCATTGATTTCAAAAATTTAAATAGAGCTACTTCTAAAGATGAATATCCTATGCCCATAGCTGATATATTGATTAATGATGCCTTCGGTCATAGAGTTATTAGTTTTCTTCATGGTAATGCGGGATACAACAAAATCTTCATGGTCGAAGAGGATATGTCTAAAACTGCTTTTAGATGTCTCGGTTTTATAGGAATGTTTGAGTGGGTTGTCATAACTTTTGGATTAAAGAATGCGGGTGCCACGTATCAAAGAGCCATGAAAACTTTGTCTTTCATGATTTATTTGGTGTTATCATGGAGGTTTATATAGACGATTTGGTGATCAAATCGGCCGCTTTAGATTCTCACTTGGACCGAATGCGCCGTTTCGGTTTGAAAATGAATCCTCTCAAATGTGATTTTGATATATCGGCCGGAAAGTTTTTAGGTTTCATAATTCATGAAAAGGGCATAGAGGTAGATCCTAAGAAGATAGAAGCAATTAGAAACGTGCAAGCACCTACATGTAAGAGAGAGTTGCAAAGCTTCTTAGAAAAAATGAATTACTTAAGGAGATTCATTTTCAACTTGTTGGAAAAGATTAATGCGTTTACTCCTATTCTTTGGCTAAAGAAGTAGCCGAATTTACTTGGAGGGCAAAACAACAAGAAGCTTTTGAAAATATCAAAGAGTACTTGTCTTCGCCACCGGTGCTTAGGGCGTCTAAGGGAGGAGTCCTATTTCGTCTCTACGTAGCGGCGAAAGATGATGTGGTTGGTGCGGTTTTAACACAAAAAACTGAAGGAAAGGAGTACGTGATCACCTATGTGAGCCGACGGTTGGTGGATGCGGAAACAAGATACTCTCTCATCGAAAAACTATGTTTTTCTTTGTATCATGCTTGCACCAAGTTGAGATATTATTTGCTATTTAGCACTTGTGTGGTTGTTTGTCAAACCGATGTTATTAAACATATGTTGCATAGGATGATTTTTAGTGGTAGTCTTGGTAAATGGGCTTATGCATTGATTGAATATGATTTGGCTTATGAATCATTGAAATCCATGAAAGATCAAATTATTGCTAATTTTATTGTTAAACATCGGATTGATTTAAAACATGATTTAGATGTGGCTTATGTTACTTTTACCCCTTGGAAGTTATATTTTGATGGATCGGTTTGTAAAGAGGATCAAGGTGTTGGTGTGGTTTTAGTATCTCCTCATGATGCACACTTTGAATTCTTAAATCGATTAGAGTATAATTGCACCAATAACCAAGCTGAATATGAAGCATTGTTGTTCGGTTTAGAGATGGTGGAGTCTATGAGGGTTAAGCATGTAGAGGCTTTCAGTGATTCGTTGTTAGTAGTGCAACAAATTTCAGTCAATAAAAAACCGATGGTTAAGGTGTTAGAATTAGACCGTTCGGACATTAACACGTCAAACCGTGATAGTATTGAATTGCTTGATTGGAGGTCACCTATAATTTCATATATTCGTAGCTTAACCCAAAGTGTAGATATGAATGTTCGGCATGTGGCTTTAAATATACTTTGATCGATGGTGACTTATATCACTGAACGGGGGATAATTTTCTTTTAAAATGTTTGGGTGATGATGAGGCTAGAGTAGCTATAGGGGAAGTTCATGAGGGCAAAAACGTGGCACCCATCAATCGGCTCCAAAAATAAAAGGTTGTTAAGGAGAGCCAGATTCTATTGGCCAACCATGATTGCCGATTGCTACCGCTACTATAAAGGATGCGAAGAGTGTCAAAGATTTGGAAACATTCAATTGGCACCCGCAGCCACGATGAACCTCATCATAAAACCATGGCCATTTCGAGAATGAGGATTGGACTTTATAGAGCAAATACATCCTCCATCTTCGAAAGAATATCGTTTCGTGTTGGTCGCGATGGATTACTTCACCAAATGGACCGAAGTGGTGCTCTTAAGAATATGATGCACAAAGAGATAATTGAGTTCTTTATCGAGCATATTATTCATAGGTTCGGCATACCTCAAACTTTAACTACTGATCAGAGTACTTTTTTTACGTCCGATCATGTTAAAGAGTTTGCCGAATCTTACGGAATTAGGTTACTCAATTCATCTCTATATTATGCTCGGGCCAATGGTCAGGCTAAGTCTAGTAACAAAACATCGATTAAACTCATTAAGAAAAAGATAAAAAACCATCCCAAGAGATGGCACGAGGTCTTATCGGAAGTATTGTGGGCTCATCGGATGTCTAGGCATGGGGCAACTAAGGTAACACTGGATAAGAGGTCGTTTTACCCGTCGAGGTAAATCTAGGAGCTCGAAGGTTAGCCAAATAAAATGATTTATCCCTCGATGAGTATAGAACTCTAATGCTGGACAATTTTGATAAAGTCACTAATAAGCGTTTAAATGCCTTGAAAAAAATTGAGAGAGACAAGGCTAGAGTTGCTAGAGCCTACCATAAGAAGGTGAAAGTCAAAACTTTCAGGTGGGCGAATTGGTTTGGAAAACTATTCTGCCCGTAGGCTCAAAAAGCAACAAGTTCGAAAAATGGTCTCCTAATTGGGAAGGGCCATACTGAATAGTAAAATTCATCGCTGGAAACGCATACATGTTGGAACGTTGTCGCAGAGAATCATTACATAGGGCCCTTAATGACCAATACTTGAAAAAGTATCATCTAAGTGTATGGCAAAAAGCGTAAGAGAAAAGTGGCCGATGTGAAGAACATCATTGCCAAAATTGAATACAATGGCCGATGAGTCAAAAAAACCATCGCCCTTTGCGATTTTTGGGTGCTTAAATGTTTTATGGTGTAAGAACTTCACCAAAAAATAGATGGCATATATTGACACCCAAAAATCACAGGGCCACCAGAGTATCCGACAGTAGGAGTGTCCGGTGAGCCCTCTCAGGTTCGGGCACTTAGCCCACCAGAATGCCCGGTGAGCCCTCTCGAGTTCGGGCATTTAGCCCATCAGAGTGTCGGCATGTTGCCAGAGTATCCGGTAAACCCTCTCGCGTTCCCGAAATTACATGACAAAACCTCCGGCATCTTACCGAAAACTCCGGTCATCGGAGTGTCCGACACTTTACCGGAAACTCCGGTAATACTGATTTAGGAAAGTTTTCAGCTGATTGATTCTAATTTCCTCTCTAACTCGTGGGATTAGTTGCCCTGCGAGATAAGACCATCCTTTCTCTATAAAACAGAGGCCCATGACCGGTTGAGGATTATCCCAATCGAACATATCATTTTGCCTTTACATTTCATTCTTCTCCAAACCCTAATCTCCTTACTCGACCCCTTTTGCTTTTTTTCTTTGGTCCTGGCGGCGACCGAAGGCGATCTGACTGGCCTGACCGAGCCCGAATCAACCCTAAGATGATCTTCCTCTGACGGGAGCCTTTCTCGAGGCGAGGTTGTCTAGGTGCTATCCAAATCCGGCGTTAAAGAAGCGCCGTGTTCCCGCACACGGACGTGCGAGCGGTGTATTGGCCCGGACCCGATTTCATCGTCAACACCTTACTATCCAATATTTCAAGAAAGAACGAAGAATTAAAGATGAAGCTAGCAAGTATAATTTCTAAATTCTGATATTGTGGTCATTTGGGTCGGCCGTACTACACTGTGGGATGATCATGGTGTGGCTCTCGTCCAATGAACCCGCGGCAGCGTTGGAGTCGTGGTAAGCTCCTTTTTTTATTTTTAGATAATGGTAAAAGAGTACCGGCTTTTACTTCAACAGAAGCTACAGCCCTTATTACAAAGTTTAAATCTCAACCCATCTCAAAAAGCAGACAAAGATCCCAAACAGGTACTAAAAAGCGCGCTATTAAAGGATAATATTCCTAACAGCAAATTCTATTGCTAAATCTCCATCCATGGTTGAAAAAAAAATCTGCGTAGCAGCCTTCTCTAACTTTCGGCATGCATCTGTTATTGACATTTTAGCTTCTTTATTTTCCTCCATATCACTCCAAAAGCGTAGGCAATATGTTCCCCTGCAGAGTACCTACAAATATTTTTTCATTGGGGATTTGTCAAAAACAATATCATTGCTACTTAGCCAAATTGCCCAACATAAAGCTGATTCTCCTACTAGTAGTTTTTGTTTTAAGCGTTTCCCCATTCCATTTAGCCAATTTCAAAACATGTGGCATGCATTATAAGGTGGTTGTAAACCAAAAGTTATATGTACTAAATTCCAAATAAACCTTGCATTATGATAACTAAAGAAAAGGTGTTCAATGCTTTCATTAGCCAAACAAAAACTGCATTGTTTGCTCCCTTCCCAGTTTCTTTTTGCAAGATTATCCTTAGTTGGCACAACCCCTTTATACAGGTACCACATGAAAATTTTTATCTTAAGTGGAGCTTTTACTTTCCATAGCACCTTATTCTCTCATTTACCCCATTACTAATAAGAGCAAGGTACATAGAGTGAACAGTAAACCTACCATGCTGATGCAAATTCCAAACAAGTATATCAGCATTATCATTAAGTTGTGTATCTGATATTTGTGCAACCAATTCATACCATAGTCGTATGTTATTTTCATCTAATGTCCTTCTAAAAGATACATTAAGAGGAATAGTTCTGAAAACAGATGCAACTGTATCACTCTTTTTTCTTGCTATATTATACAATGATGGATATTTCTGTTTTAAGGTGCAACTACCAAGCCACTTATCTTCTCAAAATCTAGTTTGTTTTCCATCATTCAT
>BCLF01000149.1:114863-135146 GCA_001602275.1 Zoysia japonica | reverse complement strand
ATTCTTTCTTCTATAATTTTCCAATCTCTATTGCTCAATTTTCTGCAATGCATAGGAATGCCTAAATATTTAAATGGTAGTGATCCCTGTTTGCACCCAAATAATTGTGTGTATTGCGCTTCACTGTCCTTTGCTTGTCCAAAACAAAAAATTTCACTTTTATGGAAGTTAATCTTAAGTCCCCATAGCTGTTCAAAAGCACATAGAAGAAACTTCATGTTTTTAGCTCATTCTAAATTATGTTCCATAAAAAGTATTGTGTCATCGACATATTGTAGTATGGACAACTCATCTTCTATGAGGTTTGATATTACCCCTTTAATTTGATCCGTCTCCTTAGATCTTTTAATCAAGATTGCAAGCATGTCCACCACAATATATATTAAAAAGAACTCGTGATAATGGATCCCCCTATTGTACTCCCTTTTTTGTTTGAAAATTAGGTCCTATTTGGTCATTTATTGCAACATGTCCCCCTTTAATGAAAGAATCTATCCATTCACACCATATTGGAGAAAATCCCTTCATCCTAAGAGTCTATTGTATAAAAGACCATTTGATCTTATCATATGCCTTCTCAAAATAAATTTTTAATAATCACACCACTTAGTTTTTTCCTATGTATTTCGTGTAGTGTTTCATGTAAAACTACAATTCCCTCCATTATATTCCTTCCTGGCAAGAAAGCTGTTTGTGTTGGGTTGATCACCTTTTGGGCTACCCCAATTATTCTGTTGGTAGCCACCTTGGTAAATATCTTAAAACTCGCATCTATAATATTTATATTTGTACAACCCACTAACTATCAAAGTTGAACCCTCATCGAGCCACATCATCTTTTTTGTTTGCACCGTTCGATCATGAGGCTCCAATTGATCGTGGCCGTTCATTCTACACCTCTTCATTTAACTTCTTTTGTCCCTCCCCCTTCATCTTCCACCTGTTGCCATTCTCTATTTAATCACCGCCTCCCATCCACCTTTGCTCAATCTAACCTTCTCTTTTCCTCGATTCACCCACACCCTTCTACTTGATCCGTGGCGGCACCACCCCAATGGATGTTTCGTGCAAATTTCATTAATAAACGCATCTAGAAAACTTTGAAATTTCAATTAAATATGATTAATCATCATATCATGTGAGCTAAAATGAATTTTATTAAATAGTTCTCATATGTTTTAATTTTTTATCCATTGTGACTATTTCCTTTGAGTTTTTCTTCATCCTACTATAATAAATCATCATCACCATTATAAATTTCTGCAGCAACGCACCAGGAAATTATCTAGTTTAGTAAACAAATCGGCTGATATTGTTGTACTTTACAAGTTTCCTTACACGTAGGTATCAGGATGATGGTTCGAAAATTAAGGTTGTACAATGGTAGTGTACCATTCCTAAAATAAAGCAATTAGGTCCCCTTTTATCATCTGCCAAAAAGTTTGGAAGAACTCTATTGGGAATCCGTCGGGGCCAGGGGCCTTATTATGCTCCATTTGGAAAACCTCATCCTTTACTTTTTTTTTCCCGTGAAATTCTCTATTAAAGCCGCATTTTCCTGTTCTGTATCTTGTGGAATATCATCAATCCAACTTTCATCCATAGAAACTACAGGGGCCCCAAATAAGTTTTTATAATATGTTGTTATGTGTTTTTTCCAGAGCTTCATCACTTTCTATTATTCTATACTCATGTTGTAACCGAAAAATCCGTGTTTTCCTGTGCTTGCCATTTGCCACTAACTAAAAGTATTTAGTATTAGAATCTCCTTCCAATAACTCTTTAACTTTTGCTCGTTGATACCATTTTACTTCTTCCTCTCTTAGCATTTGGGCCAACCTATTACTCAAACAGTGTTTGAAATCTCTCTTGTGATAACAAAGTTACTTCTGCCTTTTTGTCTAATTCATCAAAGGGTATTAAGTATTTTTTTTCTTTTCTTTCTTATATTGCCCACTAATATTTTTTACCCAACCTCTCAAGTACTGTCGTACTCGCCGTATTTTTTTCTTGCCAAATCTCCATAGGTGAACCGCCTATTATTGTTCCTGTCCAGAGCTCCTTTACCAGTTCTGTAAATCCATCGCGTAATAACCATCCCAATTCAAACTTGAATGGTGGCTGGTTACACGATAAGGACTTATAGTTGGTTTGTAACAGTAAAGGAGTATGATCTGGAATATCTCTATTTAGGGCATGAACTGTTGATACCAGAAACTTTTGTTCCGACTCCGTGGAAATTAAGATTCTATCAATTTCTCAAAAGTAGACTCTGGTAAATTATTTGCCCATGTGTATTTCCTCCCAGTCATTTCCAATTCCCTTAGATTTAAACCATCAATTACAGTGTTAAACATAAAAGACCATCTATCGCTATAATTATCATTGTTTTTCTCTAAGGGACTTCGTAAAATATTAAAAATATTAAAGTCACCACCGATTAAAAGGGATAAACTTTCATGTGAACACATGGAGACCAATTCAGCCAAAAACTGTTCTTTTAAATCTGGTTGTACTTACCCAAATACTGCCGCCCCCTTCAAATTATCGGATTTATTGCATAAGTGAAATTTGACATAAAAATCTCCCTCAGCGAAAGACCCAATACGGTAAGTATTCAAATCTATCTCTAAAACCATGCCACCAGATCTTCCTCGTGGAGCTTTAGTATGCCAAATAAAATCTTTTCCTGCCCATAGATTTTTAAGAAAATTTGGACTAAACCCACTCCTTCCAGTTTCTGATATCAGTTCTAGCGGGGCGCTGACTCTTTAGCTGCTAGATTCCCAGTGCCTCTGAATCCTATAACCGTGCTGTGAATTCCTGCATATGGCATGGTGTTTGGGTGTCTCGGTGGGTGCTATTGAAGAATATGTGGCCGATAACTTTGCGGACCATATCAATATACCGCGATCGGATGGAGATTGACATAGAGAGATGCATGGGTGAGGTTGTGTTTTACCAAACAGTGACAGCCTAATGTGCATTGATTCCCTCGTACTTAGGCATGCAAATGAGTGCCCAATGGGTATTTGTGGGTCAAAGTTCTAGTTCATTTAATCCCACTAACTATATAAGGTGGAAGAGGGACTTCATTTTTGAAAGTTTTGGGTCGACCGACTGACCCAAAAAAACTGAAAACTTGCATCCCTACTCGTACTCCTTCCGTTCCATGTCGTCGTTGATTTTTAATATCAACTTTAATCATTCATCTTATTAAAAAAATTAGATCAAATGTGTGTAAAATTATAAGTTGTGTTTACAACATCATTTATGATAAAGTAAGTTATAATATAATATATGAAATTTATCATATTTTTTAATAAAATAAATGATTAAAATTAATGCTAGAAGACAACGGTGTCAATAATTTAAAAATAGAGGAAGTATGTGTATACACTAACACTCAATAAACGGAAGAAATACTCCTAGTGCCTTCATTATTAACGTGCTGTCCTGAATCAAACGGTATCATGCTCTATAACGGGATAGCGGCCACTGTATGTACTGAACCCTAAACATGCCGCTTAGTGGAAACCGTATCAGTCTCCGCTAAGTGTGAAGTTCCTTTTAAATTCATTCAGCTGGAGTCATTACTTTTACTCCCTCCTTTCCTAAACTAATATCACCATTGACTTCTAATATTATCTTTGACCTTTTGTCTTCTTAAAAAAATTAGTGCAAATGTATAAAATTATAAGCCGTGTTTTCAACGTCTTTGATGACAAAGTAAGTTATAACAAAATATATAAAATTTATCATATTTTTTGAGTAAGACGGATGGGCAAACTTGGTATTACAAGTCAAGGGTGACAACTATTTAGAAACAGATGGAGTAATTTTTAACAATCTAATGTGATCATTTTGAAAGGTTGAAACCCTTCTTAACATATTCCTCAATTTCACACACCTCTTATCCCCTTCAAACCGAACCAGCCATCAAGGAGAAATCTACAATGGTGCCAAGGAATGAGCCGCTCCGTGCATCAGGGGCCACTCCTATTTCTCTCATGTTTGTGCATCATGCCACCATAGTTATAGCTGTTTTGGTGGTTTGTTTAGCTTTTCTTGAGTGAAATGATACCCAGGAAATTAAGTTGAATTTTGATGTTAGTTTCAAAAAAAGTGCAAACACAAAAGAGTAATAAATAAGTTATTTTGAAAATATGACCAGATTTTGTGGGTCGATATGTTTCATATTACCAGAAAAGATTTTGGCAGGTCCAATCGAGAATTAAATGGTATATGACTCTGCAAAAAATTGATAAATATGTAACAGTGAGGAAAGGTTGCAGGGATGTGGAGCCGATAAATTTTAATTTTCCTTGCCTCACCAGACAGGGAGATCAAGATGGATGGGGATCGTGATTTGTAGAAACTGGAGGTAATGGGAGAAACAGTCTTTTGTGTTGTCACTACCATTAATACATCATCAACTTGGATTGATTTCTTATCAACAACAAGCTTACCGGATGGATAACGGTAGCTTCAAGTTCCAGAGTGCCTCTCAATCCTAAACTTCCACCTGAGTTGCTCACAAGGAGGTCGGAATAGACTTTGAGACCCTGATTGTTCGGCTTGGCGTGCATCTCTCGTATGCTGAGGGTCTGGGCAGGTGGTGCTTGTGTTCTGTATGTATTGCAACTTGATGGCCCGGGCTATTTAAGGGTCCTTGAGGACTACTAGCGGTAAGGATAAGTAGCAGCTAATAAATCAGTGACTTCACTGTTCCCAGGTTTACATCTATGGAGGCATGCTGAACACATTACCTGTACTATCCGGACAAACAACTATCAGACTTGCAACGTACTAATATTTGAAACAGAGCGACAGTGTATATTGATCATTCAAAAACATGTAATTCATCCTCTTATGGGTCAGCGGTTTGGACCATAATTTGCAGTTGCATTGACGGCTAACAAAGTAATGATTGATCCTGCTCGATAGTTTTTGCAGAGTATCAGCTCGAACGACTGAAACCAAGATCTGTGACAATTCAATGAAACTACAAATGAATCATGCTAGGCTAACATTATGTTTTATAAACAGAAGGTAATTATACGTTTTGTTATCGCGTATCCATATTGTGCTCTGACTTAATTATTTGTGGCCTTGTGATCATGGTGTGACTTAATATATCATACTCTGGGTGTGCTTTAGTGCTGTCCTATAGTCCAGATAATAGAAGATGAGTCCTAAATATTTTTGGAGTGGCACTAACAAAGATAAGTTTTCCATTGAACATTCCATCCCAAATTAACAACACAGACCAAATCGGAGCATCAGAATTGCACCGGAGAGACCATGCGGCCAGACTTGCTACTGTCCAGTTTCTCATTGTTCTTCCCCTTCTACTGAACTCAAGATATCGGCATGCAGCAATGTAGGCACAAATCAAACTCAAATATTTCCAAAAAATCGATGCGGATTCAGATTTCCATTTAGTTCGCACAACTCATTGTTGGTACATAAATTTTCCTAGCGCTGTCTAAATTTTCCTAGGAGAAGTAAGAAAACTGTAGGAAAACAGATAGATGATTCTAGTACTGTACAAGGTTAGCATTGGTAGTTCGTTTGGTAAGATCCTGATGCTTCCTATTCCCTTCCTAATCATTTGCTTGGACCCTCACTCTTCCGTGTCTAGCTAGCTGATCATCCTTTAATGTACTAGCATGTTCAATGTAGGGACAACAAAAGGACTAGATTGATCTAAATGGAATATTGGGACTTTGTAAGATTTCTTTGTATTCTGGCATATGCACATTGTGGGGAGTGTTTTCACACAAGAGAAGCTTAATATGAAATTGTGAGGTCCATGGATTTAGGTCCAACTTTCATAGCTTGTGGTGTTGAGAAAACATGAGATTTAGTTCCACTTTGTTAGTTCAAAGACAGATGGACTATGAAATTTGGGCCTGGGCTTTTTTGGTTTTTGACAGTTCAGATTTTCTATGTATAGAAAATCACATGTTGGTTTAAATCGGTCAGTAAAGGATCACGTACGATGAGATAAATATAAAGAGTTTTTACTTTTACAAATAGTTATAGGTGAAACATGCGTGAGAACCACAGTTGAAAGTTGAAACCCACTACTTTACTCCTACTTAGAGGTGCAGTTGCAAGATATGCACGCGCTGGTGATTTATCCCTACATGATTTGTTGAACGATCTATTGACAATTTCAAAAACAAATATATTGAAAAAGGTGCTGTGCTAGCTAGACCTTGCAAAAATTACTTATGATCACATTTTGCTACAATGGATGTAGCAGCTCGATCCTCAACGCATCTCAGCAGGCATTACAGTACTTCCGAAGCTGTTCCAATTAAAGAGTAGTAACGATGATGTGGCTACTAGATATGAATGGCTTGCATCTTTAGTATCTTTTCTCTCGATCTCATATTACTTATCATCTTAGCATCTTTAACTTCTTCTAATTTACTTACAATTAATCTTACTTTTCAATACAGTTTTTTATTTCCAATTTATACATCTCACTTTTTCAATCTCTTCTTAATTTCTGTACTAGACTCGAAACAAGAAGTTAATCAGGAAGTTGGGATTAATTACATGCTCACAAAAAAGAATTGACTAGCCTGCATTATTGGAGAAACCAACAGGCTCTCCAGTGTGCTAGCCAAGAACCCAATATTGCTCCCGAGAAAATCTATGGGCGTGATTGGTTTCTCGGATGAGCGATTC
This sequence comes from Zoysia japonica, assembly GCA_001602275.1. Taxonomy (NCBI): domain Eukaryota; kingdom Viridiplantae; phylum Streptophyta; class Magnoliopsida; order Poales; family Poaceae; genus Zoysia; species Zoysia japonica. The sequence goes on along the minus strand of BCLF01000149.1, from coordinate 128,444 downwards.
TGGCTCACATCATCACTATTTGGCCGAGATGAAGTAGGCTCGTCCCAGCCAAGCTACATAGAAACGCAACTAGTATTTGTATCCCATAAACCAGATTTGATTACTACTTTTGCATCACATGAGATAGGTTAAGCAAGAGATGCAAGCAACCAAACAGCAGCAGCTTGTACTACACGAGTTAGACTGCACAATCAATCACGCGGATGCAAAAAGATGCTGCATCTGAAAGAATCTGGCTCATCCTCCAGCAGGATACCAATCACACCATATATGCATCTTGTGCGAGTGCAGCATGGTTTTAACTGCGATCAGACAGTGCAATTAATGGGACGTGAGAGGACCATCTCATATAGTATTCCCATAGCTGCTTTGCATATCGGGACAAGTATTCAGTTTTTTTTTTACCTTTTCATTTCGGTCTCCGAAGTCCATTGATGGTAAATGACAGGATGCTGACTATAGTGCAGGATGATATGGTGGTGCAATTAATGGTTGGTAATTCGTCCGTTCCCATGATTGAGCTCTAGGAGGAAAATAAAAATTATGGCGAGCAAGAACACCTGCTCCGTGGATCCTGTTTATGCCCACCTGTCCCCAAATAGCTTCTTTTCCATGAATTTGGTTAAGTACTACAGAGATTGTACTGATAAACAAATCATGATGGAACTAAAAATGCAATATATAGAATTCTAGTTACTGTCAAATCTGACAATTGTAGGTAGCCAGTTTCCATCTGAAAAAGGACAATCCTGCGGATCCAGCTCGATTGTGAGCTCTGTGGGCCGCGCTGTCTCCGCCGTCTTGTTGTTGATATGATCGAGGCTGAAGCATAGTGCAATAGCGGAATGTTATTGCATGACTTGTTCGATTTGTTCAACCTTTGTTGTCATCTCACCTGGAATGCCATTCAGGTACAGTGCTATCAGTCCATAAAATCCTCCTTTGTAACTTCCTGAAGCTTCCTATTCCCGTACATGTCTTCTTCCTTCTCTTTATGTTAGTTTGTGTCTCGTTCTTCTATACCATGGTGACAAATAATAATACTAGGTCGTTCAATTGAAATGGAGTACTGGGACTTGTTGCCTAAAGTGGCGTATATAAAGGAAAGTCCTACCTTCACATATGGAGTTTGTTGGGGTTATAAATATATATATTGAATGGTTTATAAGATTGTACATTGCACATAATGGTTTATATAAATATTGCATCCCGGTTGCCTGGCTCAAAGAACTGATGGTGTGGCACATGCTGAATCAGTTGACACAATGTTTCGTATACAAATACATATAGCATGTTTGTTCAAACAATTTTAGGTGGTAAGTGTGCGTCAATTGGAGGGTTTAAGATGGCTTTACCAGAGTTGTAGGAAAATGTTGTGCCTGTGAATAATTCTGCCTTTTCTTTAGCGCTACCTACAATTTCTTTTTTAAACAGCATTTGATCATTTTCTATATCAGATACCACTATTTCTGAAGTTACATACTACTACCCCATATCTATTCACTGAAGCCCAGGGAGGTAAAGCAAACGGTAGAGCAACCTCTGTCCCCCTCGGCGCTGAACAGGAGACATATAAAGGACACTGATGACGACAGCTGGAGCCAGAGTACCGTCAGGCGCCAGGGAATCGCTAGAGGATTATTCTCAAAGATGCCAGTGGCCCCACTCATCAGAGGAAGCCCAGTTGCGTGGGAGCCAAGTTTAGTTGCGGGCCCCACTCGTCTGGGAGCAGCCCGTTTCACCCCGCCTTGTAACCCCCGATCCGGCCCCTGTATAAAGGCCCGTCAGGGACCCCTGTGCGATAAGAAAAGAAGATTAAGCAATTGGTAGAGTTTGATACACATCCACATAGGGGCGCTAGGGACTCTGCTCGTTCGAGAGCCCTTCCGCCATCGTAAACCCTTCGATCACACACGAGTTCATCGTTTTCGACCCCTAGACGTAGGGTATTACACCTCGCGGTGGCCGGAACCAGGTTACGTTCTTGAGTCCATCGTAGATTAGGCCATATAGGTAAGGAAGAAGCGCACCGTACCCTCTCTAATCGTATAAATTCGTACTGTGTCGGTGAGCAAAACACCGACAGTTGGTGCATCAGAAAGGGAGGCTTTCGTGGTGTGCCTCGCTTTGTCACCGATGGCTTCGATCTTCGCCGTAGTGGGAGAGTCTTCGGTCTGTCACCTTCGTTTTGGGAGTTTCACGATCGCTTTCACCCCGGACGGTCAGTCGTGGCGTGTCCCCGTCTTCACCATGGGTCAGGCCTTCCGCTTCGGTAGCCTGAACTTCATCGCCAACTCCAACGGCGAATTCCATCTCCAGGCGCCATGTGCCAAGCACACGGCCTGGAGTCATCGGACCCACACCGCGCTAGGTCATGATCCGACGCGCAAGTGCTTCATGCTGCACGGAACGAGTGTCGGGGGTACTCCCCTCGGCACAACGCCAGCCGGCAACACTTCGCCGGGGCATCGAGCGGCCGGCATTGTTGCGGAGGCCCTGTGGCGCAGATCGTCTGCTCAGAAGGCCAACTCCGCCCAACAGGAGGGATCGGAGCACAAATCGCCACCTCTGGCCGCCGTCAACCTTCAAACCCGAGCCCGCACCACCTTTCAGCAGATCATGGTAGCGGACACGCCTACCTTCGATGGCGCGATCGACAATGTGGCGGTGGCTGCTAAAATTCTCCACGAGTCCGTAACATTGGTGCATCCCATGGTCGTTGAGACCCATGATCGTCTTCGCGCCTTCCTTGACGCTGCATCCAGTAGCAGGGGCCCGGGGTGCCTCCACCTCCACCGCCGTGGTCCGAGGTCCGTATTAGCCAGCGATCGAGCGAAAGGGTGGAGCGGACAGATCCTCCACCCGCTTCCATCCGACGGCGCTTCGGCCCTGACCGTGACGTTTGTCACACCATCGATGCTAGGCGACAAGCCAGGACCGACTTCCACGCCGAGTTGCACCGGGAATGAACTCTCGGGTACTCCGAGCACCATCGCCGAGAACGAACTCTCGACTACCATTGTAACAGCCTGTGAATCGCGTCTTGGGTCGGTTTTGCTCCTCTCAGTTGGCCCAAATGGCTTGCTGTCCATCCTTCAATCTCCACCGTCGATTCCCTTCAATCCAACGGTTGTGCTTCCCTCCCACCTACCGCAGCATCTCCAAAATCTTTTCCTAACCCTAGCTGCCTTGTCCAGTCGCCCCAGCCTCGAGCACCTCTGCCCCAGCCTCGTGCGCCCAGCCACCGTGCAGCGCCGCCCCAACTCCAGTGAATCGAGCGGTCTCCGGCCACCTCTGCACTGTGCGCGTTGCCTGGCTCCGCCGGCCTGCGCATCCTTGCACCCGCTCCTGCCCCCGCTCCTAGCCCCGGCCCACGCCGTGCGCGCCTGTAAGAATGATTTTGATGATTGAATGAGAACCATTAACTAACTCGTTAGATGCAGGTTTATCAACACTATTCTTCCCCTCTACGAGTTGACTGCTGCAAGGATGTTTGTGTCCTTAGAATGTTTCTAAGGAGGGAGCTGTTTCAAGGCTAAGGATGATTTAGAGCCACATGTGGCTTAGCTTTTAGGCCTTGTGTCTATAAGAAATACTGGTACTATTAAGAGGTTGGGTCAATCGTCTCAGTTCTATAGGAATTAGGATGTGTGGATGCTCTAGGTTCTCTGAGACAGTTGAGTGATCAGTAGAAGCTTGAAGTTATCAAAGTTGCAACTGGAAGCATGAAGATCTTGAAAAAGTCAAGTTCCAGCAGCTGAAGAGATCACCAGACAGTCCGTCGATATCATCGAACGGTCCGGTGAGGGACACAGCCAGGAGTCCAGAGAAGTTGTTTTCGGTGAGCTGAAGCCAGGAAGTCACCGAATAGTCCGACGGGAGTCACCGAACAGTCCGGTGAGTGCAGGAGCTCAAAGTCAAAAGAGAGATGCTCTCTGGAGTCTTCAATAAGAAGTCATCGGACAGCCCGTCAGTCTGAGACCGGACAGTCCGGTGAGTCCCGAAGGAGGTGTCCAGAAGTTGTGTCTCTGGAAGTCCAAAAGAGAAGTTCACCGGACAGTTCAGTGATGGTATGAACCGAACAGTCAGGTGTCACATGGAAATGACTCCATTGAGGTTGTTTTTTGCCAGTTGAAGACTAAGAGTCACCGGACAATCCGGTGGTCCCAGTCACCGGACAGTCCAATGACTGCAAAAAGCAGATAGCTTTTTGGCAACGGCTCTTAACAGTTGTTTCATGGCTTGGGGCCTATTTAAACCGTTGGAGCTATTGTAGAGTTTGCTCGTGGCCAGAACAGTTGGAGATCATTTGTTGAGAGCCCAAGTTCATCAAGGGAGCACAAGAGATCATCTAGTAAGATCTTGAGTGCTTGTGAAGAGTAGCAAAGAGCATTCACGTATTTCTACAGCTTGTGAGGTTGAGAGGAGTGTATTCGGCTAGTTACTCTTGGTCTGTGGCAGCCTAGATCGGTTAGGGGTCGTTGTCCGAGCTTCCGAGGAGATTGTGAAAGACGACATCAAGTTTGAACGCGGTTTCGGGTCCTCCACTTGAACGAGACAACAAGAGTGAGCACTCGAGCCTTGGAGCCTTGCTCTAGCAGTTAGATATTATTTGCTACAGCTGAGGCGTCGGTGTCTTCACTCCGAGAGTGAAGCGTACCCTTGTGATCATCATTCCGGGAACGACAGGATTAACCAAGACTCCGACGGTAGTGGTTCAATGAGAATTAGGGGAGGGCGCCATCCTTCTGAAACCTCGAGAAAAATTGCTGAGCGTCTCTATCACCCTTCTCTTTACTAACCGTATTTACATTCTTGTGAGTAGTGTGATAGGTTGTTTAGTTGCTTCTTTTGGTGGATCTTGTGCCGGCTTGCTTACTAGCTTGATAGGTTGTCTTCTAGCTTGTTTTACTCTTCTCTAGACCTTACTTGCTAGGAGTTGTTTGCTAGTACTAGAAACTAGAAAGAGAAAGAATTTGGCCTACTAATGTAAGTGAGACAAGTTCTTCATCGGGGTCCGGAAGTGGCTCATGGAAGAATCGCTTGCTAAGCTACCTATATGCCACAAAATCAGAGAATTCGAGTGCTAACATGAACAACTCTTCAAACTCTTCATCTAGCAACTCTTTAAATGCTATCATGAATGAAAATTTCACTTATCTTGAGCTTATGGACGCCTACGCTGACTTTGGAACTCTTGATGGTGAATCTATAGGTGCTACCATGCTACGATTGCATGATCTTGTTGAAAAGATCAATTCCTTTGAAGGAGCACTTAAGATTTCTCACAATGAATCCATCAAGAAGTTTCACTCAAGCAAGATTTCTAGCTCTTGTGTCTCTTTTGAAGCTTCATCTAAGAAGCAAAATCTAGATGCTTTCACCTCAAGCAAGATCATTGGAGCACATGCTCATCACACTCTTGAGCCCTCGGTTTGCATCGACTCTACTTCTACTAGATCTCATTTACTCCTTGATGATAATGCTATTGCTAGTAGGTTGCTAGAGGACTCTTATGTTGTTCTATGTGATGAGTATGATAATATTATTGTCTTACCTAATGAAGCTCCAAAAAATTTGTGCACTCGCATTGATAAGCTTTTAGGTTGGATCAATTCTTATGAGAAGCTTCATATCACTATCGATGAAGCAAACAAGAAAAAAGTTGGCACATGAAAGGATCATATCAAGCGCTCCAAGGAACAAAATTCATCTCAAGAAGTCGCTCTTATTGTTGAGGTTAGTACAAGTAAATCTAGCAATACTTTTTGGTACTAACACTTCGTGTCTCATGGCTTCTAGCAAGGTGAACTACAAGAATGGTGGTAAACATTGAATTCTGGATAGTGGTTGCACTCAACACATGACCGGCAATCATAAGATGTTCACCACCATCAAGGAAGACGAGGATAAAGACAAAGTGACTTTTGGAGACAATTCCAAAGGAAGAATCAAGGGATTGGGCAAAGTAGCTATATCTAATGACTTGACCATTTCCAATGTCATGCTAGTGGAATCTTTAAGCTTCAATCTTCTCTCAGTTGATCAATTGTGTGATCTTGGTTACACATGCTTCTTCAATGACAAGGGTGTTGAGTTGATCAACAAATCTTTGGGCCTCACATTTAATGGTTTTTGGCACAACAATCTCTGTATTATGGACTTCTCTTCAAGTGAAGTTGCGCCGTAAACTTGTCTCGTTGCTAAGTCCTCCAAAGGATGGTTTGGCATAGGAGGCTTGCTCATATTAGAATGGTTCAATTGAAGAATGTCACCAAGAAGGGCTTAATTCTTGGAATTCAAGATGTCACTTTTGAGAAGAACAAGTTGTGTAGTGCATGTCAAGCGGGAAAGCAAGTTGCAACTCATCCTTGCAAGACCATAATGTCTACTTCAAGACCTCTAGAGCTTCTCCATATTGATCTCTTTGAGCCAACAACTTACAAGAGTCTTGAGGGTAATCTCTATTGCATGGTGATTGTTGATGACTTCTCTCGGTATACATGGACCATCTTTCTAGAAGACAAAGCTCAAACCATCACCAATTTCTAGAAGTTTACTAAGAGAGCTCAAACTGAATTTGAAGCTAAGATCAAGAAGGTTAGAAGTTATAATGGGAGAGAGTTCAAGAACTCTTTCATTGAAGAGTATTGTGATGATCTTGGCACCAAGCATGAGTTCTCGGCTACATACACCCTGTAGCAAAATAGTGTGTAGAGAAAGAATCGGACTCTCATCACGCTTGCTAGGGCTATGTTGGATGAATATGGGACTCTGGAGAGGTTTTGGGCTGAAGCTATCAACACAGCATGCTATACTTCAAACCGTGTTTATCTACATCACCTCTTGAAGAAGACCCCTTATGAGTTATTGGTGGAAAGAAAACCAAATGTGGGCTACTTTCGGGTCTTTGGATGTAAATGCTATATCATCAAGAAGAGAAAGAGGCTTGGTAAGAAGAGGACCGACATTGGATTTCTGGTCGGGTATTCCGGTAACTCTAAAGCTTATCGTGTTTTCAATGCAACTACCAGATTTGTTGAGGAATCATGTGATGTGCAATTTGATGAAACTAATGGTTCTCAAGAGAATAAAGAATCTTATAGTTGTGACGTAGAGAATGATGAACCCTTAGAGGAGGCAATGCGGAAGATGCCCGTAGGAGAACTTCTACCAAGAGAAGATGACTTTTCTACTCCGCCACCGGAAGACTCCTCCACGACTCTACATGAGAACACTACATTGACAACTCAAGTGGAAGAATTATCAAGTGCACGGGCACCAAGAGAGTCACCTCAAGTGCCTACTACTCTAAGATATCAAGGATCGCCTACATCAAGTGGTACACCACCATGTCCAACAATGACATCAAGAATTGAGGAAGATTGCAACTCTCCGCTCCGACTACAAGACACAGTCATCTCCAAGGAGCAAGCCATACAAGATGCTTAAGATGTCTCTCTGCTGCAAGCGCCACATCAAGAGGCTCCAAAGAGGCACAAACCCATTCTTCGAGCTCACGGAAGTGACTTGATTATTGGGAGTCCTTCTCAAGGGTCAAAGACTAGGAGAAATCAATATAAGCCGAACTATACTAATGATACTAATGATGATGATGCGGCTAACATTGTTTGTGGGAATTTCTCTTTTGTGTCTTTGATAGAGCCAAAGAACATCGATGAGGCGGTGGAAGATCACAAATGGATGTTGGCTATGCAAGAGGAGCTCAACAACTTTGAGAGAAATCAAGTTTACGAATTGGTGAAAAGACCGAAGCACAAGAACATCATTAGTACTAAGTGGGTCTTTAAGAACAAGCAAGATGAGAACGGAAATGTCGTGAGGAACAAAGCAAGACTCGTGGCCAAGGGTTACTCTCAAGATGAGGGGTGGATTTCGACGAGACTTTTGCCCCTGTGGCTCGACTTGAGTCTATTCGAACCTTGCTCACTTATGCTTCACATTTTAACTTCAAATTATATCAAATGGATGTGAAGAGCGCATTTCTTAACGACTATATTAATGAGCAGGTTTATGTTGAGCAACCACCTGGCTTCGAGGATCTCAAGCGTCCCAATCATGTTTTCAAGTTGAAGAAGGCATTGTATGGACTCAAGCAAGCACCAAGGGCATAGTATGAGCGGCTAAGAGATTTCCTCACCGACAAGGGCTTCAAGATAGGGAGTATTGATAACACCCTCTTTACTAAACATGTTGATGATGATCTCTTTATTTACCAAATATATGTAGATGATATTATCTTTGGTCCTACTAATGAAGCTTATAATGCTAAATTTTGTGATCTTATGGCCAAAGAATTTGAGATGTCCATGATAGTGAGCTTCATTTGTTCCTCGGTTTTCAAGTCAAGCAAATAAAAGAGGGAACATTCATTTATCAAGAGAAGTACACAAGAGATCTTCTCAAGCGCTTCGTAATGGAGGATTCAAAGCCAATCAAGACTAGAATGGCCACAAATGGTATTCTTGGCCCAGATGAGAGTAGTAAACCGGTTGATAAAAAGCTCTATCGATCTATGATTGGTTCTCTATTATATCTTACCACCTCTCGCACGGATATTATGTTTAGTGTATGCTTGTGCGCTCGTTATCAAGCTAACCCTAAATAATCTCATTTAAGTGCTGTCAAAAGGATTCTTAGGTACCTCAAGTGTACACAAACTATGGGCCTTTGGTATCCAAAAGATGGAGGCTTTGATCTTGTTGGCAATTTCGACTTAGACTTCGCCGGTTGCAAAGTGAGTAGAAAAAGCACCTCCGATGGATGCCAATTTCTTGGGAGATCATTGGTTGCTCGGAGATCTAAGAAGCAAAATGCCGGGGCTCTCTTAACAGCCGAAGCAGAATATATGGCTGCCGGTGCTTGTTGTGCTCAACTTCTCTACATGAAGCAAACTCTCATGGACTATAGATTGGTATACAATCAAAATCCTCTCTATTGTGTTAGTGAGAGTGCAATCAATATAGCACTTCATAAGAGTGATCATGGGCATGCTAAACATATTGAGATCAAGCATCATTTCATAAGGGATCATGTTGCCAAGAAAGATATTGAGCTTATTAGTGTGAGGACAAATGATCAATTGGCCGACATATTCACAAAGTCCCTTGATGAGAAGAACTTCAATAGGCTAAGAGGAGAGCTCAACATTTTTGATCTTTTGGACTTCACTTGAGTAACCTCCAAAGCTTAGCATTTCCTTTGTATATACTTGTTTGCTTGTGTTTGCTTTGTTTTTTGTTGTTCTTCTTATTTTGTAGGACCGTCATCTAACCCTTTCAAGATAGCAATGATCATAGAGAGCTTGGGAAGAATGTTCACGGGGTGCCCAAGGCTAGGAGATGAGGGTCATTGTGAGTAAGCTTGAGAGGGGATTCAAATGTGATGAGGGTATTTCTTTTCTAGTCCTTCTTCATCATGTGCATGCTTCTTTTATTCTAGTTTTGCATTCATGTGCATTTCATGCATTGCATCTAGTGTCTTGACGTCAAGCACGGGTCTAGGGGGGAGTTACTCATAAGAAATATAAGTTGATTACTCCTAGACTCCATAGTGATTGTGAGCTTCATGCCATTGAATCATGATCTTTCGAGCTCTAAGGTTAAAACTACATACGCGGCTCAAAGACTATGATTCATACATTCTCATATGCATCACTAGCCCCCTCTTGTTGAGAGAAGAGAAAGTTTCTTGGATGACCATTTTGTAGGAAGGATGCTAACTCAAGGGAGAGAAAGAGCTTTGAATCAAGAAGACGATCAACACACAAGGAGATGATTTGCAAGAAAAGAATCGAAGAAGAGAATCATAAAGATCCGGTAATATTGTTTTGTATCTCATTATGATTATTATTCTATTGTATTCTCCTTCATTGTGGTTTTCCTTTTTGGTTGATAGATGACAAAGGGGGAGAGAAGAGAAGATGATCAAGGATTTAGTAATGGAATGATTAAATGAAGATGATGAGAGAAGTGAAGATGATCGAACATGCTCAAAGGAGAAGATAATGATCAATGAAAAAAATGAAGACTTGAAGATTGGGGAAAGAAATGTGACAAGATGAAGCGGTCAAAGACCACCAAAAGGGAGTAATCTTTCCTATTCCTCTAAATTCGTTGATTACTACCTTTTGCCCTTTACTTGTCTTGTGGCTATTTTCTATTTGTAGGAGACAGGTAGAGGGAGCCAAAGATTTGAATATGAATGAAGTCACACTCAAGAAAACCAATCAAATCAAGAAATATGAAGAGAATAAGCAATACACCTATCGAGGGGGAGCTTCAAAGCTAAGGTATGAAACCTCGTGCATTTTCTTGTGGACATTTTGGCAAGAGATGGTAAGACAACTTGCGTCTATCCTTTTCTTTTAAGGTTGTCTAGTGCTTTCATTCCTATCTTTTGTATCATCTCAATCATTTGCACCATAGTTGTCATTAATCACCAAAAAAGGGGAGATTGTTAGCTTCATGACCATTAAAGCCCCTCAAAGGAATGAATGATTTTGGTGATTGAATGAGAACTATGAACTAACTCGTTGATGCAGCTTTATCAACGCTATTCTTCACATCTACGAGTTGGTTGCTGTAAGGATGTTCGTGTCCTAGGAGTGTTTCCAAGGAGGGAGCTGGTTCAAGGCTAAGGATGATTTAGAGCCATGTGTGGCTTAGCTTTTAGGCCTTGTGCCTATAGGAAATACCGGTACTGTTTAGAGGGGTCGGGTCATTCGTCTCAGTTCTACAAGAATTAGGGTGTGTGGATGCTCTAGGTTCTCTGGGACACTTGAGTGATCAGTGAAAGCTTGAAGTTATCAGAGTTGCAGCCGGAAGCATTAAGATCTTGAAAAAGTTAAGTTCCAGCAGCTGAAGAGGTCAGCGGACAGTTTGCCGGTATCACCGAACAGTCCGGTGAGGGATGCAGCCAGGAGTCAGAGAAGATGTTTTCGGTGAGCTGAAGCCAGGAGGTCACCGGACAGTCCGATGGGAGTCACCGAACAGTTCGGTGAGTGCAGGAGCTCGAAGTCCAGAGAGAGGTGCTCTCTGGAGTCTTCAGGAAGAAGTCACCGGACAATCCGTCAGTCAGAGACCGGACAACCCTGTGAGCCCTGGAGGAGGTGTCCAGAAGAGATGTCTCTGGAAGTACAAAAGACAAGTTCACCGGACAGTCCGGTAATGGCATGAACCAGATAGTCCGGTGTCACATAGAATGGACTCTAGAGAGGTTGTTTTCTGCCAGTTGAAGACCAGGAGTCATCGGACAGTCCAGTGATCCCAGTCACCGGACAGTCCGGTGACTGCAAAAGCAGACAACTTTTTGGCAACGGCTCTTAACGGTTGTTTCAGGGCTTGGGGCCTTGTCACACCCGGTTTTATGACCAAAACCGAATGACCCTTTATGTATGCCCAGGAATAAGTTTCATACATAAAGTGACTTCATAAATGGTAAATCATAACAATGTCTCGAATAACCAACTATTACAAAAATAGACTAAAAGTCTTATTAAATTGCAAACCAAGCAGCGGAATCGAAAACGAAAGCTTCTGGGCTCCATAGGCAGTTGACCGAATAGCTCGCCTAGACGTCGGCTCCAGGGTCTTCAAAGTTCTCCCAAGGCTCTCCCTCTACTGAGCAGCAATTATAAAGGCAAGGTTGAGTACAGGATGTACTCAGCAAGTGTGGGAAGCATATGACATGTGGCAATTATCAAAGAACAGGTACTATAGGTTTTAATTGCATAAAAGCACACATTAGAGACACACAATTCCTATTAAGCGCCTAATTACTAAGTGAAAGATATCGTACCTATGAACTTTAGAATAAGTAACAGAATTAAATCACAGTCTCCCACTGTGATTCACCAAACCGAACCAATATCAATGCTAATTCTCGCTAATCATGTGAGGGTCCATGCAATGCTCGTGACCGTGAGCACGGCTGTCATGACAGTTTTACACTCTGCAGAGGTTGTACAAATTTCCCCACGAGTAGTGATTTCATCCCCTGTTGCCAGGTGACTACAAAGAATCTCCATTATGCCTGTGCCGTCGCACTCGCACACTTCCTTTGGTGTGAGGGCCAAGAGATCACTACAAGGCTTTTCCATGACTTCCGCCAGCTTGTACGTGCCCACTAAGGTTTCACCCGTCGGGCACTAACCGGAACCTGAGAAGCCTCCTCTTGTGCCGAATGGTTCCCGGGAGTAACTCTCCCTTCCTCACACATCTCTCTCCAGGCGGATTCAGGCGTAACCCACTTTCCCCGCTCCACCAGTTGGCACGCACAGAACTGGTTTTCATCACTTACTATGCCAGGCCGCACCCATTCTTGACATCGTGGCTGTACGGAAACACATGGGTGGTCGCTCCACGAACCGGTCCTTAGATTTGGGAAGATAACTTACTAAAGAACAGTGCCAGTAACTCTGCACACAATCCTACACCAACCATATCGCCCAAATTATCACTATCAAGTTGCTATTAATCTCTCATTAATCCTCGTGAAGCATGTATAATGATCCATTTAAATACACCCAACCCGACAAGAGCAACCTAAGCATGTGATCTACCCAACAGTAAAGTAAACTAAGGCGACAAGGCATAATATGGAAGACTAGGAGTTTCTACTAATAGGTACGCAGTCAATTTGACACAAGCATGCAATCTATAAGATAGATATTTTGAAAATTTGGCACAAGATGGTCAAAGACACTTGCCTTGCTGCTCTTGGGAGTAAAAGTCGGCGGTCTCGAACTCTTGTTGCTGGAAGTCTTCGACGAACTGCAGCTCCGGGACGAAGTCGCCTAACGCACAAGAACACAAACAATCAAACAAATGCAACAAAACAGAACAAAATCAGTATGATGATGTCATGAATGCATAGATTATTTCGATACGATCGTTTTGATATATTATTTGCTTAAATCGGAGTTACGGATCAAAAGTTATGGCGTTTATAAGATTCAGGGGCTAATCTGTAATTTATAAAATTATTGAAGGACTAAAATGTAATTACCAAAAAGTTCAGGGGCTAAAATGTAAATTTGTCATTTCGGCAGGGACTAATTTGTAATTAAATTAAGTGTAGGGGCTTTTCTGTAAAAGTGTCATACTTAATTATTAAATAATTAACATAATTAATTCTTAAATAACCATTAATTAATTACTATTAAATAATTATTTTAATTATTTTCCAGATTATTGATTATATTATTATTGGAAATTCTGAAATTAATTAATCTAATATCTAATTAATTTTAATTAATCGGGTATGCTGACGTCATGCTGATGCAATAAGAATCTAATTTATTTTTATTTCTAATTCAGAATTTAATCTAAGCCGTTGATTTCAAATTGAGCGGTTCTGATTATTCGGGCGACGTGGCTCAATGTGGATTGTCGGATTTGGATCTAATGGGCGGGATCTGTTGGCCGACGTGGCTCACTGTGGGCGGTTGGATTTTGATTGGGCGGCTGAGATTTAAAAAGGGGGCGGGGTTGGCGTGATCCGTTCGATTTGGATCGGACGGCCGAGGCTCGGCTCGGCCGACCGGTCGGCGCGGCCGGA
>BCLF01000149.1:92680-108223 GCA_001602275.1 Zoysia japonica | reverse complement strand
TATATATATATAACTTAGCATGCATTGCTTCATACTAATTTTTAATTTCTTATGAGAACTAAACCTTTTCTAACTTCTCATGTAATAGTTTTGCTAAAACTGATTGTAAAAGATAATTTATAGATCATGTACAATATCTATAATATATTTTATTTTCTATAATATTTTAAAGTTCTTAAGGACATTTAACTAAATATGTAACAGAATATTATGTGATAATATATATTTAGAATACATGTTAAATAAAATTTTGTGTAATAAAATATATATTTTAAAATAATAATATAAATAATTATTAATTGCCATACCTATATTATTAAGTTAGATCCGCCAATGGGTCCAGCAGTACCATAGGTGGCCTCATTTCAATATGTTTTATGCCATCTAGCATTCAGGACTAATCAATGTTTGTGTGTACCGTAGTGACAAATAATAATACTAGGTCGTTCAATTGAAATGGAGTACTGGAACTTGTTGCCTAAACAGGTGAGTCTAGTGGCGTGATGTGTTGCCGCGGCTGTGATGCGATGACTGTATCAAGTAAGGTAGTATTAAGAGGCACCAGGAACACAAAACATCTTATTTCTCCGTAGCTTTTACAAGCTGGAACATGCATCTCCCGGATTCACTGCTGATAGTCCCATGACTACGAATTAAGGTAAACGGGAGATGGAAGCTTCGCCTGCAGAAGATGCTGGAACCCAGAGTGACGACGCGATGACTGGGAGGTAGGAGTAGGAAGGAAAAAAGAAGGAACTGACTGGCCGTAAGGATTGGGGCTTAACGGTGTAAGCGTGATAACAGACGTCTCAATCATATGTCCCTAGCACGGTGAAGCAATATAATTAGTGTAAATGATTCGCAATTACACATTATTCAATTAGAGAATACACACAATTTTGGTCATGTTAGGATTCAGGTGATTAATTGTTAGTCCATCCTGCAATAAAATGTTAGTTTTATTCCTAACTAATTATTAATCCGTACTGTTTTGGATAGATTCCGAATTGGTTTCTGTAAAACAAGTTGAGGGTCTTTGCAATACCTATGAATTGTTAGCCTCTATTAGTCCCCTTGGATGGACTATTAGAAAAACAGTTAGTCCATGAACGGACTAAAAATTAGTTCTTCCGTTAGAACATCCGTTTGGGAGAAAGTGACTAATTTTTAGTGGACTAACATCTATAACCTTAGAAAACTATAACTATTTGTGCCGTCGTATCATAAAACTACAACTTATGATTTCAATTTCAAAAAATGAAAAGTATGTTGACGAAATTATAGCTTTTTATGGCCAGCCACATGTACCCATTTTGTTCTCTTTTTTTAATTGTTTTGTATTTCATAGTTTGATTACTACTGCACAAACAGACCCATAAAACAAAATACTCCATCGCTGATTCCACACTGTCAATAAAACGGGGCGGTTTCCCGGTATAAAGGGATACAGGGATTTCAAAGCACTGCCTCAATATTATTTTAAAATTTTTTATTCCCTGCAGTTGAGATGCTTTGAGACCGTGTTAAAATTCTGGTGGTTCACCAGTCAACTTCAATAGGAAGCAGAGTATTCTGTTGATTCATTAGAAAATCAATCCTACTTCTACTCATCACATGGTTACTGGTGTTGATATTACTAGGGCCTGCTAGCAACTAGGTAGAAAAAGTAAGAGATATTTAGAAATATACCATTATAAAGTTGATGAAGTTGGATATTACCATCATAAAAATCTTGAGCTTTAAAATATCATTGCAAAGCATTTGTAGTTGAAAACTACTATTGCCGTCAATTTTCCTGTTAAATCTCAACAGCAAAGAGTGAAAATACGACAATACCCTTGACTCACTTTCTTCCTCTGATCACTCGCTCCCTTCAATTCATATAACCATCACAAGCATGCTGAATTCGTCACACTCGATGAGATGGACTGGTCGCTTGCTTAGGAGAAAGCAGCAGGCCAGGAGCACAGACGTTCAAGGACACAATCAAAATTAGCTCGGTGGTCTTCCCAGTCACGCATGGATGCGAACGAGCTCCAGGCACCATGATCAGCTCGACGGCAAGCTCCGGGCATGGACTGGAATGCAGGCCAAGCCGATTTGCTTGCCTGAGCTCAGCGAAAGAGCGCACGGTTAACTGGTCAAGAATGACACACGAATCGCAGGGACAACATAGGAATTTTGAAAATACTGCAGCCATACAACCTCAGGTCGTCATGTTTTTGACGGTAATACTAACAGCAATGGTTGAGTATAACTACTTTGCGATGGTACTTTGCAAGTCAAAAACTTTGCGATGGTAATATCCAACTCCGGAGCAATTTTGTGATGGTAATTTCCTAAATTTCTCAAAAAGTAATGTTTGTCAGAAGCAACAACCGCGCTACTATCAACATGTGCAATTGGATCGAGAATAGGTCACGAAACTAATTGCATTGCAACGCGGTGCTCTGGTACCGCGTGGACGCGGACGTTACTGTCGAACGCGTCCCATGAAACACTATTCCTTGTCGTCCCGAGTAAAGACAAGGCTTGCTTAAAAATCTAATTATCGATTCTTACTTTTAAATTCTCGTAGCTTAAATATGTGAAGTCACATTCTAGAAAATCGATTCTCACTTCTTAATCTGATTGTACACCTTTAATTTTTTTTATATCAATTTCAATTGAGTAATTAAGATTATATTTTGATGTACATGACTATTATTACTTGAAAGGAAGCTAAACTAGTCATAATGAAAAAAAAACATCAAAACTAGAGTCTGTAACAAAGATCATATCCTAATGATGTACTTTCTGGGTCTTAAAATAAGTATCGTTTTTCACTTTTTAAAATCGATGTTTGACTATTTCTTTTATTAAAAAAATTTAAAAATACAAAAATAAACAAGTTAAGCTTAAAGTTCGGTTCATAATAAAATAAATATTTTTAAAAAAATCTTTTTAAATAAAACGAATGATAAAAAAAATTTTAAAAATCTAAAACGACAATCAAAATTATTTTGAGACGGACTGAGTACTCCGTAAAGAATTTCCGCGACCAAATAGTTACTGCTCCTAACCATGTCCTGCCTTGACTGAGCTCTTCTTCAAGTCAACGGCTTAATACACACCACCCCTCGCGAGTCGCGAGTCGCGAGTCGCCCAGATCCAATAAAATTTCGAAATCCACAACAGACCAAGAACCTCGACACGCGCTGCGACGGACGATGGGGAGCGGCGACTGCTGCGACGACTGCGGCTACTGGTGGGACGAGTGGAAGTGCTGCCTGGCCTGCATCGCCATCGTGGTCGGCGTGGTCCTCTTCGCCGTGCTCCTCGCGGCCTACGGCTTCGTCCGGCACATCGACGTCTCCGTGGAGGAGGCCTCGCTGACCCGGTTCGAGCTGCTGACCACGCCGGTGACGGCGTTCGCCTACAACCTGACCGTGACTCTGACCATCCGCAACCCCAACTGGGCGATGAGCCTGAAGAACACCAAGCCGCTGGAGGCGGCGTACAAGTTCGACGACCAGCAGTTCGACCGCGTCCAGCTCGCGGAGAAGGGCGACAAGCACCCGCCGGGGAAGACGCGGGTGTACCACCTCGTCAGGAACTCCAACAGCAGCTTCGTGGCGCTTGGGAACGCCGGCGAGGTGGAGTACAGGAAGGAGAAGCCGACGGGGACGTTCGAGGTGGAGATCGCCGTCACCGGCCAGGTGCGGTACACGGCGCGCTACACCAAGTGCAAGATCGAAGCGGCGTGCCCGCTCAAGCTGCAGCTCGCGCCGCCCGGCACGGAGGCCGTCGTGTTCCAGAAGGTCAAGTGCAAGCTCGCGAAGCCGGAGCAAAACTGCTAGTAGTACTAACGGCGGCGACGGTTCTCTGTTCTTCCTTTCTTGTTGTTTCCGTTGCGTGTTGCGTGCCTACTGCCTAGTGATGATTTGTTAGTATGATTGAAGTGTGTGTTATTTGCAATTGACCAATTGTGTAAATACATTTCGTCCACAAATTTGTTTACATTTAGTACGACTGCATAATCTGTGAATAAGGGACCGTTTCGAACGCAGGAATTTCAAAGATATTAATTCAATTTCACTAAAAAAATGCATGAAAAGGAATGAATTCTCTGTTCTAAGCGGGGCTTAATTCTGCTGTTTGTTCTACAAAGTTTTGATGATGCTCAGGGCAGAAAAAGTTGCTCCGGCGAGTACAGGATCGGGTTTGCCGGCGGGGGCGGCCTGAATGGCGAGTTCTTTTCTCCATTGACAGCGTGGGTTGGCTTTCTTTACTTCCTTATTGGACAGGAATTGCGAATAAAGCGACAAAAGTGACGACGACAGGACCATTCGTGGTTTTATATGGACAAAAAAAAAAATACATAGGGGAAGCACCTAACCAAGGTCCGATGCGGATGCCCCACCATGGGAGGATGCTCTGTCAGCTGTTTCTATTGGCCAATCTCGGCTCGAAGCGAGGAGAGGGAAAAAAAATTCATTCGTTCAGGAGCATCCATCTGTCACTGGATGAACCTGTTCCTGAATCAAATGGGCCAATAACATGTTCTGTTTTTTAATTGTTGTCGCCGTTGATTTTTAAATTTAACTTTGATTAATTATTTTATTTAAAAAAGTTGCTCGAATGTATAGACGTTTAAGTTATGATTCAAATTACTTTAATAATAAATTAAATTATATCAAAATATATAAAATTTATTAAAATTTTTTGAATAATACGAATAATCAAAGTTAAATTTAAAAATCAACGACGATATCAATTAAAAAATGGCTGAACGCGAAGGGGATGTGTTTTCAAAGTTATTTTCCTATTTCTTTTTTATTAAGATGATAGGTTATTCATCCAACGAAGCAACAGCTTTCATTAAAGTAACAAGGGCATAAACAGCTACAATGCGCTGGGAACTTTGAATAGATCGCACAACCTGTGATGTTCTGTAGGCCCTCACATCCTTTCTTTGAAGGAGATAACCATGTGGCAATACTTGCAGCAATTTTTTATTGAAAGTTGACACACAAAGGAGAGCTGTGTTGTCATTTTTCATTAATAAGACACGAGTTCAAATGAGGACTAGATGCCTCCATAAGTACAGATGAAACATTTACATCAATGCTTTTCTAAAAAAAAAGACCAGAACTACTTACAACAAAATCACCTAGAAAAAAGGATTACATCAGAGACAACTGCGAGATAACAACGTCCTGCACAAATTCTTATTACATAGAACATTCAATCCTTGAATGAGATGGGATTATCCATCGTCAGAACAAAGAATGGTCATGTAACTTTTCATTTGAATTAGTAATCGTGGCCTAACACATACTACAAATTACAACTCCCCACAGGCATATAAGGGGCAAAAGCCACTAGTTGGTAGTTGCAAGGATACAACACATTGATCAGGGTATGGCTCAATCCTCGTTAGATGATGTTTCTAAAACTGCAGTGCAGATTAGCCTTTGCTCTTTTGCTCCTGAATTAGAATCGAAGAACTATATGCCAACAAATTATATATTATCATCATCAATGATTTCATGTCCCTCAACTTCAGTTACTTCTGTAGCAGCAATGCTGGTAGTATGAACAGTATTATTACTGCCGCGGCAATGTAGTAGCTGACGCTGAAGGCTCTCAATAAGCTGATTAAGTTGTTGAATATTTTTCTCCTGAGATAATATTATCTGCAGATAGCACGTGAAGCTTAGATGATGAGAAAGGACAGGATCTCTAGATATAAACCTTAGCAAAGTAATGTACTAAACAACAAGCAAACACCAATGGGTCTACAAATATCCAAATAAAAGGGTACATAATGATTCAAATATGCATATCAAAATTTTGCTACAAAAAATTTGAAGTGCAATAGTAATGAGTTATTCTGGGGCCAGGAAACAAGATTTCTAGCAATAGCATCTTGAAGAACTCAATAATTATGATTTAAATTGAAAAAGACTAGTCTAAGTAAACCTTGGTAAGGCATATCCATCATAACCATTATGATTCAAATATCCATTACAGTGAACCGCAAAATCTCAATAATAAGGACATAAAACAATTCAATCTACCCATCTTTATGAGGAAATCAAAGGGAATTTTAAATGTTATGTCAGAGCCCACGTGGGTCAGAGCAATTATTATATTTGCAAATTACAGGAATTAGACATTCATAATTGCCTATATTGATCCAAAAATCATTCTACTGACATTATATGATAAAGAGGTACCACTACTAATTTCACCCAAGAAATATGGAACATACTCTTACTGACAAGCTAAACTAAGCTGATGTACAAACAATGACGAACATAGTGCACAGCTAGTATAACTGTATATGTACGCTTGATATAGCCAGGCTTCAATATATACAAAGAACAAGGCCCAAAGGTGGAAGCCAGCTAGGCACGGAGTGCAAGGATGGGACCTAAAAAAGGCCAGCTTTAGTATTTTCATTCGTTTCAGTTACAAAAATTTGTTATACAAGTAGATTGGGTTTCATCTGATTAGATCTACTCTATTTATCAATGGTGCTCCTTCCTTCCCTATCTCCCCCTGCACAGCCTAGCTGGCACCATCCTAATTCTCCTTCTTCCCCACTTGTATCATAAAATCCTATACCCTAACAAAGCCAATTTATAACATGTGCCGTTTGCAAAAGAAAAAGAAAACAAGCATACAAATAGTGTCACGTGTGTTATAAAACAAGAGAAGTTTACAGATATATATCTTGACGATGTATATAGGCACTGCTTCCCTTTTTACATAATAATAAAACTGAAATGTCTTTTCTCCACACGGCATGTGAGGAGGTTCAGCATCCATGATCTAACCATGATGCCCTCTTATAATTTTGGCGTCATACCCATAAAAATTGGTAAAGTGCATAAGCTACACTTTGTGCAAAATCTGTAACTGTAATACATAGTATATGGCTGTATGCTGTGGAGTGGCAGAGAAACAGCTAATTCCACAAGAAACTCAAAATAGCTTCCTTTTAAAACATGATAGGGTGCCCCATTTGTTCAAAATATTACATTTGAACAAAACACAGGTCAAATATGAAAAGTTTATTGATATGGAAGTTTTATCCTGTTTCACTTCTATGCGGTAAATTGGATTCGAAGGGCTGTGTTCGTACCTAACATGAATAACAGTGATAAATTGCGTTGTTCATCTTCTTTGTTATTTTTTTCCTAATCTTTCCAATGTGCTTACTTAAGGGTCTATCTGCATTGTTGTGCTGAGTTATCTAGTAACTTAAGAGAATATTTTTCAGTTGTAGTTTCATTTTCTTGTTGATTCTGCGAAGATGCAGCCCATAAATAATTAAAACCAAAATATATAATTACTTTGAAAATCCATCGCAATGCCACCACGACCTAAATTTGGCCTTAGTACCTTACACATTCCTAGGTCTCTTTACAGCTGGTAGCCACTAAATACTAGCCAAAAGCTCCATACTTCACAACATATTATTGTAAGAAACTTATTAATTCGCTATCAAAGAATTCAATCAACAAATCAGTGTCAAAAAATTGTCACTATGTGATCTGACTGGCTCAGCGTCTACAACATCTATGTAGGAACTATGCCAGCAAATAATTGCAAAAACAGGTTTGCAAACGCTCGGAGATAGATTATGTTACGATGTAAGAAAACATCTTTCCTTCAAACTATAGATTACATAGATGCTAGCAGTGAGAGGTTTGGTCGAGATTTGAATATTTATCCATTCCTTACATAATCACATGTAAGGGTATCCGCAGGTGATGCACTCACCAGAAGCAAAAAAAAAAAAACCTTATTAAGTAGTAACAATTATTCTAGGTAATTGAAAATCTGAAATCAAGTTATACTTATTACTACCTTGTTGACCAATAATATCTGTCGACCCTATATCAATTTCCTACCAAACTATTCTGAAACCAATGAAACGTCTACATACTTTGTCAAGTAATGGTTAGCTACATTTAATTCAGATATCACTACATATAACAACAGATTATTTCAAATGCGGGAAGGGAGAACAACCGTGACAGAAATGCACCAAACCTGCAGGCCACACGAATCGAGGTTGCATCCACCAAAAAACAATTAAAAAGAACTGGAGCTGATATGCCGCGAACCTTTTCCTTGACAGCATCGTCCCTGCCGAGCAGCTGCTGCCGCCGGCGCGCAGCTGTGGCTGGGTCGGCGTCGGCTGCGTCCCCGATTTGCAACTTCCACTCGAATTGCGACGTGATGACGAGCACAAGCAAGAGGAAGACGAGAACGACGGGCCTCGTATTCATCCCCACGGCCTGGTACCGAGCGATCCCCAAAATCAGAAGCAACCTCCCGTCGCAATGCGCGTAGAACCTAACCCCAGAACGAACGTGGTGAGAAGCCATGATATGGAAGGGAGGCATAATTGGCGAGGCTAACTAGACTTTATCAAGGACAAGAACCAGGGAGAGACCTACTTACCAAGAACGGTACGGATCTCCGGCCACTGAGGCAGGCGCTGGAGGGCAAAAAGGCGACTGCAGATGTTCCCGAGAGGGAGTGGGGCACGGCTACACTGATGTACCGGGAAGCGGCGGCGGCGGCGGCTCTGGTGGGCGGGAGAGAGGCGCCGGCGAGGAAGGAAAGTGGGGGAACCGAGCGCGTGGAATCGTGGACTGTTGGAGCAAGAGACGACGGAGTCCTGTTCTCGGGAGAGAGAGGAATTTTTTTTTTTTACTTGGTGCTTTGGAAATAACGGGTGTGATTTTTTTAGAATAATAAAGGGTGTGTTGAGAATATGAAATAAAAGTAAATCTATATTCCTTATCATCTATCGCATTAAATTACAATTCTTAAGGTCCGTTTGGAACTTTGAATTGAATTCATTCTAATAATTATAATTTAGGCATAGATTAATTAATATAATATAGTTGAATATAAAATATATTTGTATATTTATTGTCCGACATATAAAAAACATATTTATATGTTGCATTTCTATCGTAAAGAATTGAGTTAAAAAATATGCTATAAGTTGGAGAATAGAATTATAGTATAATAATCTGTAAAATCTATTTCCATCTCTCATCACATGAGTTTGAGATATAATTATTTATGAGCTTGAAAAAGTTATGTAATGTCAAATTTCAAACAAATAACCTAACTATTATGTAGATTTTAATCCTTCAAAATAAAAGATCAAACGATCCCTTAATAAGTTTTATAATCCCAAACAAATGTAGCATTTGTTGGATAATATATACTATACTCTCTCCATTCACTTTTATAAATTATTCTAGTATTTAAATTCTGTTCCTAAATATTTATCATTATCATTTTCCAAACAAATTTAACCTCAAATTTTCATTCCTGCCCTAGACAGCTTTTATCTGCCCGCACGATGTCTCCTTCTGTGGGCTCGAAGACTTTGCCGCTAAATGTTTTCTCTGATGCAAGTACAGCTAGCACAATTCAGTAGGGGCTGCAGCGTCCACCTCTCCTTCTCCTTATTCCATGTGCAAGTGACTGGAATTAACTATATTACCAAACAGAGAGATTATCTCTTACAAATGGACCCCTGCCGTGTGGCGGGGTCACTGCTGGGTGGCCCGTGCCCCACCCGGCAGTGACATGCTCGCAAGGTAAAGTATCCCTGCGCACCTTTTAATAGTAAAAAAATTATAAACATTAAACAGTATGCAGTAATTTGTTGTTAGAACAGAGATTAATGCACAAATACTATTGCCACTAGGATTTTTTTTTAATAATTTAAGACTTGTTTCATGGTGACTTCGATAATTTGACACACCTGTGTGAATAACATATGAGACCATCTGACTGTATGACAGTAGGCCAATGTGTCAAATTGTCGAAGCCCCCACGAAATGAGTCCTAAATTGTCAAATGCCTCATTGCACTAAACTCATTACACTGTTTATAAAGTGGTACGCTATCTTACCATGAGACACCACTGTATATTTCTCAACTAGTCCTTATGGATGGGTCCCACAATAGATGTCTTTAGCAATAGTAAAACTTCACTGTGGTGAGCTATGAAAAAAAAGATAAAGTTGATTAAAAAATCTGCTCAAGTAGGAGAGAGAGGAAGAATGTGATAGAAAAATCAATTTTTTTATTTATATGGGCAATCCATATACATATAGACTACTTTAACCATCAATGCTATATAGACCACTTACACAATGTATAAAAATTGGTTTTTATAGAACATTTATTGTATAAGGACTGGTTTTTGCTTCCATTGTGGTTGCTCAAGGCAGCGCATTCGTGCCTCCATTTTATGACTGACAATTTGGAACTCTAGTGACACTAAAAATCAGACTTATTTCGTTAACACTTTGATTACTCTACCATTTTTTCTTCATTTTACTTTCTTTCTCCTTCAAGCCATGTGAAAATGATAAATATGCCCTCGAAACTAATAGCATGGATTTTGTTCATTATTCTATTCTCCTTCACTCTCCTCTATCACAGCAGCGATCTGAGCACAAACGGCAACATGGCTGCAGCTCAAGAGTTCACCATGTTTTCTCAGACTCAGTATCAATTAGACAAGCACGAGAACCAAATAGGACATTGTAGGAATAAATAAAAGATCAATCAAAGGATAAAGAGTATATCTTCATATTACGAACAAGTCTCCCATACTTTACAATCTAATTTGAAAGCGGAGTGAGCAAATCTATGACCCACATAACCCGCCCCTACTAAAAATCCCTATAGCAATAGCAAAAGACGGCATATTTCAAATTGGCATGAGGTGGGCTTCATCAATCACCACTAAGCCTGCTAGACGCAGCCCAACATGCTGCATAAACTTGCACTTGCGCCCTGCAAACACCCACAAAGCCTGTTACCTCTAGTAGGAACCCTAATCCACAGCCACGCCACACGCTCACCGCCCCTTGCGCCGCACACCCACCGTCGTCCTCTACGTCCTCCTCCTCTTCAGCCTGCTTTGGGGCGCTAGGGGTTGCGTCTTCAGCGCCTACCCTGGGGTTTCTTCTCTCGATAAGGAACCCTAGCTTGCTTGGATGAGTTACCAAAGGGTTGATGGGTTCCGCTGGATAATAAGATCAGCCCCTTCGATTTGTTTGTAGCTCTCTGTGTCCAAATGTTTCCCTCTCCCAATCTAGTTCATCACGAAATTGCTTCCTGTCTGATACACTGCTAATCCACCCCCA
The DNA here is from genome assembly GCA_001602275.1 of Zoysia japonica. NCBI lineage: Eukaryota > Viridiplantae > Streptophyta > Magnoliopsida > Poales > Poaceae > Zoysia > Zoysia japonica. The sequence continues at coordinate 97,040 of BCLF01000149.1, read as the reverse complement.
CCCGCCCATTCCTGCTTGGTTCATCGTTTAATAGAATTGACTTAGATGATTCTGGTTCATATTTTTACATATATTTTTCTTAATAGAATTGACTTAGTTTTTTTAGATTCTTTATACATAGTACTTTGCCAACCTTGGCACTCAATCAGTCTTACTCTTTAATTTTTTGCTCGGTTTTTTTAAACTTATGAGATGTCAACACCATCTCACCGAAAAGAAGCTGATGGCTTAATGATGCCAACACAATCTCAGTTGCAAGAAGATTGGGGGACATCAGGGACGTATCAATTCTTCTCTATCAAAGCGAAAAAAGTTAACAGCCACTGATTTACAATATTTAGGATTTAAAGCAGCTTAGAATGTCTGCGCCTCATGACAGTCACAAAACCCGAACCTGAAAAACTTGAGACCGAATTCGGAGAACTGGAAATAACAAAATTTAAGGTAGTAGATTTGAAAATCCGAATTAATTTCGGGTTTAATCGGGTTTATATATCTGGTACTCAAACCACACGAAATACACATGCAGTCAGCAACTTAACCTATTTTAACCCAATATAATTCATTCTCAAAGACCGAATTCTAAAACTTGTCATCTCCAACCCAAGTCAGCTAGCCTCATCTCACAAATAAATTACGGAAACATACAAATTTATATCCAGCACTCACGGCGCCTAGCTCGGGCTTAGAGAGGAGTACGAGGAGTAAAGGGAAGAGTCTGGAGAACACTGGAAGGGAGAAGAGTGGAGGAAGGCAGAGCCTTACGGGTTAGAGAAAGAACTTTTCGTAATTTTTGGGAATATTTTGGATGGACGAGTCTCTGAGCTCAAAAAACTTTCTTCTTCTGGTATTTTCTTTTCCGTGCAAAGTTTGCTCAGCATTTGCTGCCCCTGATGCCCAAGCTGCTCACGGATCTTATTCTCACCATTTGGTATGTCAGTGCATAAGCCGCACAAAAAGGCAGCCAAGAGTCATGCCGAACGGACGGATGTATGAGTGAAGGTCCACTCCCCGTCACCGTTTCCCACTCCCCCAACCGCCACCCAAGTTTAGACAATGGCCGGCGCCTCCCGTCTCTTCCTCCTGCGGCCGCTGCTGCTCTTCTTCTGCTTCTCCGTCGCCTCGCCGGCTGTGTCCCTCGCAGGAGAACTCCTCGGCCAGGCGCGCGCGCCAGGGTTTGCCGCGTGGCTGCGCGGCCTGCGGCGGCGCATCCACCAGCACCCGGAGCTGGCCTTCCAGGAGCACCGCACCAGCGAGCTCGTGCGAGCTGAGCTCGATGCCCTAGGCGTACCCTACACCTGGCCTGTCGCCCGCACCGGCGTCGTGGCAACCATCATCGGCGGCGGCGGTGTCGGTCCTGCGGTTGCGCTCCGCGGCGACATGGACGCGCTCCCGGTCCAGGTCCCTTTCGTTCTTGGTTCTGATATCGATCGTCTTGCTGTGCGCTATGTGCGGTACTGAGATTTTATATGATTCTAAGAGTATTGATTTGCGCAAGATGACGCGTTTGCTTTATTTTATTTATGAAATAAGATAGACCATGATCTGTTTTGGTTCTATGATGTTGCTTGCTCCAGATCTGTCCTGTTCTAAGATAGAATAATAAATTCAAGCTGCCGAAGTAATTTCATCAACCAAAGCATTGCCTTTTGCAGAGTTAATTGTGGTATCATTCAAATGAAGGGAAAAAAAAATAATACAAGATAGATTCAGCTTGGCTGACATTGTGAAACTAAAGTGTGCTAGAAATTATTCTCATAGAAAGTCATTGAGTGGTGAGGCGCACACCTTGAAGAAAAAGAAAAAGGGTAATTAATTTGAATGCTTGTATAATTTACATGCATTCAGCAGCATTAACTAGATGGAGTACAGTTGTGCCATATTTTCCATACCCCATTACATACTTATTTTAAAAGAAAAATCACTACTTTAGATGTATTCTTAAGCATAAGTATTGTCATTCGACAGGAAATGGTAGATTGGGAATTCAAGAGCCAGGAAAGTGGAAAAATGCATGCTTGTGGACATGATGCACACACAACAATGCTCCTGGGAGCCGCTAAATTGCTCCAAGAGCAGAAGGGTGACATGAAGGTATTCAATAATCAGTTTGAAAGTTCATCGATTCTTGTTAACAAGGACTTGTATGTCATGGATTCATATTTTGCGAAGCCGTATCTGTCCTAGGTTCCCCTTTTTTTTCTGGTGATTCACTATGCCCTTTATGCAGTCAGTGTTCACAATTCTTTGTTTGTTCATCAGGGTACTGTAAAACTTGTATTCCAGCCAGCAGAAGAGGGTGCTGGCGGGGCCTATTACATCATACAAGAGGGAGCCCTTGATGACGTATCAGCCATTTTTGGCTTGCATGTTGATCCAATCCTTCCAGTGGGTGTTGTTTCATCCAGGCCCGGGCCCTTTGCTGCAGCATCAGCTCGATTCTCAGTATCAATTACCGGAAGAGGTGCCCATGCTGCAAAACCCAATGATGCGATTGATCCAATTGTTGCTGCATCCACTTCCATTCTCAACCTTCAACAAATTGTGGCCCGGGAAATCGATCCGCTCCAGGGTGCAGTATGTAATCTCTTATTGTCGACTATCTGGATCTATCAATATTAATTTATTGAAAGATTCTATGCAACTAATTTTTTTCCAAGAAGTCTGAATAATTATTGAATGGACAGGTGCCTCTCTGGCATTGAACTTTCAGGTTGTATCTGTCACTTTTGTGAAAGGAGGAGATGCTTATAATATTATTCCAGAAAGTGTTAGCTTCGGTGGTACCTTGCGAAGCATGACAAATGAAGGTTTATCATATCTCATGAAGAGGACCAGAGAGGTAAACTCCTCTTCCACCTGAATTGTATATATAGTCATTACTATTTCTTACAAGTGATAAATGCTTCAATGGAAGAAGATTGTTCAAGAGCAATCATCGGTACATCGATGTACTGCCACAGTGGACTTCATGGAGGAAACGATGAGGCATTATCCAGCTTTAATCAATGATGAAGGGATGTATGCTCATGCTAATACAGTGGCTGAGAGATTGCTCGGGAAAGAAAACGTTAAGATCGCACCGCAGTTGATGGGTGCAGAGGATTTTGGGTTCTATGCACAGAGAATGGCAGGCGCCTTCTTCAACATCGGAGTCGGCAATGACAGCACTATGGGGACAGTCCATACCACACACTCCCCTTACTTTGTCATCGACGAGGATGTTCTTCCCATAGGATCTGCTTTCCATGCCGCTGTGGCAATTGAGTACTTGAAGAAACATGCGTCAACAATATGAAATGATGAATGGAGAAAACAGGCATACTAATTTGGGAATTCCTACCACAGCACACAACCACCTTCCGTGCTGTTGCGACCATTAAGTACCTAAATAAGCACACAACCACAGCAAATGAACAAAAATATGATGAATTGCCGATGCATTAGCATGTGGAGAAATGATCAGTTCATATATGAAAAGTCTTACTAGTAATTTGATTTTCCCCAAATGTTATTCTTATGAAAATTTACTCTATTTTGCGCACAGTTTCTGAATTGCATTTTTTTTTGGCGGATGTTTCTGAATTGCATTAGGAACTAAAGAACAGGCGAACAATGTTCAGGGTTTCATTGTAGTACTTGGACTGTGATGTCATATAGATGAGGTTTGCTAAGGTGCTTCAGAAATGTACCCTTAACTCATCTATGGGCAAGGAATGATATCGTTTTTAGCAGGACCTTACAGCAGATACTGCCTATAGTCTCTCCAGAGTTACTGTAGCATGACTGATAATGGGTTTGTCCGCTATTGCAATGGGTAGGAAATTTTATGCGGATTTTGACCAGTGATGACTGACGTTATCAAGTTAGTGCAGAGCAATCGCCCAGTCCAATGTTTCATTTTTTTTTTTTATTTCGTAGTTCCTAATTCTTGTTGGAGATGATTCTTAAAACATGAAGATGGCATAAAACGAAGGTTTGCAAATACCAAATGCACTAAATAGGGAATGTAACAAACAAAGCCACACAGAATTGAGATCAGGGTGGTATAAAAAAAAAGAATAAGACCAACATACTACCCTTGCCTCGAGTATGGATACTCAACACATAAAATCATACTACTTTAAATTTTCTTCAACCCCCCATCCCTTCTTGTTTGAACTCCATCCGTTCCAAAATATGGTTTAGTCAAAGTCACAATTTTATCATTTTGACCACTAGTAATGTATAATTAATAATGTTTTATCATGATAATGCTATTCTTCACTCTCGGATCCGAGCGCGCGCCTCCGACCGCACCCAACCACGCGCGACCCGCACCCAATCCTTCGCCGCTCCCTCGCGCTCCTCCGCCGCCCTG
>BCLF01000149.1:68395-79116 GCA_001602275.1 Zoysia japonica | reverse complement strand
TGTTGGTGGTGGATGTAATGGGGTTGGGTTCCGATGCACGTGACGCCGTATCGGCCCATGCGCGTCGCAAGTTGAGACGATGTCCATTTTGTTCCTTTTTGTTTATCTATATTATCAGTCATGTTTGTGCAAACTGTTCTAAGTGTTAAAGAAAAAAAAAAGATAAAGTCCAATTTACTTCCTCAACTTTAGCTATAGTTTAAATAATCTTTTAAACTATTGTTTATTTAGTTTATCCTCTTAACATACCATTTTCATTTTACCTCCAATATAATTTTTATTTTTTAATTCTACATACATAAGCATAATCGTAATGTGAAATTTTATGAGAAAATAAAACACATATAGTATTTATTAAAAGATACTTTTTAATTTTTTCATTATTCTGCATATAGGTTTGTATCTCAAATATTAATTTACTATTAAATATCTTTCCTAAAAAGTAATGACAAAAATAATAGTTTTTAATATGTATTATGATGTGTTTTATCATTTTGTAAAATTTGATCTTAAAATTATGCATGTGTATCGAGAAAAAAAGGATAAAGCCCATTTCCTTCGAGTATAAGCCAAAGTCCAAATAACCTCCTAAATTATGTTTTGGATTACTTTACCACGTTAAAACATGATTTTAGATCAATTTACCCACCCTACAATTTATCTTTTTTAATTTTTTGTGCGCAAGCATAATCTTAAGACAGAATTTTATGAGATGATAAAACATATACATATTAGAAAATTATATATTTAATTTCTTTTACCATTATTTTACATATATTTTTATTCCAAAAAATAATTTATTATTAAATGTCTATGGTTTCAAATGTAAACTTCGGCAATAATGATTGTTGTTTCTTTTATATGAACGATCACATACCCAATAGGAGGTCTAGGGTCCCTTTGGTTCAACTTTTGAACCTACTTTTGCTTCCATAGAAGTTAAAAGCCAACCAAAGGGGTTCCTTGGGTCCAACTTTCTTTAGGAAAAGTAGCTTTTATGCAGGCCAATTTCTACTGCCTGTCTTAAGGTGCTTCCATAAGAGCTTTCGCAGCGAAAAGTTTGAAGAAATTACCACGCGACACCCGTAAGTACCAAGTCCCAGCGCTAGGGTGGCTAGGGCGTCGCCGCCCCCTGCCGGCCCGAGGCTCCGCCCGCCGCTGAGCACCGCCCTGAAAGTGCATTCAAGTCTTAGTGGGTTTTGATGAATTAAATGACAACATGATTAAGGAATTAACATTACTTGTTGAGTATATGAGCAAATTGTTAGTCTCAAAAGATTATTGATTCATGAAGATTGTCACATCCCTTAGAATCAAGAATATATTGATCAAAAGTCAAGTGAAGTGTTTACAAAGCAAAGGATGAGATCAAAATCCATAGTGGATTCAAAAAAGATCTCAACAAGAAGCTACTTGACTTGCGAAGATAAATGTGGATGCTCAAGAAAGTCAAGAGAAGCAAAGACAAGCAAAAAGAGAGATCAAAGACTTATTATGAATCCAATCAAGATCTCTACATGAAACTACTTGACTTGCAAAGATTGAAGTTGATATCAAGACGTCAAGAAAAGTTGTGATAAGTAAAAGTGAGATCAAGAGTTATGATGGATTTAATTAGATCTCAACTGAAGGCTCTTGGCTTATGAAATTGACATCAAGGAAACAAAGAAGTATTCATTGAAGACACAAGGCAACAATTGACTCAAGTTAGTAAGATAGTGAAGAATTAGCTTGATGAAGTTGCGATGAACTGAGAAGGGGAGAAGGGCAAGGAGTCTTGGAGCCGAAGAACCTTAGTACCGGTAAAGGACAAGTTGAGATGAAACTCGATGAACCTATCAAGCTACAAGGAGTCCTAAATTGCTAAGTGTCGAAATTTTCTTGAGAAAAAAATACAAGAAGTAACTTGGAAGCAATTTAGTGCACATTGGTCATATGGCTTGAAAGCATCCAAGTTTACTAGCTCAAGATAGAGTTGCTCAAAGAAAACATGTGTTGCTCACCCTCAAGAAGTGTTTCGAGGAAGAAGTGGCAATATTCAAGAAGTGAAGCTCAAGAGATCAATTATAGGCATTTCATTTAATCTTGAGTATAGGTATGCCGCTCTATCGAGGGGGATGCAACATGGATTATGTAGTCTCAGTGCTCATGGGAAACTCAAGTGAGAAGAGAGAAACGCAATGACCATTCACTTGCAAGAGTTTTGCTGAAACATCAAAATCCGAAGTTTTTGTTTGCTAAACCAGAAGTTTCGGTTTTGACAGTTTATAGTAAAATTACCCAAGTCCTCACCGGAGTATCCAACGCATGGTCAGAGTGTCCGGAACACCCATCTCTGTGGTCGAGGTTTTATTCCCCGGAGTGTCCAAACCGGAAGTTTCAGTTTCGGTTTGTGAAATTGGAAGTTCTGGTTTTCCTTGGGTTGTGTCTAACGGCTAGTTACCATTAGAAACCGGAAGTTCCAGTTGGAAGATCGGAAGTTCCGATTTTTTCAGTTTCAGCCCCAACAGCTAGTTTTTGAGGGAGTGATATAAATAACTCCTCACTCCCCTTAGTGGTTGTGGCTAGTGTTGCCCATGTTCACAACTGAGCCAAAGGATTCTAGAGCCCTCCCCAACCCCTCTTTGTGAGGTTTGTGTGATTTGAGAGAAATCCAAGTGTTGTGTTGAGAGATATTGCACTTGATAGCACAATTGAGCACTCCCATCCATTGAGCACTTGAGCAAGTTGCAAATCCGTGAGCATTTGTTACTCTTGGAGGTGAAGCCTCCTAGAAGGGTAGGTGTCGCTCGGTGAGCCACCAAGCTTGTGGTGAGCCACGAGAAAGTTTGTGAAGGCCCGCTTCACCTCCGCAAGGGAAGAAGCAAGATAGTAATTTAAGGGAAGCGGTTAAAAGAGACCCGGCTTGGAGTTGGCTTGTGAGCAGCTCAAGCTTCCTCAACGGAGATGTAGACGATTGGGGAGCAAGTCTTTGAACTTCGGTGAAACAACTCCTCGTGTCCTTGCTTTGCTTTGCTTTGCTTTTCTTATTTTTTTAAGTTATGCTTGTGACTTACCCTTGATTCTTTGTGAATCAAGTAGCTATCTTGTCCTTTGAACTCTTGTACGAGTGGTTTGCAAGTTTGTCAAGAGAATACTCAAATCTAGGTTTATTCTTCTGTCCTGAGAAAACCGGAAGTTCCAGTATTACAAACCGGAAGTTTTCGGTTTGGGCTTTCTTTATGTCTGCTTTTACAGTCCATACAAAACTGAAAGTTCTGGTTTTGACAGTTTTAATTTTCGCTGAGTTTGTGTTAATTTTCAGGAGCGCCTATTCACCTCCCCCTTCTAGACGACATGCAGGTCCTTTCACGCCTCCAGGCTCAAGCCGCCGCAGTGCAGTGCCCCAAAGCGCTGGTCCTCACTAGATCACTTGACAAGACCGTTTACGCTTGGCAACCTGACGGCTTCACCGTCGGCGTCCACTGCTGTCTGCCGCTCCGCCCTCTTCTGGTGCCCGTCCGACCATCCTCCAGGCGCAGGTATTGGATCCCCTTTCCTCTCCAGATGTGCTGTCGGCCTTGACCTTGACCATCTTCTTCAACCGCGATTTACAAGTAATTCCTGTGTAGATCTACCATCTCTTTCCTGTTCTGTACAGGCGCAAGAAAGAGAAGCACATCAAGGGTGAGGTACAACATTCCTTTGTTCTCCATCAGCAGTCTTCCATAAATTGGAATATGATTGGTATTGCTATAAATTGTTGTATATATTGTTTTTTTCCATGGAGTGCACTATGTGTATATTGTATGCTTGATGGAAAATTTTTTTTGCTTGCTTCAAGAATGGCTGATAAGGCAGATTAGAGTGATGCGTTTGTGAGGCATTTCTGTGTGCAAAGGTGAAATTGAAGTTGGGGATAGACTAATGGGACTTTTTACTAAAACTGAATGGAAAATTTTGGAATCTAAGTTTAAAGAAAGATCAGGTCAAAAGCGAACAAAGAAGCAATTGAAGAATAAATTGGACAATATGAAAAAAGAGTTTACATGGTTTATGGAGTTCAAGAATTGTGCCACTGAAGTTGGATGGGATGAGGCAAAGCAAACTGTTGTGTGCTCAATGGAATGGTGGGAAGAACACCTTGCTGTAAGTTTTGCTCTGATCTTTGATCCTTTTATACTATTATATGGGTGACTTGCTAATTAATTTTCATTAATGTCTGAGATGCAATAATCAGGAGAAAGGAATAAAATGCAATCATGTGAGGTTTAGAAAACAAGGACCAAAGCATCTTGACGATATTTATATGTTGTTTGATAAGGTTCATGTTAGTGGGGCTACTGCAGCTTGTCCTCGAGATATATCATCCAATGAGTCAAGTGATGAGGATGTGGTTGAGGTGCAAAAAAAATTATGAGAATGATTATGTAAAGATGGCCGCTTTGAAGAGATCAAAATCAGGAAAAAAAGAAACGCAAGGGTTCATCTTTGCTACTGAAGAGAAGGATGAGAAGAGCCCTTTCTTTAGACTATACAAGAACACATGTTTGAAGATTGAAAATGCAATGGAGAAGATATCCTCAAGTGTTGAAGCATCATTAGCTCCTCCAACCAAACTAGTTCCTACCATTGCAGAGGCTATGAAGATGGTTAAAGAATGTGGAGTGCAAGAAAGAACCGGTGTAGTGCATACAGCAAGCTTTCTAATAGTCAAGTCTGAGTTTATGGAAATCTTGAGCTCATTAGAAATAAATGAGGGAATGCTTGATTTGATTGAGAGCGAGCATGAGAAGGAGATGATGAAGCATCACTATTATCTTTTTACCCATATATTCCTAGTCATGTGTTGTGAATCCTAATTAGTATTTGTTGTGAACTATACTAGTGTTGTACTAGTTTATATTTGCATATATTGTATGTGAGAACCTTATTCCAAGATGATGATGCTGTTGTGAACTATTATTTTTTAATTGAGATTATTTGGTTGTGTTTTGTGAGAATCTTGTTTAAGATTGTTACATATCTTGTGTAGATGGGTGATGATCTGTCACATACTGTTGAAGAAGGGACTACACCGACTGGCTAAACTTTCTCAACGTGCTATTCTTATTAGTGAAATGGGTAACCTATACAATAAAAGATATCTCCATAAAGAAAGCGTGTACCATATTCAAGAGTTTCGACATCGTTCGGAGCGTCCTCCCTAAGGGAAGCATGAGGTCTTCAATTTCTTGCATTCATCCCTTCGGAATACCATTGAGCAAGCTTTTGGTGTATTGAAGCAGAAGTGGCATATTTTAACAGGCATGCCAAGCTTCTCAACTCGTACTCAGAAGCACATTATTCTTACTTGTATAGGGTTGCATAATTTTATTCGTGACAGCAATTTACAAAATAAGGAGTTTAATAAATGTGATGCTGATGAGGAGTACTTGTTACAAGAAATAAGAAACAAGTGGCATGTCACAAACACAAAGAGATGAAGCTCAAGTTTTGGATAATGAGGATACCATAAATACCATTCATAATAGGATAGCCGATGCTTTGATTAGTGCGAGAGGGGGATAATTGCTGATGATAACATAATTATGTGAACCTTATATTTTGTATTTATGTTGACCATGTATTAATTATAGATGAAAACCTTTAAATATTAGGTTTATCTTTATAAAATGGTAATTCACACGTGAATCATTAAATAGGTATGACGTGTTACGATCTTTTTGCATATAAACAGTCTTGTAACTATTTAGGGGCAATACAAACATTTCTTACAGCTGTTACAACCAAACGGTTTTCAGCTTTTCCACAGCTCACAGCAACTTTTCTATAGCTCACAGCTCACAGCCCAACCAAACACAACCCTAATCGTTTCTGATCTTTTCAGCGCTTCAATTACATTAGCACAATACGATTCAAAAATACTCCTCTGTCCCAAAATAAGTTAACATTTGAATTCCATCCCATCTAGATTTGGTCAATAATTCCAAAAGATTTAGTTACCTTTTAAAGAATAAGATTTTTACTTTTACAGCGTTTTTCGGCAGTGCGTTACCACCATAGCCGTTCACTTTAGCTGCAAGTCCACTCAACTGGTTGTTAACAGCCATTGTTGCTTGCTGCGGTGGTACAGCTGCAGCCAGCCGCAGCGGCAGCGCAACAAACAAGCCCAAAATACTTTCATGATATAAATAATTTAGGATAATATTCAATTTACTTCCCTTAAGTGTAACTAAAGTTTAAATAACCCCATAAACTAGGTTTTGTTTTATTTTACCCGGCAAATGTAATTTTGAGTTAATTTACCCTCTCATGTAGTTTATATTTTTTAATTCTCCATTCCCAGTAAAATCTTAACATGAAATTTTATGAGATGATAAAGCACATTATAACACATTAGAAAAAAGTCTTGAATTTTTTACTATTTGAATATAATTTTGTATCCCAAATATTAATTTACTATTAAATATTTTTCCTTATAAAAAATAATGATAAAAAGTTATGTGTTATGATGTGTTTTATCATCTCGTAAAGTTTGATCTAAAAATTATTCTTGTGTACCGAGGAAAAAAAGATAAATTACGTGAGGGGGTAAATTATCCCAAAATCACATTTTGGTTAGGGAATTATTTTTTGACTTTGGCTATACTTGAAAAGAGTAAATTGAATTTTATCCTATAATTTATAATACTAAAATTGATTGAATTTATGAAAACATTGATGAAAGATATTTGACTAAACTTAGATGTAAAATTATTCTAGCAAAGATGATATACTTCCTCCGTTCACTTTTATTTTGTCATTCTAACTTTCAAAATTTATTCTCAAATACTTGTCATTTCTATTTCTCAATGCACTTTATCTCTTCTCAACACATCTTTATCTCCTCCCAACACACCTTTCTCATTTCATAATACACTTTCTCTCTTTTTAATACACTTTTCTCTCTTATCAATATATTTTTTAATTCTCACATTCAGAGCTAAAATAACAGTTAAAAGTGAAGCAAGACGGATGCTGTCAAAGCAGGCTCTGGCCTCTTCACCCGAGGTTCCATCAAATAGAACACGCCAGGACGATAGAATCCCCCGATGATCATGGATGATCACTCCAATACCTGCCTACTCAGTATTTGGAGAGATGTCTGCATCAACATTGATTTTGACACATCCATTGGAGACTGCCAGTATTTGCTTGCCCTGTTTGCTTGTGTTCCGTTTTTTTACTGCCGCTATCAACCTGCTTTCTCTCGTTCGATGGTCAACAGTGTGCTCGAATAGCTCTGAAGAAAATGAGCAGAGTCCTCTACTGAAACTGCTTTGTTTTCACTCCATTCCTAACATGCCAAATTCACCACATCAGTAGCAGTTTAAAATTTTGGACAAAGGATCTTCCACGGTTAAAAAAATTTAGGCATTACTATATTAAATAGGTAATAAAACTAACAGCTGAAATGATATTATGAATATTTGACATTACATCTTGAATCATCCATAATGGTTGGTCTTTCTAAAAAAGACCATCAAAATATCAATATTTGACCACAAATTTCACAGGTTTCATGACAACATATAAGATTTGAAAATAGACCCAAATGAATGTGACCACTCATTTAGGCTAATCTCGAGACTTAAATTGTTATTTTACCTTTTCTGAGTAAAAGTTCTTAAATAATTATTAATTACTGCATCATTAAATGGAGAAAGTAATTAGTGAGTTTTGGTGGGTCACTGTAATCATAGGCATATTTCTTTATGTAAATCAACGACTTTTAACGACAACTTTGACTATTCGTGTTATTCAAAAAAATTTATTCAAATATGTAAAATCTGAAGTTGAGATTCAAATAACTCTAATGATAAATCAAATTATTAACAATATATATGATATTTATCCAAAAAATTGAATAAGATGAATAGTCAAAGTTGACGTTAGAAATGAATAGTGACATCAATTTAGGAACGGAGGGAGTATTTTAAAAGGACTTTGGCATGCACTTCAATTAAATCTGTAAAGTGCTGTGAGGGTGCGCGATACAACGTCATTGGGCGGCTGACCCATAAAAATTAAATTACGTTATTCGTGTTCTGTCAGCGTGCTATGGGAGAGATGATTGTTTCATAGCGTCACAAAGACTCCTATTAACATTTTTAAGTTTATTTAATGATAAATTAAAAAAATATATAATTTTCATATGATAAAATATTATTAATTATATATTATTAATAGTTAAAGTGATAAAAGTTAGATTTTGATTATATTTTGGAACGGAAAGAGTACTGGATAAGACTATTGAATTTTTATAGAACTTTCCCTCTGATAAATGTGGTAACATAGGATAATCCGTAGCTTATGACACGTCTCAAGTTCTCTTGTCAGGAGCACTCCCAGACACCGTCAGTCTAGCTCATACTAGCTAGGTCACCACTCGTCTTACTACTAGCTTCCTCCGGCTATGGCGACGAGGCTCTCGAAAGACATCTCCTGCCATGGTACTCTGCGCAAATCGTGTCATGGGCTGGAACGGTCTGGAATACGATCTGTTCCACTTGTAGGGCTGTTTTGAAACCCAATCCAAGGTGGAATGCACGTTCGGTTAAACCTGGCGTAGAATGCAATTGATCGGACGTTCCTCCCCGTCCAAGGTCTAAGTGGTAATTGTTCACGTGCCCTTGCAGTTTTAATCTCTACTTAATGTTTGGCCTTGTTTTTTTTTTCCACTTGGCGCACTTTCCTGTAGCGCTAATTAGTGCCCATATTGCTGCACGTTGCCCCTGAGATGACGACAAATGTTGAAATACAAGGATCTAGTAGGACTACTTTTAAGACGATAGGAATAAATCTTACCCCAGGTAAAAAAAAAGGCAAGGGCAGAAGACATTTGGGATCAAAATCGAGACGTTCAAGCCACCCAATCTCTAAGGCCACACTTCCGCCGTCGACCCCGTCGTGGCCAGATAAGGCACGAGCCGCTCCGATCATCTGACCCGGGCGGCACAAGATGCTCCTCATCGGTCAGGTTCAAAAAATACTCCAGTCATTTACCGGATGTGGGGCGTGAAAGTATATCAAAACTTTTAGCCGCTCGAGACAGCCATTTGCGCGGCGGAATTCAGCGCGCATGCGCTTCTCCGATAAAATAGTCGCGTCCATGCATGTGGATCTTCGCTTCACAGGGGAATTTGACGCAGCGAGCTAGGAAGAACTTTCGCAGCGGCGGCATACATGACCATGTGAGTTGTGAGGCTACTCTCTCTCTCTCTCTCCATGTTTAACGAGGTGGTGGTCCAGCTCGATCGATGGACCGATCGATCCATCAGTCTCCGTCCAGTAGTAGCAGTCTGTCTAAATGGAATGCCCCACATCCCATTGCACAAGGGTGCGATTGGTTTCTCGGATGAGCGACTCTGGCTCGCAACCTGGTCGAGATGAAGCAGGCTCGTTCGAGTCAGGCTATGTAGAAACGCAATTAGAATCTGTATCTCATAAGTTAAATTTGATTGCTACTTTTACATCATGTGACATAGATTGAGCAAAAGATATAACCAATTAAACTATAGCAGGCACGGACTAAACTGCACAACTAATCACATAAATGCAAAAAGATACTGCATCCGGAGAGTCTGACTTAGCCTCACGTAAGATACCAATCACACCCTAATTAAACAAAGCTGGAGCCAGTACAGTACACTGCGATGATGCGGCGGGCGGCGGTTGTTGGATGTGGAGAGAGGAGCTGAAAACTGTCGGCGGCTTCGGAAAATGCATGCGCGCGGTCGCCGCGGCGGGGGTATGAAACCCCGTGGAAACACGGCACCGGAAGGAAGGAGAATTTACTCCCCGCCGAATGGGAGGAGGGATCGGACGACGCACGGGGTCCTCGTGGCACATCACACGGATGGCTCAGGGATGATGAATTTTTTTTAATTTTCTGACTGCAACACTTCAGGGGTGTGTTTGATAGGGTTTCAATTTTTCGGAGAAATAGAAATGTTTTAGTTTCAATTTAAAAATATTTTTAGTCAAAAATTTTAGAAACTGTTTGATAAATTTTAGTGTTTCAAATTTAAAAAAGCAAAGAGGAGAATTGAAATAACCAATATAATCTTTTTTATTAATACTAAAAATATCGGAACAACTTTAGAAAATTTTGAGAATAAACAGAATAACTTTAAAAAATTTTGAGAACTAATAAAATAATTTTAAAACTTTAGAAACTAATAAAATAATTTTAGAAAACTTTAAAAATAATTCGAAGAGCACCTTCACGAAGAGCTCGACGAGACGAACCGGAATAACTTTGAAAAACTTTAAAAACTTGAGGAAACTTTTTTAAATTTTTAAAAATTAATCATTAAAAAATGCAATAGCATGACCCGTTTCACGGGTGAAACACCCATCCGGCCGTTTCACCCCCGTAGGCCAACAAATCGAAAATGTTTCTTATGGATTCTCCGGCGAAATGTTTCGTGTGTTTTCGTCGTTTGGCGTCCTTTCTATCATTCCGAACGCGAAACCGAAATGTTTCGACGAGCCAAACGCACCCTCAGATATGATATCCCCAAGAAGTAGAAATGAAAATGGTAGTAATTCACGGAAGTGACAGTGGAAGCAATCTCAGATCCTCCCGATCGTTTGAGCACAGTTGATAATTATCTGTTTGAGTATCTTGATTGTAGCGACTAGCGATCCTCTCTGAAAGTCTTGTATTCATACCAGTCCAAACCATATCGCCAATT
>BCLF01000149.1:17500-66895 GCA_001602275.1 Zoysia japonica | reverse complement strand
ATAATGTTTATAATTTGATATATTTGCTTCTCAAATTGGTGTTGATTCTACCCGTGACGACAGCAAGTGTTGAAAGAGCCTTTTCAGCTATAAATTTTGTCAAGAATAGATTGAGAAACAGGATGAGTGATTGTACGCTTACTTTTATGGAGCGGGATATTTTTTAAATGTGAAGGAAGAAGATATTATCAATTTTTTATGACCATTAAAAAACGTATGCCGATAAAAACAAGAAGTAGTTTGTTATCTCTTTTTACTATGTAAGGTAATTATATTTGATTTGAACTTATGTACAAACTTGGCAGTGGCACTTATGTTCGTAAAATATTTTATTTGGCTTCAACATTTGTTATAAAGTTGGCACTTTAATTTTGTTGTGCGGGCAAAAAACTTTTTTCGACCCACCTAATTTTGAAAGCTCTGCTTATAGCGTATGTCCTGGCCTGTTATCATGATGATAACCGGGGCTGGATGTCGAGCCAGCCCATCAATTTGATGAGTAGGCTTCACGGAAAAAAATTTGACTCAACTCGGTTCCCTTAAAATTAGGCATTTTTGGTCTTTTTTAGAAAATTTAACCGATGTTTAGTTAAAAAGATGACCATTGAAATAGTGATTGTTGATTTCTATACCATATATTTAGTTTTTATAAAAAAAACACTTCTGGATGAACTTTTAATCTTTTTATTTTCTCAACAACTGTTTTTAACTATTTATTTCAGTTTTTAGTTTTTCAGTTGAAAAAGTTAGTCTAAAAAACTAAAACAAACATACTAGCTTTGTTAAGGGACAATTGAGCTCAATTGTGATTTACCTTTACTTTCTAGGGTTTGTAATTTTATCCCTACTATTTGAAAATGAACAATTCGTTTAACCTACTTTTAACACCGTTAGCTTCGGTACCAAAAAATAATTAAAGAAAATAAGAAAAAATCAAATAAAATAGCAAATAATTATTGTATCCCTCAGTCTGTTCTCATCCATAACTCAATACATTTATGAAATTTCTCGTCCATAACTCATTACATTTATGAAAATTTATATAAATTATATTGAAATTTATGAAATATTTTAAAATAGTCCAAATATTGATAAAATACTATTGAATATTATTTTAAAATATTACCAGTGTTCATACAACATAGAGTAAAATTATAATTTCAAAAATATAGAGATAAATCAATGTTATTTTGTCTTGTAAATGTCATATTTAACACCGTTAACTTGTTTTAATGGAGCAAAGGTAAATTTCACTTTCACTTTTGAAAATTAAAATGCAAAATCACATACTAAAAATATAGGGTGAAACCACAGTTGAACTCCAAATCAGGAGTAAAAATACAATTGCCTCCTTTGTTAATTCTACTGCTTTGTTAATTCTACTCGTATGAATACCCTGGATGTGAAAATAAGCCAACGTGAAAGGAGTGCGATCCCTAACACGTCACCTGTCAATTTCCGCGAGTGACGTCTCCCTAACAAATCTCCCGCCCAGACATTCCACCAACCTCTGTTTCTCTCTCTAGTCTGCTCCGCCACAACAGCAGCCAGCAGGGAAGCGCGCTGCCGCCGTCTTGCACCGACACCGACACTTTCTCTCTCCTCCTGCTTCTTTTGTTTATTGAAAAAAAAAGAAAACCCCCTAGCTAATCAGCAGCAGCGACGCGGTTGTTGCGCTGCTCTGCCCGCCAAGCAACGCACCAACGCGGCGCCCATTATTATACCACCAACCCGTCACCCCACACAGCAGCTCGCTCCTCTCGCTGGTGGCTGCGTCGTGCGCGCGTTCCACTCGAGCGGCGCTGCGCATTGGTCTACAGCGAGACCCCGGCGATGGAGGCGAGCGCGGGCCTGGTGGCCGGCTCGCACAATCGGAACGAGCTGGTGGTGATCCGCCGCGAGACCGGCGCCGAGGGCGCCGCGCGCCGCGCGGCGGACGCGCAGGCGCCGTGTCAGATATGCGGCGACGACGTCGGCGTCGGTTTCGACGGGGAGCCCTTCGTGGCGTGCAACGAGTGCGCCTTCCCCGTCTGCCGCGCCTGCTACGAGTATGAGCGTCGGGAGGGCTCGCAGGCGTGCCCGCAATGCCGCACCCGCTACAAGCGCCTCAAAGGTCCGTCCTTCGTTCCCCTGCTTGCATTTGCAATTGGCTGCTCTCCGCGTCGGCCCCTCTCATGGCGCTTGGAATTGACGGCGGCGCGTTTTGAATTGGTGCAGGGTGCCCGCGTGTGGCCGGAGATGACGAGGAGGACGGCGTCGACGACATTGAGGGCGAGTTCGGACTGCACGGCCGCGGGGACGCCGACGACCCGCAGCTCGTCGCCGAGTCCATGCTCCGGGCGCAGATGAGCTACGGCCGCGGTGGCGACGCGCAAACGTTCAACGCCGTGCCCAGTGTGCCCCTCCTCACCAACGGCCAGATGGTCGACGACATCCCGCCGGAGCAGCACGCGCTCGTGCCGTCCTACATGGCCGCCGGCGGTGGCGGCGGGGGCAAGAGGATCCACCCGCTCCCCTTTGCGGATCCGAACCTTCCAGGTGCGTAGCTAATTCGGGCCGTAGCGATCTGGTAACGCCGTGCTGGTTTCTTGCTGCTGTATGTATGCTGACGGTGAAGGCGCTGCAGTGCAACCGAGATCCATGGACCCGTCAAAGGATCTCGCCGCGTATGGCTACGGTAGCGTGGCCTGGAAGGAGAGGATGGACGGATGGAAGCAGAAGCAGGAGCGGCTGCAGCAGCTCCGTAACGAGGGTGGCAGTGATTGGGACGGCGATGATGCAGATCTACCACTGTATGTGCACCTCCACACCTGTTTGAGCACTCACTGCTACTGAAATTGACTCATGAATTCGTCTTGCGTGCTGACCGAATGCTAGAATCTTGTTTGGTTGCAGAATTCAGCTGCTTGCACTAGATGTACCGTGTAAATTATTAAATGATACTATCCAGTTAAATGTACATAAATTTGATATGATATTTCATTGGGCAGTATATAAATTGAGCTTACAGATTTATCACTACATTTTCCAAAATCTATAGTAGTTGCTACTCCCATAATATAAGCATTTCTGGTTTGGTCAAAGCTAAACTTTCCAAAGTTTGACTAATAATATACTAACACATTAATTATTTGCAAGATCAAGAAGTAAATATTATGATAGTTGATTTTACAATGAATCTAACATCATTTATGTTTGATCAAACCTCCTAAATTTTCTTCTGCTGATTTTTAAAATTAAAAATGTTTGACTTTGCCTTAACTCAGAAATCCTTATATTTCCGGATGGAGGGAATTGATGATATGCAGCCATATGGTTGGAGAGGGAGAGTAGAATGCAAGTTCAACTGATTTGTACTATGCTGTCTATATGGCAAAAATGGTTAAATATGTAGGACAAGCTGATACATCACCCAGGAAACTTATTTCTGCTATGTATTTGTTTCAACGTCTTATCTTAATTTGTTTTTGACAATGGTTGTTGACTCTATATAAATGGCATCCAGCATGGTGTGTATATTTCTTCATTGTATCCTAAGGTCTCATCGTTGTCTTTGAAAGTGTTTGCATAGTGTTATACTGTTATTATACTCTGACTCGGGATTTTTATTTAATTTTCTTGACCAGAATGGATGAAGCTCGACAGCCATTGTCCAGAAAAGTTCCAATCCCATCAAGCAAAATTAATCCCTACAGGATGATTATCATTATTCGTTTGGTGGTTCTGGGGTTCTTCTTCCACTACCGTGTGATGCATCCAGTGAATGATGCGTTTGCTTTATGGCTTATATCCGTAATTTGTGAAATCTGGTTCGCAATGTCTTGGATTCTTGATCAATTTCCAAAGTGGCTTCCAATTGAAAGAGAGACCTACCTGGACCGTTTGTCACTAAGGTTCGTTAAATGATAAATCTAGCAAATGCTTTCCTTATATTTGTTATGACTTTTGGATCTAAGAAGCTTATTGCTTTCCTGAACAGGTTTGACAAGGAAGGTAGACCCTCTCAACTTGCTCCGGTCGACTTCTTTGTCAGTACAGTTGACCCCTTGAAGGAACCTCCCTTGGTCACAGCAAACACTGTCCTTTCCATCCTTGCTGTGGATTATCCAGTTGAAAAGGTCTCCTGCTATGTGTCTGATGATGGTGCTGCAATGCTTACGTTTGAAGCACTGTCTGAAACCTCTGAGTTCGCAAAGAAATGGGTCCCTTTTTGCAAAAAGTTCAATATCGAGCCTCGTGCTCCAGAGTGGTACTTCCAACAAAAGATAGATTACTTGAAAGATAAGGTTGCTGCTTCCTTTGTTAGGGAGAGGAGAGCAATGAAGGTGCAGTGTGTTCTATTTTCCCATGCTTTCCTATGCAGTTTTTGTTTATAGTAATAAGCTATTTATACAGCCATAGTTTTTCTCATTCAGAGAGAGTATGAGGAATTCAAGGTAAGAATCAATGCCTTGGTTGCGAAAGCCCAAAAGGTTCCCGAGGAAGGATGGACAATGCAGGATGGAAGCCCATGGCCTGGAAACAATGTGCGCGATCATCCTGGAATGATTCAGGTAGGCTTTTAGAGTACTTGCGATTATGCCATATGCCAATGCAGTTTGGACATCCTGGTAATCTGTCTTCTTTATTTCTTATAACCTGAAATTGTTCAATTGTCTTTGCCAATAGGTATTCCTTGGTCAAAGTGGTGGTCATGATGTGGATGGAAATGAACTGCCTCGCCTGGTTTATGTCTCAAGAGAAAAGAGACCAGGCTACAACCATCACAAGAAGGCTGGTGCGATGAATGCTTTGGTAACAATGTTGCACATGGTGTCGTGTACCTTTGTCCTGTCACCACACAGCACCATGTGATTGATGCTTTGCTATCTTTCTTTTTATTGTTATTTTATAGGTTCGTGTCTCTGCTGTATTGTCAAATGCTTCATACCTATTGAACTTGGATTGTGATCACTACGTTAACAATAGCAAGGCTATAAAAGAAGCTATGTGTTTCATGATGGATCCTCTGGTGGGGAAGAAAGTTTGCTATGTGCAGTTCCCTCAGAGGTTTGATGGTATTGATCGGCACGATCGATACGCTAACAGGAACGTTGTCTTTTTTGATGTAAGATCCAGCTCTTTTTTCAGAATTTTGGGCTTACTATATCATTGTTCTTAGTCTGCATAGGTTTCCTAACACTTGGATTGTACAGATAAACATGAAAGGTTTGGATGGTATTCAAGGACCCATCTATGTCGGTACTGGATGTGTCTTTAGACGTCAGGCACTGTATGGCTATGACGCTCCCAAAACAAAGAAGCCCCCATCTAGAACTTGCAACTGCTGGCCCAAATGGTGTTTGTGCTGCTGCTGTAGTGACAGGAAGAAGAAGAAAACAAATAAATCAAAGCCAGAGAAGAAGAAAAGACTGTTTTTCAAAAAAGCAGAAAATCCATCTCCTGCATATGCTCTGGGTGAAATTGAGGAAGGTATTCCAGGTAATATTACAAAATCAGAACTGTGCTCTTTCACGACAATTCCTTGTTAACTTGGCTCTCTTTCATGGTCTCACAAGGTTGAAAAATATTTTTGCTTTATTTAGCACTCATGAATTCTTTTCTCCACCAGTTGCTGAAAATGAAAAGGCTGGAATTGTTAATCAGCAGAAGCTAGAAAAGAAATTTGGGCAGTCTTCCGTTTTTGTTGCATCAACACTTCTTGAGAATGGTGGGACCCTGAAGAGTGCAAGTCCAGCTTCCCTACTAAAGGAAGCTATACATGTTATTAGCTGCGGTTATGAAGACAAAACAGACTGGGGAAAAGAGGTATAGTATGAGACCAATACTTTTTTTTTTTGTCGGATACATGGGAGAGCTGCGTTTCTTTATATCAGTATAATACCAATACTTGATTAAAAGCTTTCGATGATGATAATTAATATATTTTACCAAGTATATCATGTTTGCTTGCAGATTGGCTGGATTTATGGATCAATTACAGAAGATATCTTAACTGGATTTAAAATGCACTGTCATGGTTGGCGGTCTATTTACTGCATCCCGAAGCGGCCTGCATTCAAAGGTTCTGCTCCTCTGAATCTTTCTGATCGTCTTCACCAAGTCCTTCGTTGGGCTCTCGGTTCTGTTGAGATATTCTTCAGCAAACACTGCCCACTTTGGTATGGGTATGGTGGGGGTCTGAAATTCTTGGAGAGGTTTTCTTATATCAACTCTATTGTATATCCCTGGACATCTGTTCCGCTCTTGGCATACTGTACCTTGCCCGCTATATGCTTGCTCACAGGGAAATTTATCACACCAGAGGTAAAAAGTATTTACTTACCAATAATAACGGGGTTCTTCTGGTTTTACTGTTGAAGCTTACCATTATTGTTATTTAACTTGCAGCTTACAAATGTTGCCAGTATATGGTTCATGGCACTTTTCATCTGCATTGCTGTCACTGGCATCCTCGAAATGAGATGGAGTGGCGTGGCCATTGATGACTGGTGGAGGAATGAGCAGTTCTGGGTTATTGGAGGTGTTTCTTCGCATCTCTTTGCTATCTTCCAAGGACTTCTTAAGGTTCTTGCTGGTATCGATACCAGCTTCACTGTGACATCAAAGGCTGGGGATGATGAAGAGTTCTCAGAGCTGTACACATTCAAATGGACCACCTTGCTGATTCCTCCAACTACTCTACTCCTCTTGAACTTCATTGGAGTCATTGCTGGAATCTCCAATGCGATTAACAATGGGTATGAGTCATGGGGGCCTCTCTTTGGGAAGCTCTTCTTTGCATTCTGGGTTATTATCCATCTGTATCCATTCCTCAAGGGTTTGGTGGGAAGGCAGAACAGGACGCCGACAATCGTAATTGTCTGGTCCATCCTCCTGGCCTCAATCTTCTCCCTCCTATGGGTTCGTATTGATCCATTCCTCGCAAAGAGCGATGGCCCTCTGCTGGAGGAATGTGGTCTGGACTGCAACTAAGAGGACCTTCATCCAAAGTTTGTAGATGCGTTTGATGATATTCTTTTGCAGGCACATAATGCCCAAATTTTTGGAATTCTTTCCTGTAGATAGATTCAGATTTTCGGTGTTTCTTCTGGCCCATGGTAACTGTGTAGCGCAGCCTGATCTGCAATGTTTGTGGCAAATTTGGAGGCTATGACATCCCCTGTGCAGGAAGTGATATGTCACCTGGACTAGAAGATGATGCCAATTTTTTATTTATCAAATTAAACTAAGTTATATCTTGCACACTCCAGAGTATGTACTGCTTCAGTGTATACAGTTGAAATATTAGCAAGTACAGATCGGTTAGGGATTTATTCTTTTTAGCAATTGTAATCAAATCCAGTGTCGTATTTGCCTGTTACACTGATAACCACGGTGGAGAGCATCGTTGTTTTCTCCTGGTGGTGTAATGTACAGACTCTTCTTGCTCTTCACATTTTGGAAGGTTGGGGGCTGTTTTAGTTAAAATTAAAAATATGAAAATTATATGACTGATTGGTTTTAAAAACTATTTTCATAAAAGTGTGTATATATATATATGTTATTTTTATATATATTTTTAAAAAAATAGAAACTAAATTTATGTTTTAAAACTGTATTATTATCAAAATGATTTAAATTATGAGTATGGAGCAAGTATAATTTCTCGGCGGTCACTACTTGATTGTCCTGCCTTTTCGTTTGGTCTGATGGCTTTGGGGCGTGAGGATTGAGGAGGGACAACAGCGGTAGACAGATATGGCTAGCATAGCATGCCAGCATTTGGCAACTGGCATACTAGCCGCATAGCGCGCGACTCGCACGTGAGGCCAGGCTGTAGTGCTGCACGTCGTGCCGGGCTGCGAGCTGCCAGCCGTGACGCGACGCGTGGTGACTCCCAACGGAGTCACGGGGTTGGCGACTCGGTGGGAGCGAGGGCAGGGCCAGGCATGCTTCGAATTTTTAGCTAGGGGATCAGCGCGGGACTGTGACCAAGGTTTGAGATTTTGGAGCCGGCCAAACCGGCCAGGGCCGGTACGACGGTTTACCGGAAAACGAAAAAATCAGCCAGTTTTTTGGTTAAAATTTAAATTTTCAAACTTCAAACGCTTCGGTTCAAGGGAGAAACGGGCGATTTGAGGCGGGGAGCGCATAAACGAAAATCGATCGGTTTTGACGATAAGTCAGCCGAAAAAGTGGAAAACTGATAAAATGTTTGAAAATAAGGAAAAAACAGAAAAAATCTAAAAAAATTGTCATGAATTTTTTTAAATTATCGCAATACATTTACATAATATATATTTCATCAATAAATAATAAAACACACAATTAGACAATATATTTATACCAATAAAATCTATACACAAGAAGTCAATTCACAAAGTACAGTTCATACACAAAGTTATGGAGTATCTTTACCCTGCAAAAATTGGAAAAAGGCTCAGTACTGTAGAACGCGCACTGTAGCAACGCGAAAAACACTGTAGCCGGGGGTGGGGTGGGGGGGTGTTTGTTTAGTCCTGTGTCGGCTAATTGAGATGGAGGGACCAATTTTAAAACCCGGCTTTGAAATGCAGTAATAACTCCGGTTAACTCTTTTACGTAAAGCGAAGACAAAAAAATGTAAGCAGTTATTCTGCGAGGTGAGACCCGCACGGCGTACGAGCGAGTCTGGAGCCGTATTTCGAACCTGAGATGTTATAGAATGGTATCAGAGCCGATTTTCGCGGTTTCACGGGCGTGTATGTGCCAGGGGCGCGAGTACGGTGTGCATTGTGCGTGGACCTAGCGTAGACACAACATGGCACGTACGTCGGCACTGGACGTACAGACGTGGCCAAGAAAGGAGATCTGAATACATCTATCTCGAAAGGGTAAATTAGTCTACTTCTCAACGAAAACATTGAGTCTTAAGGGGGGAATGCAGTATCCCAGTCTGAAAAAAGGGAAAAGCCCAGTAATGTAGTAGTACTATAGTATGGATACTGTAGCAGTACGAAAAACACTATAGCCGCGCGAGTTTAGTCCTGTATTGGCTATTTGAGGAGGTGGAGACCAATTTAAAAATCCGACTTTAGAATGCAGTAATAACTCGGGTTAACCCTTTTACGCGAAGCGAGGACGAAAGCGTAAGCAGTTATTTTGCGAGGTGAGACCCGCACGGCGTGCGAGTGGGTCTGGAGCCGTATTTTGGGCTAGAATGTTACAAGTTCTCACTTTACATTGGCATTATATTTCAATCAAAATACGCCCTCATCACTTGACATTATTTGAATTCCTCTAGTGGCGAGCTACTCCGCTTTGAATTCATTTCATGTTTGACCCATCCAAGCGGCAGTTGTCTCCTATTGTGAGTGCAACATGTGATAAAATTTTGTATTCTGCCATTGGTACACCCATGTGGTCAGTGGTTGTGTGCTACGATCACCCAAAGGATAATTGTAGTACTCAAGACCTTGGTTGTAGGAGGTATCACTGTCTATTTCAAAATAGTAATGATCATATTAATGCTGTCTATCCTCTATTGTGGTCTTCTATGACTGTGGAGTGTCATGGTCTCCATCCTGTGTAGCATAGGTAAAGTCTGTCTCATTTGCAAAAAAAGTGAAGTGTAAGAGAAAAAAGTTAAAATTAGTCATATGATGTGAAGATATGGTTATCTGTGAAATGATAGTAGTTTCTGGTGGCTGAGAGTCAGGAACCACGTCCACATCGCCTAATGGGTCTCCAGAATCTGTTCGAGAGGTGGGCTTCGTCTGGCGTCTCCAAAATCTGTGGAGTCGTCGCTACCCACTTCTCTACCTTTCCCTCTCTCTTTACCTTTTCCTTTGTCTTTGCCTTTGCCTTTGCTCGTACTCCTTTTTTTTACACACTTCTTTTTTCTTTTACTCTAGTGCTTTTTCTTTCTTATGTGAGTGTCACTCATATTTTGTTCTGCCCATTGAGATATTGTTGAAGCACAAGACAACTATAGCAACTGTCTTCTAGCTTTATCATTGGTCACTAGACGAGATGGCAAAGGAGTGTCACTCTCTGTGTCCTCTTCATAAAAAAGAGGATCAGCATTTGATCTTTCATGTTCCATCTAATCTCTAATTGGATAAGAAGAATCATACAAAGATAGCTTCATGAGACGATCAAACAGATCAGCTTCTGGTGGTTTATATATGAATCTAGCATCCCGCATCCTTATTCGGAGATTGTAGTTGACATACATCAACTTATGCAATTTAGCATGAGAGAGTCTATTGCACATCTTTGTGTGGACCAATGTGAAGGTACTCTAATTACGTTCGCATCTACTTGATGATGTGCACTGGGACACTAGGCGCAAAGCAAGCTTCTGAAGATTTAGTGTCTCACTACCAAACATCTGCCACCATTGAGCAGGTGAAGTCTTTTGATCCACTGCCATCCTGTTGGTCAAGTCAGTGGCGAATGCACCTTGTTTTCTTTTCCAAATTTCCGCCTCCTATAGGGTCTGAAAACACATGTCGGTGGATGCCATAATTGAAAATGCATCTCGAAGATCATTCAACATATTTTGATTCATCTCGTATGCATAGTGTGCCCTTGGGTTCAACGCTCCAGCTGCACATATAACAATAATTAGATACATAAGAATCATTATTGAAATGCATAAGTGCTTATGTTGTTAATTGCATTTTACCTGAATTCACAAATGTGTCATTGCAAATATCATGCATCCGATGATTGGTAATCTCTATGTACCTCTCGACCTCTCCCTCATCATTGTGAAAAAGAGCTTGATACTCATTTTTCAACAGATAATACCTCATAAGAACTTCATTTAAGTTCAGGGTCTTGTCTTGATCAGAAAACCAAAGGAATGCATACAATCGTTGCACAGCATCAACTACATACTTTATTGTGTCCCACCATGACATGCTGGATAGGCATCAGTGTGCATGTCTTCTCTTATCGGTGTTGGCAAATCGACTTTCTAAGAAAGTTTGAAAACTCATCCGTGCCATGAACTTGTCTCTCCGATGATGCATACTCTCAAGAAATATATAGTTGGTGCCAAAACGGGTTGCATTTCATCTCACCAACTCAACATCAATAGCATGCGTCTTCATGTAGTGCAGCTGATTATGATTGTACAACCAACAAAAAATTTTGCGAGCAAATTCTATCACAACTTTGTATTCTGGGAACTCACCAATGGTCTTTAGCATCAAGTTGGTTGTATGTGCCACATATGGTTGCCAGACAATATGATTATACTTATTCCTGAGGTGCTTGCATGCTTTTTTATAGTTGGAACCATTATCCGTAATAATCTGCACAATATGCTCTGAACCAATATCAATGCAACTTTGTTGATTTCCTGCACAAGAATATGCCATCGATCAATATGATAGTAGTGCAAATAAATTGAATGATGACATGCAAGTAACTTATGGACATACCTTGAAAATGAACTCTGCTGACTCGCTGTTCCTAGTAACATCACATGACTTGTGAAAAAATATGATACCGTTACAATAGATCATAAAATTATCAAGCTCATCCTTGTTAGCCCATTCCAAAAGTCACACATGACAATAGCACCATGGGTCGGCTAGTGTAGCTTGAATTTCTCAAATTGCTTCTTAATGACTTCTTCGTTTTGATCAAGGTATGTGCCATCTATTTCCCTGCCAGTTAGGCTTACCACTCCCTCACCTGCAAATATAATGAAACATGAGATAAATATGTAGAAACATACTGTAAACATAATAAAACAAATGAAAGTAGCATACTCCATCTATGTGTCTCCTTGATTGCGCTAATGAAGTACGGATTATCTGCCTTCCTACAGTGATGGCTTCTGTGTGAAAAAATTTAGACCATGCCTTTTCAATTGCTGACCTTGCTAGCTTGCTCTTTGCCATCCATAGACCAGTATCTATCCTAGTTTGAACCCATTTCTTGATACTTGACTTCTATGACATTGACCTTCTCATCATGCCAAACAATCCAGACCCACCATCACCTTGAGTGGAATCACCACCACCTTGAAAGGAACCACCTGCACCCGAGGAACTACCAACACATTGCTCGAACTGACCACCATACATACGCTGTCGCTGCCGGAATTTTTCCTCCTCTCTAGATAGCCTCGTAGCAGCCTGCAGCTCCTCATCATTCTCCACATTCACATTGCCCTCACCTGCAACCTCCTGTTGTCTTAGGGCCTGTCTAGCTCGGTTTTTCCTCCGCTCGGCTATCTTATCATGATCCTGACAAAAATAGTCCCGCACCTTCGTGGGAACATGAGGACAACCCACCACATTGCCGCCACGATGTGCCAAATGTTGTTTAAATTGTGTAGCATCACCCTCTTTCTTCACGCTCTTGCAATATTTGCAACGGAACCTAGGGTATACGTTCTCCCCGTGTTCCCACACCAAATCCGACTGACCCGCCATTCCTACGTTGAACAAAGCTATGGAAATATGCATACATGTTCAAAAGGTTCAAACAAATGGAAAAAATTTCAACTAAATCACCCCTAAATGACCAAACACACACACTGGACGAAAATCGGTTGGATCTGCCGGCTAGCCGGGCTAACCGGACGGCTTGCCGCTTCTATCGGTCGGCAGCCGGACGCGTTGGCTCACCGCCCGTGCTGGCCGGCTACCTGCTCTGACGGCCGACTTCCCGTGGGGCCGAGCGGACAGCGTGGGGCTCCGGTTAGCCGCTGCAACCGGTCGGCTAGTCGCCTCCTCTGACCGGTTCCGACGTTGGTGATGGCGGACGGCGGCGGATATGCGTGGATGGCGCTCGACGGCTCGCGGATGACGGACTGGAGACGCTCACGGGTGGAAATGGTTGGTTCTGGAGTCCAGGGAGGAGATAAGGTACCTTATATATTTTTTCATATTTAATTTAGCGATTTTTTTGGCACCTAAATCTCCAAAATTTTAAAAATTGATTCCACCAAAATTCATCATTTTCACCTAGTTTTTTTACATATTTTTTTTTTCAAAATCCATCAAATTTTCAAAATTCAAAAAAAATTGAAAACAAGAACCGGCCAACCGGCCAAACCGGACCGGATCGGTTTGATCGGTTTTCACGAAAACCGGTCCGGTTTGGCCGGTTTTGTTAACCTTGCTGGTGACCCGCCGAACTAAATCCTGCCTCCTCCCGTGAATTTGGGGGGTTGACGCGGTCACGCGGGGCTGGTGGTGGCGGATGATGGTTGATGGGATCCCATACTTTAGTGCTAGTATGATCATATTTGATATACAACACATTTCCATTATATTTAGGCCTCGTTTGGTGGAGCTTCTCCACGGGCTTCTTCGTTGATTTCAGGTGAAGTCAAACCAAACTATGTATAAGAGAGCTATTTTTTTCTTGTTTTTAGGGTGAAGCCGTATGAAAATAGGAAGAGAAGCAGGGAGCCACCAAAAGGTAGCTTCACCAGCTTTCTCCGTCTATGTTGCCACTCATTATTGTTAATTACTACATATTTTTAGGAGAAGCTGTAGGAGAAAATGTTTTAGCAAAACATTTTCAGATGAGCCAAAGCCGAAGCCAGAGAAGTCTCTTTTTTAAAGAAGCAAGAGCCGAAGCCGTTTTTGAAGTTGACGGAACCCTACCAAACGAGGCCTTAGTTTGCACTCTTACATTGCTCATTGTCTCATGCACACTTTTTGGAACATCCGTAATTATTAAGAATACAAAAAATAATGATGAATTAAATAGAAAATGATTAAAATAAATAAATTAGAAATAAAATAACTTAAAAATAAATTAAATATAAATCCACAGAGAAAAAAGGGATGCAAACGAGGGATTTCCATGAGGTCACCCATGCAAATACTACTATCGCCCAAACATGTTTAACTTCGAGGTTTTGCTGGGATCTGGTGCTTTAGTGCCGGTATGATCGCATCCAACATACAACACGTTCTCACTCTATTTAGTCTGCACTCTCACGTTGCTCATTGTCTCACGCATGCTCTACGGAGCATCCAAATTATTTATAATTCAAAAAAAAATATGAATTAAGTACAAAACCACTAAAATAAATAAATTGGAAATAAAATGATTTAAAAAATAAATTAAATAAGAATCCACAGATAAAGAAAAGATGGAACATGAGGACTTCCACCCATCCTAGTACTACTCTCTGCCAAGCACGCTTAACTTCAGAGTTCTGATGGGATCCGGTGCTTTAGTGCTAACATAGTCGCATCTAACATACCACACGTTCTAATTCTTTTTAGTCTGCATTCACGTTGCTCATTGTTTCACGCACGCTCCTCGGATCATCCGTAATTATTAATAATACAAAAACTAAAGATGAATTAATTATAAAACAACTAAAATAAATAATTTGGAAATAAAATAACTTTTAAAAAATAAATTAAATCAAATTCACTGAGAAAAAAGGACGCGACACGTGTTCTGATGGTATCTGGTGCTTTAGTGCTGACATAATCGCATCTGACATACAACACGTTCTCATTCTATTTAGTCTGCATTGTCACATTGCCTATTGTCTCACGCTCGCTCCTCGAAGCATCCGTAATTATTAAGAATACCAAAAATAAATATGAATTAAAAAGAAAATGACTAAAATAAATAATTTAGAAACAAAATAACTTTAAAAAATAAAATAAATTAGAATTCACAAATGAAAAAAGGGATGCAACACGAGAATTTTCCAAGAGGTCGCCTATCCTAGTACTACTCTCGCCCAAGCACGCTTAACTTCAGAGTCCTGATGAGATCCAGTGCTTCAGTGCTGGTATGATCGCATCCGACATACAACACGTTCTCATTCTCTTTGGTCTGCACTCTCATGCTGCTCATTGTCTCACACACGCTTTTAGGAGCATCCATAGTTATTAAGAATAAAAAATAAAGATGAATTAAATAGAAAACGACTAAAATAAATAAATTAGAAATAAAATAACATTTTAAAAATTAAATCAAAATCCACAAAGAAAAAAAGGATGCGATAGGAGTTTTGATGGGATCTGGTGCTTTAGTGCTAGTATGATCGCATCCGTTATATAATACGTTCTCATTCTATTTAGTTTGCACTCACGTTGCTCTTTGTCTCACCACGCTTTTCAGAGCATATGTAATTATTAATAATACAAAAAATATTATTTAGTCTGCACTCTCACGTTGCTCATTGTCTCATCACACTTTTCGGAGCATCCATAATTATTAATCATACAAAAAAGAAAGATGAATTAAATAGAAAACAACTAAAATAATTAAATTGGAAATAAAATGACTTAAAAAATAAATTAAATAAAAATCCACAAAGAAAAAAAGATGGAACACGAGGACTTCCACCCATCCTAGTACTATTCTCTCTCAAGCATGCGTAACTTCGAAGTTCTGATGGGATCCGGTGCTTTAGTGATGGTATGATCGCATGCGACATACAACACGTTCTCATTCTATTTAGTCTGCACTCTCATGTTGCTCATTGTCTCACAAACGCTCTTTGAAGCATCTGTAATTATTAATAATTAAAAAATAAAGATGAATTAAATAAAAAACAACTAAAATAATAAATTCAAAATAAAATTACTCTTAAAAATAAATTAAATAAAAATCCACAAAGTAAAAAGGATGCAACACGAAGACTTCCTAGGAGGTCACACATCCTAGTACCACTCTTGCCGAAGCACGCTTAACTTCAGAGTTCTGATGGGATCCGGTGCTTTAGTGCTGGTATAATCGCATCCGACATACAATACGTTCTATTTATTCTGCACTCTCACGTAGCTCATTGTCTCACACACGCTCTTCGAAGCATCCATAATTATTAAGAATATAAAAAATAAAGATGAATTAAATAGAAAACGACTAAAATAAATAAATTAGAAATAAAACAACTTTTAAAAATAAATTAAATAAAAATCCAAAGAGGAAGAAAGGATGTAACACTAGGACATCTCATGAACTCAACCATCCTAGTCCTACTCTCGCCCAAACACGCTTAACTTCGAAGTACTGATCGGATCGGGTGCTTTAGTGCTGACATAATTGCATCCGACATACAACACGTTCTAATTCTTTTTAGTCCGCACTCTCACGTTCTCGTTCTAGTTACTCTGCACTCTCACGTTGCTCATTGTCTCACGCACGCTCTTTGGAGCATTCGTAATTATTAATATTACAAAAATAAAGATGAATTAAATAAAAAGGACTAAAATAAATAAATTAGGAATAAAACAATTTTTAAAAAATAAATAAAAATCTATAGAGAGAAAAAAGGATGCAATACGAGGACTTCCCAGCAGGTCACACATCCTAGTACAAATCTCGCCCTAGCACCATTAACTTCGAAGTTCTGATGAGATTCGGTGCTTTATTGCTGGTATGATCGCATCTGACATAGAACATGTTCTCGTTTTATTCAGTCTGCACTCTCACGCTGTTCACTGTCTCACGCACGCTCTTCGAAGCATCCGTAATTATTAATAATACAAAAATAAAGATGACTTAAATAAAAAATGACCAAAATAAATAAATTAAGAATAAAAAACTTTTTAAAAATATAAATAAGAATTCATAGACAAAAAAAAAGATGCAACACAAGGACATCCCATGAGATCACTCATCCTAGTACTACTCTCGGTCAAGCACGCTTGACTTCTGAGTTCTTAAGGGATCTGGTGCTTTAGTGCTGGTATGATCGCATGCGATATACATGTTCTCATTCTATTTACTCTGCACTCTCACGTTGCTCATTGTCTTACGCACGCTCTTTGGAGCATCTGTAATTATTAATAATACAAAAATAAAGATGAATTAAAAAAAGACCAAAATAAATAAATTGGGAATAAAATACATTTAAAAAATAAATTAAATAAAAATACATAGAAAAAAGTATTTAACATGAGAACTTCCCAAGAGGTCACCTATCCTAGTACTACTCTCGTCCGAGCATGCTTAACTTTGGAGTTTTAATGGGATCCGATGCTTTAGTGCTGCTATGATCGCATCCGACATACGACATGTTCTCATTCTACATAGTATGCACTCTCACCTTGCTCATTGTCTCACACACGCTCTTCAAGCATCTGTAATTATTAATAATACAAAAAATAATGATGAATTAAATAAAAAATGACCAAAATAAATAAATTGGGAATAAAAAACTTTTAAAAAATAAATTAAATAAAAATCCATAGAGAAAAAAAGATACAACACGAGGACTTTCTAGGAGGTCACCCATCCTAGTATCACTCTCGCCCAAGCACGCTTAACTTTGGAGTTTTGATGGGATCCGAAGCTTTGGTGCTGGTGTGATCGCATCAGACATACACCAAGTTCTTGTTCTATTTAGTCTGCACTCTTACGTTGCTCATTGTCTCTCGTGTGCCCTTTAGAGCATTTGTAATTATTAATGATACAAAAATAAAGATGAATTAAATAAAAAGGCCAAAATAAATGAATTGGGAATTAAAAAACTTTTAAAAAGTAAATTAAATAAAAATCCATAGAGAAAAAAAGAGGTGCAACACGAGGATTTCCCAGGAGGTCACCCATTTTAGTACTACTCTCGCCCAAGTAGGCTTAACTTCAGAGTTTTGATGGGATCCGGTGCTTTGTTGCTAGTGTGAATGCATCGAACATACAACAAGTTCTCGTTCTAGTTACTCTGCACTCTCACGTTGCTCATTGTCTCACGCACGCTCTTTGGAGCATCTGTAATTATTAATAATACAAAAAATAAAAATGAATTAAATAAAAAAGTCCAAAATAAATAAATTGGGAATAAAAAACTTTTAAAAAATAAATTAAATAAATATTCACAGAGAAAAAAAGGGATGCAACACAAGGACTTTCCAGGAAGCCACCCAACCTAGTACTACTCTCGTCCAAGCACACTTAACTTCAGAGTTCTGATTAGATCCGGTGCTTTAGTGCTGGTATGATCGCATTCGACATACAACTTCTTGTTCTATTTAGTCTGCACTCTCATGTTTCTCATTGTCTCATGCACGTTCTTCGGAGCATCCGTAATTATTAATAGTACAAAAAATAAAGATGAATTAAATAAAAAATGACCAAAAAATTAAATTGTGAATAAAAAACTTTTAAAAATAAATTAAATAAAAATCCGTAGAGAAAAAAAGAATGCAACACAAAGACTTTCCGAGATGTCACCCATCCTATACTACTCCCGTCCAAGCACACTTAACTTCAAAGTTTTGATGGTATCTGGTGCTTTAGTGTTGGTAAAATCGTATCCGACATACAACATGTTATCGTTCTATTTAGTATGCACTCTCACATGGCTCATTGTCTCACGAGCGCTCTTCGAAGCATTTGTAATTATTAATAATACAAAAAATAAAGATGAGTTATATAAAAAATTACCAAAATAAATAAATTAGGAATAAAATAACTTTAAAAAATAAATTAAATAAAAATCCACGGAGAAAGAAAAAGAGATGCAACACTAGGACTTCTAGGAGGTCACCAATCGTAGTACTACTCTCGCCTAAACATGCTTAACTTCGGAGTTCTGATGGGATCCAGTGCTTGATGGTAGTGTGATCGCATCGGACATACAACATGTTCTCGTTCTATTTAGTCTGCACTCTCATGTTGCTCATTGTCTCATGCACGCTCTTTGGAGCATTCATAATTATTAATAATACAAAAATAAAGATGAATTAAATAAAAATGACCAAAATAAATAAATCAAGAACAAAATATCTTTTAAAATAAATTAAATAAAAATCCGCAGAGAAAAGAAAAGGGTCTCGTTCTATTTAGTCTGCACTCTCACGCTGCTCATTGTCTCACTCACGCTCTTCGGAGCATCCGTAATTATGAATATTACAAAATATAAAGATGAATTAAATAAAAAAGACTAAAATAAATAAATTGGGAATAAAACAACTTTTAAAAAAATAAAAATCTATAGAAAAAAAAGGATGCAACACGAGGACATCCTAGGAGCTCACCCATCTAGTACTACTTTCGCCCAAGCACGCTTAACTTCGGAGTTCTGATGGGATTCGGTGCTTTAGTGCTGGTATGATCGCATCCGACATACAACATGTTCTCGTTCTATTTAGTCTGCACTCTCGTGCTGCTCATTGTCTCATGCACGCTCTTCGGAGCATCTGTAATTATTAATAATACAAAAAATAAAGATGATTTAAATAAAAAATGACCAAAATAAATAAATTAGAAATAAAATAACTTTTCAAAAACAAATTGAATAAAAATCCTCAGAGAAAAAAAAATGATGCAACACGAGGACTTCGCATGAGGTCACTCATCTTAGTACTACTCTCGTTCAAGCATGCTTAAGTTCCAAGTTCTTAAGGGATCTGGTGCTTTAGTACTGGTATGATCACATGCGATATACATGTTCTTGTTCGATTTAGTTTGCACTCTCACGTTGCTCATTGTCTCATACACGCTCTTTGGAGCATTCGTAATTATTAATAATACAAAAATAAAGATGACTTAAATAAAAATGACCAAAATAAATAAATTGCGAATAAAAAACATTTAAAAAATAAATTAAATAAAAATTCATAGAGAAAAAAAGGGATGCAACAAGAGGACTTTCCGGGAGTCACTCATTCTAATACTACTCTCACTCAAGCACCATTAACTTCGGAGTTTTGATGGGATCCGATGCTTTGGTGCTGTTGTGATCGCATCAGACATACAACAAGTTCTCGTTCTATTTATTGCGCACTCTCACGTTGCTCATTGTCTCACGCACGCTCTACGAAGCATCTGTAATTGTTACTAATACAAAAAATAAATATGTATTAAATAAAAAAGTACTAAAATAAATAAATTGGGAATAAAATAACTTTTTAAAAAATTAAAGAAAAATCCACAGAGAAAAAAAAGATGCAATACAAGGACTTCTCAAGAGGTCACCCATCCTACTACTACACTCACCTAAGCTCGCTTAACTTCGGAGTTATGATGGAATCCGATGCTTTAGTGGTGGTATGATCGCATCTGAAAGACAACATGTTCTCGTTGTATTTAGTCTGCATTTTCACGTTACTCATTGTCTCATACACGCTCTTCGGAGCATCCGTAATTATTAAAAAATAAAAGAAATAAATATGAATTAAAGAAAAAAGATAAATATAAATAAACTGGGAATAAAATATCTTATATAAAATAAATTAAATAAAAATCAACAGAGAAAAAAAAGGGTTGCAACACAAGGACTTCTCAGGAGGTCACCCATCCTAGTACTATTCTCACCCAAGCACAATTAACTTCATAGTTCTGATGGGATCCGCTGCATTAGTGCTGGTATGATCGCATCCGACATATAACATGTTCTCGTTCTATTTAGTCTGCACTCTCACACTGCTCGTTGTCTCACACACGCTCTTCGAAGCATCCGTATATAATTAGTAATAAGACAAAAAATAAAGATGAATTAAATAAAACATGACCAAAAAAATAAAATAGGAATAAAATAACTTTTCAAAAATAAATTAAATAATAATCTTCAGAAAAAAAAGGATGCAACACAAGAACATCCCAGGAGGTCACCCCTCCTAGTACTATTCTCGGCCAAGCATGCTTAACTTCGGAGTTCTAATGGGATCTGATGTTTTAGTACTGGTATAATCGCATCCGACATACAACATGTTTGCGTTCTATTTAGTCTGCACTCTCACGTTGCTCATTGTCTCAGGCACGCTCTTTGAAGCATATGTAATTATTAATAATACAAAAATAAAGATGAATTAAATAAAAAATGGCCAAAATAAATAAATTGGAAATGAAACCACTTTTAAAAAAATAAATTAAATAAAAATCCGCAGAGAAAAAAGGATGCAACACGAGGACTTTTTAGGAGGTCACCCATCATATTACTATTCTCTCCAAGCACACTTATCTTCGGAGTTCTAATGGGATCCATTGCTTTAGTATTGGTATGATCGCATTCGACATATAACATTTAGTCTGCACTCTCACGTTGCTCATTGTCTCACGCACGTTCTTCGGAGCATTCATAATTATTAAAAATACAAAAAATAAAGATGAATTAAATAAAAAACGACCAAAATAAATAAATTGAGAATAAAATAACTTTTAAAAAAGAAATTAAATACAAATTAACAAAAAAAAGAATGCAAAACAAGGACTTCGTAAGAGGTCACTCATCTTAATACTACACTCGCTGAAGCATGCTTAACTTCGAAGTTCTGATGGGATCCAGTGCTTTAGTGCTGGTATGATCGCATCCGATATACAACATGTCCTCGTTCTATTTTGTCTGCACTCTCACGTTGCTCATTGTCTCACGCGTGCCCTTCGAAGCATTCGTAATTGTTAATAATACAAAAATAAAAGATGAATTAAACAAAAACAACCAAAATAAATAAATTGGGAATAAGATTTTTTTAAAAATAAATGAAATAAAAACCCATCGAGAAAAAAAAGATGTAACACGAGGACTTCCCATGAGGTCGTCCATCCTAGTACTACTCTCGCTTAAGCACGCTTAACTTCAGAGTTCTGATGGGATCTCATGCTTTAGCGGTGGTATGATTACATCCAATATACAACATATTATCATTCTATTTAGTCTACACTCTCACGCTGCTCATTGTCTCACGCACGCTCTTCGGAGCATCCTTAATTATTAATAATACAAAAAAATAAAGATGAATTAAATAAAAAGACCAAAATAAATAAATTGGGAATAAAAAAACTTTTAAAAAATGAATTAAATAAAAATCTGCAGAGAAAAAAAAAATGCAACACGAGAACTTTCCAAGAGGTCATTCATCCTAGTACTACTCTAGCCCATACACGCTTAACTCTAGAGTTCAATGAGATCCGGTGCTTTAGTGCTGGTGTGATCGCATCTGACATACAACTTTTCTTGTTCTAGTTAGTCTGCATTCTCACGTTGCTCATTGTCTCACGCGCGCTCTTCGTAGCATTCGTAATTATTAATAATTCAAAAAATAAACATGCATTAAATAAAAAATACCAAAAGAAATAAATTGGGAATAAAATAATATGTAAAATAAATTAAATAAAAATCCACAGAGGAAAAAAGGATGCAACACTAGGACTTTCCAGGAGGTCACCCATTCTTGTATTGCTCTCACCCATGCACGCTTAACTTTGGAGTTCTGATGAGATTCAGGGCTTTAGTGCTGGTATGCTCGTATTCAACATGCAATATGTTCTTGTTCTATTTAGTCTGCACTCATATTGCTCAATGTCTCACGCACGCTCTTCAGAGCATCTATAATTATTAATAATATAAAATAAAGATGAATTAAATAAAAAACAAAATAAAGAAATTGGGAATAAAAAAACTACAGAAAAAAAGGATGCAACACGAGAACTTCCCAGGAGTTCACCATCCTAATACTACTCTCGCCTAAGTACGCTTAACTTTGGAGTTCTGATGGGGTCCGATGCTTTAGTGCTCGCGTGATCGCATCTGACGTACAACATTTTCTCGTTCTGTTTAGTCTGCACTCTCATGTTGCTCATTATCTCATGCACGTTTCTGCACTCACGTACGCACGTTCTTCGAAGCATCCCTAATTAGTAATAATACAAAAAATAAAGATGAATTATATAGAAAAGGACAAAAATAAATTAATTAGGAATAAAATAACATTTAAAAATAAATTAAATAAAAATTCACATAGGAAAAAATGAACACGAGAATTTCGTGCGTGCGATGAGCATGTTGGATTGTACCTGTCACGAGTTTTCCAATGTTTTTGATCAAATGGGAACTCCTATTTATCCTGTCGAACTCTCGTTGGATTAGCGGTGTGGTAGTAAATCTGTGCATAGTTTTGAACTTTGAATGGGCTGTACAATGGGCCAATTCCAACGCAGGCTTCTGGATTTTCGCTAGGTTTGACGAGCAGTACGATGGTGCGACTCAGGCGGAACAATATTTAGTCTCGCCTCTGAATATATTCTTCGTTTTGGCATCAACTTATTCATTTTATTTCTAAATTGTTGTCGTATATTTTAAAATTTTTAAATATGACAAATGGTCAAAGGTTATAAATTTTTTGTGTTTGTCAATACGTAGTCGTTTTAGTGACCTAACTAATACTGCTGTCAGGAGCTGCTATCTCGGATGGTTTGGAGTATTTGGTTTGTTTTTTCATGCCATACATGCCTCTCATATATCTCAATTTTCGATTGCGCTTTCTATACACAAATAACTACGTGGCTTTCCGAACGTGCAGGGAGTGACTTGAGGTGCGCTGCGGTGATATGTAGGGTGCAAACCACCGCTTCTATCGGAACAAGCGCACTGCCACGGACACGGTAACTAAGCCCCCAACTCATTGATCAGGAGACAATCTAATGACATTAGCAAGTCGGCTGTAAGCCAGGGTTTGGCTTACTGATTGAATCATGGAAACATGCAAATCGGTGTTCTTAAAAACCATGAAAATTGTAAAAAACAATCGAAAACCACTCCAAAATGAAAATTTAAAATCAGAAAAAATTAATCAAAGTACTACAGTAAACCAACACTGGGCACCGGGACGCGGAAGGAAGCCTCCCTCCGCCAATTCGCTTAGGCTGCAACGCTTTGGTCAATTCGGCCCAATATTTCAGCCTAATTAATATCCCAAATTATTTTAGAACCTAATTTTTCATTTTTCATTTTCTATTTTTATATTTTACTTTCTTCTCATCTCATTTTTTACTTTTTATTTTTTCATTTTCATTTTCTATATTCTATTTTTTTCCATTTAAAAAATTTCCTTTTTCACTTTACTACACTGAAATAATTAGAATAATTAAGTATTATTATTAAAATAATTGATTTTAATATTGGAACAAATTATATTTACTGTTGGAACATTTTATTTTCACCATTAGAACAATAAAATTTTAATATTATAATTTGATGTATTAAGAACTATTTTTATTTTTTCTTTATTTTTAAATTTTCTTTTTTCCCTTTTACTGTGCCTAAGCATGCATCCATCGAAATATTTGAAATAATTTTTATTTTATTACTAGAACAATTGATTGTACTATTGGAACAATTTGTTTTTATTGCTGGAACATTTTATTTTCACCAGTAGAACAATTAAATCTTACTCGCTCATGTATTCATGTAACCGTTTGGATCCAGCCGACTAAATTATTAATTCAAACTAATAATTAGTTGACTAATTGTCAGTGTATCCTACAATAAAATGTCTGTTTCACTTGTAACTAATTGTTAGGGTCCAGGACTAATAGTTTTCGACTTGGTTTCTAGGGAAAAAATCCAAAGTATTTTAAACTTTTTACTGTACCCACAAATTGTTAGTCCGTATTATTCCATCTGAATAGACTAATAGGAACACAATTAGTCTACGGGTGGACTAGCTAGCAATTAGCCTCCCTATTAGTCGAACCGTTTGGGGAGAACTGGACTAACTTTTAGTCCGTAAACATTTAGTCGGTGGGATCAAACAAGATCTAGATTTATCTTAAAAAGTATTTTCATAAAAGTATACATATGATATTTTTAGTAAATATTTTTATAAAACGTAAGAGTCAAATTTGTATTTTAAAGATTGTGTCATTATCTAAAACGACATATTTTTTAATACAGGAGGCAATACTACTGAACCATTTTTTCTTTCTTATTATTAAGATTTTATCCTCACTATTTTATATGCTGTGATTAATTTTTTGTACAATTTATGCAAATTTTTTATGTCTTTAATGTGTATTAGCAATTTTCCTTAACGTGTTTGGTCCACCACCGACAAATAAAACAGTCAAATAGAAACGACCCAGTACTGCTGAGCCCACAATGGTGGTCGGAGACTGTCTTAAGCACCCTACGGGCACGTTCGATTACATGGGAAATAAGAGGGAATTAGAGCTCACAATGAAGAGCAAATGGAATTCTTCCCTTCCAATCCCCCTCCCATTCGCATGAAAACGAACAAGCCCTACAGGCGGAGCATAATCGAACCCACTGCGCACCGGTGCGAACCCCACCACTCCGCCGCCACCGTCAGAGCTGGCACTCGCTCCTGGCGTGCCGCCTCCCCTGGGACCTGGACCACCTGGTGCAAGTGCAACCCCTTCCTCTCCTCGCGGTCGTCCTCGCCCACCGCGTCCGGTTGCCCTGGGTGAGCCCTCGTCCCAACTTAACCCTTCCTCTTGCGCAACATACCGCGGATTTTTGTTTCTGCGGCGGCGCGCGACGATCGGGTGCGATCTTATGGCCGGATGGAGTCTCAGGGGCGCGTCTAATTTGGGATGGGTCGCGATTCCTGGCTCTCTCGTGCCTAGCTTGGGTATCGGTTTGGGGTTTAGGGTCCTACCTCTGCGCCCGCATATGACATGCATTTCGATTCCTTACACGGTAGCTTTCGCGGACTATGATTGGTGATCAACTGGAGTTCTTGCAGGCCGGGAATGCTGTAATCATTGGGCGAAATTGAGCGTCGGATTGCCATGAACTTCAACATTCTTATAGATTTATACAGTATAAAGCGATGCTTTGTGAATATTTGTTCCTTGTTTATTTATGAGCACGTGCACCTTTTTTCCCCTTTCCAAGAAATAGGCGGCGTGATTTTCTTAGACAGACGTTAGTCGCGTTACTGTAGCACGCACTCAAGGTCGCAGCTTATCTCTGCGTTTCTTTGCATTTGTGAAGAATTCAGCTCCTTGAATTTTTGTGTGCATTTTTTTTAAGTGTGCATGTTCTCATCTGTGCTTGGAGCAGATGAATAGTACTACTACTATTAGCTAACATTACTCAATTTACTTGTCCTTGCTAATTTGATGAAATTCTATTGTTTTATTTACTATTAAGGTTCAGAAGATATTAATTAAATTCAATTAAACTTAAATTGAGCAACTTTTCTGAACCTAAATGATTTGAATTGGCATATTGTATAATATAACTGCAAAGTGATTGAAAGCATTTTACTCCCTCCGTTCACTATTTTTTGTCATTCTTGCATTCAAAATTTGTTCCCAAATACTTATCATTCTCACTTCCTAATACATCTCTTTCTTTCCAATACACTTTCTCTCTTCACAATATATCTCTATCTCTATCTCTCTTCTCGTTTCCTGTGTATCATGCTTTTTCACATCTTCTTGATTCCCATGCCTAGAGCTAGAATGACAAATACAAGTGAGTTGAGAATTATCAAGAGATATAAACTCGAAAGCAGTCTCCAATGGAATACTAAATGTGCTGCCAACTATGTTTGCGGCACCTTTTTACATACGTTGCAGCACTTTCTTGTCAGTACAGTACCAGCTACCACGTTTGACACGCCTAGTGCTTTTACTCGCAATTGTGGGATATCAGGATACATGATTGTTTGGATGAGTCCTGGTTGGCAGTATTAAAATTTTTCTCGACCTTTCCTTTTTATACATAGATATGAGTAGCTTCCTTGTCATTATGTGCAAACCATTTTGGTTCTCTCTCTGTTTTAATTTAGATGTGAGTCTGACTTTTTGCGATAAATCAATAAGCACTTTCTTAACTTCCATTCATAGTTTATATCATCTGGATTCACAAACTGCAGGAGTATTTTGTTTGCCATGGAAATGTCTGCCTCTGAGGTCCAGGCTAATGAAGCCAGCAAGGACGCCAATGTCAAGAAAATCAGTCAATCAGGACTAAAAATTCGTATACGCCTACCACCAAGAAAGAGGTTGTCTGATGGCACTCAGATCAGGAGTCAAGGAGTTGCTGAGGATAGTGAAAACCTCATAGTGAAGAACTTGCGGGAAAAGACTGATAACAACACCCGAAGCACGACCTGTACAACTGCTGAAGTGATGGCTGAGAAGGCCTGCAGCAATCCACCAGGAGTAATTGAAGACATTAAAAGCCTCCCAGTCCTCCCCGCTATGGAAGTACCTAAACAGGCTGATAACAACACCAGAAGCACGTCCTCTATGGGCAGTCAAATGATGATTGAGAAGATCAACAGCAACAACCTGGGAGAAGGACTGTATAAAGAGACAAACAGCAACAATGAAAGTGACACCTTATTAAGGGACACTCCAACAGTAAAGGTTGAATTCATTGCTCCAGGCAAGAACCCTGTAACTGCTACTGAAGTGCAGACTGAAGAGGAAAGCATTTACAATGTAGGAATGAGGCTTTGTGAAGAGGGAAATAAAAAGATCTTGGGCAAGGAGCTGTCTCCTGAGAACAGCTGCAGCACACCAGTTAAGGAGTTGTGCACTGGATGTACCGTTAAGAGCCCAAGCAAGAACCTGGCAATCACTGGAATGTATGGTGAAGTGGAAAAATACTACTCCGGAATGGATCCTTGTGAAGATGCTAGCGACAAAGTCCTGGGTAATGGGCTGCTCTGTGAGACAAGAATCAACAATCCCAGTAACGGCCTATCTGAAGAAGCTAACCTGGCAACCTCTGGACTGAAATGTGAAGAGGCAGATGATAATGCCATTGGGGCTAGGCTTTATGAAGCTAGAAATTACATGGATTATGAGAAGCTGTCAGCTGAGGCTCAGAACAATGTCCCAAGCAAAAGACCTGCTGTTTCCACTAATGACAAGATATCAAAGAAAAGATTGCGTACCTCTGTGGAACATGCTACTGACACGTGCAAGAACACCTCTCCAATGAAGCCTTTCCCCTCTGTTGGCCAGGCTGTGGAACAAAGTGGCAGCACCACAAATTTGGAGGCCATAAAAATTTATAAAGAGTTTGAGGAGAAGGTCAGGAGAACCGTATACCTTGATAACTTGTCTCACCTAGCTACAGAGACAATCATAAAGATGGCTTTGGATCAGTTTGGGACTGTAAAAAATGTCAATTTTCTTACCAATTACACAGTTCCGTTTGACATTCCTCAGTCTGTATTAATAGAAATGGAAACTGAGAAGGATGCTGAGTCGGTAGTCAGTACACTTCAGGAGTTCCCATTCATGATATCTGGGATGCCAAGGCCTGTGAGGGGTAAGCGTGCCACTGCTGTAATGTTCAATGATCGTCCCAGCAGACCAGGTGGCAAGTTAGACTTCCATTGGGTGCGCCCTGCAAACCCTGATTATCAGAATGTCAGAAAGTTTAAGTTTATGTCAAAGAGACATGAGGTGGAGAACTTAGCACTAATCAGGGTAAACCCTTCTTAACTTCTTGGTTGGTAACTCTACCTTTTGTAGCTCTATTGTTGAACCTTCATGGTACCATTCTAATTCACGAAAGTTTTTGGTATAAAATCACATCATCAATTTTTTTAGTTAGAATATTTTTTTCTTAAGTAAAATTTGAATACTAATCATTGTTTACATCTGCTACATCAGTCCTTGCTGTGATGAGTCTCTTGTTTACTATTTGCTTTATTGATGAAGTAGACAAGAAGTGGTTCATAACATTTTTTGACACTGGGCATATGCTTATTACGTCTGAATACTTGTAGCTCGACCTGGAAGGGGAGAAAATGCTCGCAGCGCAGCAGCAGGACGTGTTGAATTGCAACTACAGGAAGCTTGAGACCGTGGACACTGTTGTTATGACTGGCTGGGTTGATCGCCTGTCCCGCATTTACAACATGAGGTTCAATGAGGCCTTTTGAAAGCGGCATGCATACGTGACCAATTTTTTTACTTGGAATATCATTTTGCGACGATGTTAGTGTGATCTTGGAATAACGTTTTGGGATGTGTTGCAGAGTAACTGCTTTAATGTTTTATAGTGATGACAGGATCAATTAACATAGTAACACATTCGCAGTTCAGATACAATGCTGGTGATTTTAGTTACTCTGCTTAGTCCTTGTTTGGATACTTATGGGTGTAAATAATCCATAATCCCCCAGACGTGCTGATTAAAATTTGGCTTATTGGAGAAGATGCGTAGGAAAGAAGCCACAACACATGAAAGACAATTATTTCTGATGCGGCCTCGACATATGTTAAATATAACTTCCTTTGTTTCAAAGTAAGTGTCATTATATTTTCAAAAATCTACCTCTGATCATCGTCTTATTCAAAAAAATTTTGAAAATATTATTTTTTTATTGTGAAACAATTCATTAGTAAAAGTACTTTTAACATGAATTGTTTATTTTTGTATTTTTTGTAAATTTTTTTTGAATAAGATGAATATTCAAATGTTGATTTTAAATAGTTAAAAACATCACTATTTTGAGAGTGGGACCAAGGTAGTAACAAACTCATGATATGTCATCTTTTCCATTATCAAAACTAGATGATTCCCTGCGACGTTGCTGCAGGACTTTATCTGCAGGACTTTATGAATGATTTGATGGTAATGATAGGATGGCTTAAGCACTAAGAACGTAGCCATTCAGAACAATGCCTTGTCATGAATCTCCTTGATCAGCTCCAAATACTTGTTCAACAGTTGAACTTAAACTTTCTACCCTACGTAATGCATCTTATATCCTCTTTGACACCCCCTACGCTAAATTGCTACAGTGTGACATGTTGTAACTTGGTTTGGATTAACATACCTCATTTAAATGGAAATCTGGTTGGGATAACTCCACCCCCTTGTTTACCTTTAAAAAAAATGTCTGGCTACCATTATGACAGCAATATTTAGGCCTTATTTGGTATAGATTATTTATAAAAACAACTTCTCTAAAAAAATAGCTTCTTTAAAAAATAGATTCTCTACAAAAAATATTTTTGAAACTGTTTGGTAAAACGACTTCTATTGTGGTTTTAATGTGTAAATGAGAGGAGAATTCATGAGAACCATCAGTGCTTTTGGCTC
Organism: Zoysia japonica; assembly: GCA_001602275.1. Classification (NCBI taxonomy): domain Eukaryota; kingdom Viridiplantae; phylum Streptophyta; class Magnoliopsida; order Poales; family Poaceae; genus Zoysia; species Zoysia japonica. The sequence goes on along the minus strand of BCLF01000149.1, from coordinate 37,167 downwards.
TTAATACAAATTAGAGAGGTGCTTCTTGAGCAGGGGATTTAGAAGCACTTTTTGTAAAACCGTTTGGTGGATATTTTATAGAATTCGGAACAGAAGCACTTTGACAATCCATAACAAACGAGGCCTTATTGTAATAATTGATTTCAAAGATTACAGCTGAGGTTGTGGCAAACAAAAACTAAAACAGGGGAAACCAATTCATATGTAGGGGACTTCGATATTATTTAATTAGTAGATGCAGAGAAAATTAAAGTTAAGAGTTTGAAAAACTAAATATAGGAAGTAACATAAGATACAAATTGTTTGAAAGGGAAATATTGAATATGTTTTACATATGCTGGAGAGCCATTGCGTGGCAAAGTGATGTTGGACGTGGAAATTGATATTGACTTCATATGCTAAGGTAAAAGGCTGCAATTATGAAGTTATAAAAAGGATTAATATTAGACGTGTAAAATTTATAATGAAAAGAAATTATATTGTTGAAACAAATATTAGGAAATTTTGATTTAAAAAATGAATGTAGGTGTTAGAGCAAGTATTTTTTTTTTGTTTATGACGTTTAGGAAGACTATCTGGTAAAGCCTCGTGTGTTTTTTTCACTGAGAGCCTCATGTTGTTCCCTGCATTCTGTCCCATACTCCCATCATGAGATCTAAGGATTTGTTTGCCCTTGAGCTGGTAATAGTTGGGAAATTTTTAAGTAATGTAAAATCGTAGGGTATTATTTTTTGAAGTAATAGTAGTAGATTTGAGAGGAGGTACATGTAACGACCGGGTTTTCACTTAGCTTTCGATAAGTCCCGATCTCTCGTGACATTGCCAATCCCAGAAGTTTGGCAATCACGATATCACAAGCGATCAATCAAGAAACCATAACAGAAATATTAAACAAGAAACAGATTAGAAAATAGTAGATCAGAGTGAAATTATTAGAATAAAATCCTTCAAAGGGGTCCATCGGCACGCAGGCCGGAAATATCTCAGAGCAGATATATCACTATCGTGAATTCGACAAAAGCAACAGCGTAAGTATCAACACGGCAGCGGTAGCGAACCTCCTCCACACAGGCTAGCTCGAGCGCAGGAGCGGACGTCACGGACCGTCAGCGACGTAGTCGAAGTCGAAGCTGAGCGTATACTCTGAAAACAACAAATTAGAAAGCCGTGAGTACGAATACTCAGCAAACCGCGTACTACCTAACAACAATGTATGCATGCAAATGGTTTCAAGGGTAAAGGCATGGCTCAAGTGCTAAATGCAAGTTTAAAATATTTATTTTATTTAAAGATGCAATAAAGCTTTATTTTCAAACTTGTCAAATTTTATTATCTTGCCCCGCAGAGATCTCCGTTATCTCGGACGGGGGTTCATTTTAATGCCGATGTAATCTCTACACTCGGCCACAGCTCAAAGGCCGGAGTCAAAAACACTTGAAAAAGGAGAGGAGAAAGAAAAACAAAGCTACTCAACGAGGAGCACAACTCAGAGGGTGTCCTTCCAAAAGTACGTGGCAATGCGCATCGACTAAAACTCTGCAGAGGTTATGCACCTGGACCCACGAGAAGCGTCATCGGGAATTACCGTCGTAGCCCCGACGAACACACAAGACCCGTCCACAAGCTTTAACTAGCGTCATCCGTCCTCCACGATAGGGATCTCAAAAGCCTACGCAATCGGGTCTTGAAATTGTGAAGAGCCTACCACTGCTCAGGTGGGGTATCTCGATCTCATGTGGGGAGTCAAAGCTCTACACCACACTAACACTACACCGCCAACCCACGGGTAAACAACCAGTCTCAGCAAGCTTCAAGATCAAGCCAACTGCCCATACAAGGTAATATAGTGTGCATGGTTGTCAACTGAGCGTACAAGGCTCGAAGGACTCGGTCCTTAATTGCTAGGGCAGACCATCTCTCCACCACAACTCCAACAACCAAAAAAACTCGCCGCCAAGGCCGAAGCCTCCAGTGTACCCGTCACAGGTACTCTCATAGAGACTTCCCGAAAGTCCCCCAGCTCCTCATACTCCCTTTTGCCCCCGCTAAATAGTTTATGTATAGTTATTTGCAGTACTCACACATTTGAAGCATAGTTCAAAAGCATTTAACACAAATTCTATTTTATAGTGATAGGTGTGAGATAAAAATAAATGCGACTAAGCATGGCTAAGCATAAAAGTAAAATAAATATACTAAAGCAATCCTAGGGTTGATATTTGTGGAACAGTAAACAGGCACGGCTTAGGAATGTTGCTAGCACATTTTAAAATGGTTGGCATGCAAATTAAGGTTGCAAACAAAATATGCAGTTTAAAATGCTGGGTACAAAGTGATCAAGGAACGCGGCTTGCCTGGCAAATCGGAGTCGAAGTCGGGATCTGGATCGTCGAACTGAGCTGGCTCGCAGAACTCTTCCTCAGGAACAGCAGCTAATCACAACACGAATAAGAGGGATTAGACACTAATTACGCCACAAAGAATAGAACCGGAAATTGAATCTAAATCGAAATTACTAGACTAAACGTGCGCAAAACGTTTCTCGGAGCAACCCTACACGACAAACGCGACGAGACAATTTAACGGAACAATTTCGGGATTAATCGGAGATCGAACGGGGTTCCCGAAAATTGTAGACAATCGAGATCACAAGGATTTAAATTAATTGCAGAATAATTAATCGCAGATAAATTAGCAATTAATCTAACAATTAATTGAAAAGAAAAAGGAATTGAGAGAGAGGAGAAACTGTTCTCATCGAGATCTGAAAATCGGAGCCGAAACCTCGGAGATCGGAACTCCAAACTCGTACTGGAGAATCGGAGACGAACGATGGAGACGTGCAGAGCTGTGACCGGAGGACGCGCGCAACAGAAATCCAACGCGGCAAAGCTCTGCTTGAACCAGAGGTCAAAGGAGTGCAGTGCTCTGACGAATTTGCAGGAACCGAAGACCGGGCAGACGGCAGAGTCAATCACGCGGGGACTGAAATCGAGGAATCCGGAGACGGCGTCACGCGGAAGACTCGGTGATTCGGTGCGGAGATCGTAGCGAGATGACGCGGCTCGGCACGGTGCTGGAAATCGACGGAGGCAGTGGAGACGGCGTGCAGAGGACAGCTCAAGCGGCGGGGTGGCGACCGACGACTCGACGCGAGGAACGAGGCAAACAGGCGACGCGGTCGGGCGACAGCGACGGCTCTGGCTGACGCGGTGACGACGTCGGACTGGAGGGAAGCAATGACGTCGGGCGGTTCGGCGACGCAAGAGACTGCAGCGGCGACGGGATCGAGGACGGCTCGCGCGGCAGGGAAAACGGAGAGCGGCGGCGCGAGGGAGGTGCGGTTGCCAGAAAATTGGGCTTGCGGTGGAAGAAAGGAAAAAGGGGAAAGAAAAATGAGGTGGGATAGGGTTAGGGTTAGAGGGTATTTATAGGAGGGTGAAAAAAAAATGAAGGGTTAGAAATTAATCTGGGATTTAATTAAAAATCGCAGAATAATTAAAAAGGTTGGAGAGATTTAATTAGGAGAAAATATTTAGAGACCCGAAAATTAATTTGAGAAATTCCGGAAAATAATTTTAGTCAAACGTAAAAAAAATTACGCGGACTAAATTATCCCGGCACTGGATCAATTTAGCCGAACAGATTTCGGATTTAGACGAAACGAAATTCGGTACGAAAGATTTTTGAACATATCAAAATATTGAAACAGACAATTAAATTGGAACAAAATTGAGGAAATGCCACTTTATTAACTCGAAAATTCGGGATGTTACAGTAGAACCTTTTAGTCCTTACGCTGGAGACATCATGCGGATGTATCTAACAAACTGGCATAGTACGTACAAATGCATTGTATGGTATAGAAACTGTAAATGCTGCTTGCCACCATATAAACGCTATAGAAAAAACAACACGTCTACATTTATGATGCGAGCCACAATGATACTATGGTCTATCAAAAAACAGGTACAAATTTCATACTTGAAGGCAGAAATAGTTATCCCTAGCAAGCAATTTCCTGCATTTGATGTGATTGTAATGGCAAACCATTACCATCCACATGTAATTCCTGCATTTGATCTGACAGGGTGTCCACCTAAAAAATACAAATAAAAAAAATCTGTGAATAAGAAAAAAGGAAAATGATGCAGAGTTCCTGTCAGAAAAGGAATACTATGGATCAGGAATTTGAAGTATGGTATGACAATATTACTCGTAGCATTTTATGAGTTAGAAGCATATACATCAATGCAACTATAGCAAGGCTTAGCGTATAAAGACTCAGAGACTGCTGCACAAAACAACAATCCAAAGGCCCCACGAACTTTCAAACCAGGCTTTTCCATACCACAAAACAAAGATGTATGGATTACTTACAAAATGGGACACTATCCAGAGTGTGCCCAAAAAAATCCAAATATTCATATAGAGTCTAATTATGGAGAAACACTCCACGCTGCCGGCCAAAATAAAATTTCTCAAATTTAAATGGGACAGAGGAATCATTCAATCACATAAACTCCAGGGCATGGTACTTACTAAATGGATCAGACTGAAGAAAGTTGCAGAGGAAGACATTGGCCCGTACTTTTGGATCTTGTCTTGATCAGGCTACATCATTGTTAACGCTTTTTTCGATTGCACACCGAGAGCACTATGTCGTGTGGGTCGCAACGAACTAGATCAGCGAGGTCGTCTCCGATCCGTTCGAGAAGAGGTAGGTATCACGATTTCGCTGTGAAAGACAGCTAGGTTTATGGGCAAACCTGTAAAGTGGTAGACAACACGCTTTTGTGACGAAGAACAACTAGCTTATGAGTAAACTAGCAAATGACATTGAATCTTCCGCCCGATAGGGACCCCATCTAAGCTTGAGCGTTGCCGGACATGCCCTAAATCGGCCGGCGGGCCTTAGGACGCCATCTATGGCCGTGGGGACAAGTGAATGAACAACATATAGGGGGTTGAAAGAGGTTTAGGGTTTGAAGAGGTAAAAAGTAAAAGGTACTTGGTAGAGACGATTGAATTACCCCCACAATCAGCCTTAGGGCTATTTATATAGAGGTGAGGTGGTCTTACCTTGTGCAGCCACAAATCTCTTTGATTAGAAAACAAATTAGCTCTGATTTAGTGTAAAAAATACTAAAAACAGACTTAGGTACCGGATAATCCGGTCCTGGGCCAGACACTCCGGTAGCGGACATTTCGACACATATTTGGACACTCTAGGGGTCTAAAATTCGGTTCTAGAAAATGGTCTATCGGAGTCTCCGGCTCTGGGGCGGAGTCTCCTACCTTCTTGCAGCCATTTTTGTTAAAGTCGTGATTTTCTCGTCCAAGCTCTGATTTAGGTGATCCATATATCCGTTTTAGTCGTCTTGGTGAGGGCTACGTCTTAGAACCTTCAAATAATGGATTTGGCTTCATCCTCATATCCTTTTAATCACTTCTTTCCTGCTTTAGTAGAATTTAGCCAAACTCTTCGAAAATATATTCCACGTCCTAAAAAGCAAGTTGCAAAACTATTCTTGTGAAATAACCATCATCAAACATGAATTTCTAATCTTCCCGGGATGCCTAGACACTCCGGCCCAATACCGAAGACTCCGATACCGAACACTCCGGTCGTCGGCTGGATACTCTGGTGGGTTTTAGATCAACTCCAAAAGGGGTGCTCTCGAACCCTCCAGCCCATCACCAAACACTCTGGACCAATTTCAGAAGGGGGTTCACTGGACACTCTGGTACCTAGCCGGACAGTCTGGTACTTGTAAATTTTGAGTATCAACATATCCTCCTGTTTTTTTGATAAATTTTACATAAAAAAAATTCTTTAGACTCAAAATTATTCTAAAGTGATAATAAAAAAAAAATCCATTGCCCATGTTATCCCATAAGATAATATTCATATTCTTGACCGAATGGAACTAAGCACTTTACCGCACAGTTGACAGGTATGACAAATATTTCTATTGTAGCATCTTTTTCCTTATATTTCACTTAGCGGCTTTTGCCCTCCCCCTCGACTTTCGAAGTTATTAGTAGCTCAACGATGGCTGATTACAACGCATCGGCTATAGAAGTCTCATTCTCTTCTACCTATGTCAAAACTATGTCATTTTGCATTTAAACACTCTCATCAAATTCTTCAATGTTCGGCAATGAAGCTTAATAGTTCATAAAAATGTTTATATGCCGAATTTTGAACTTCCCTTGAAATATTATGCTAGAAACGCATGAGCAATGACTAAAATGACTCTTCAGCACTTTGATATGGCTATATCCAACTTTAGAACAAAAATAGCCGAATTATTATTTTCTCAGTCAAAACCAGAACCTCCAGATTGCCAAACCGGAACTCTCGGTTTTGTCAGAATTTCAGCATTGGCAATTTCAAGTATTGATCATTTGACAACTAAAAATTATGTTTCATCGACATTGCAACCGGATACTTATCATGCCAAATACATAGCTACAATCATTATGTATCTAAATGCTTAACAACACCAATTGATATAAGATTTAGCATCTAGGCATACATCAATGTGAGCACTATGATCCATCTTTCATGTACTTATATGATTCAAATAGACTCCAAGAAATAATACAAATGTCATATATATGGTTATTTCGATCTTCATAACTAAAATTAATTTCAACAATTGTATGCCCATTTGAACATAACCCTTCATAGCATGAGCAATATTTGTACTCTCAAATATTAAAATAAGACCAAGAAGGATGAGAGCAAACATATATGGAGATGGCTATAAGTCATACGCATTGGTGACATGGACAATAAATCAAGATGAAGAAATGATCAATAATCTTGATGATCGGGCACATACCTTAATTGTTTCTTAGCCCTTCTTGTTTCAACTATCTGCTGTGCACCCATCACTTGATCACCATGATTGTCACATTCTTGCAAACTCTCTTTGCGAATCCATGCCATGCCCTTTTCTTTCAACTCTTCCGCACTAACTTTTTGCAATTCCTTCATTTGTCAATTTGAGAAATCGAGTGGACCTCTCTGTTGTGTCTTTGTTTTGGGAATTGTCAATTCTAATTTGCTCTTGGACACCTCCAACTTCTTTGGTTCAGATTTGGCATTAAGAATACCAACACTTGGCTGGGCTGTTTCATGCCTTTGCCACTAAAAGCCTAAGTTTTCGACCTATGAATCGGCTTTTCTTTACGTAAATTCATATCCGACCTTTTTTTATTTACGGCCATCTTTTTTGACACGGTATACTACTTGCCGAACCACTTTTACCTTATCTTGAGCTATTGGCCGATTCTTGTTATCGAAATGGTCTCTCGCGTATGATTATCTTCCTGTGGTTTGTCTTCCTGTATTTATATTTTGCTTAGGATAGAATTGAGGTTGCATCTATGAACCATGCCAATCCCATGATGAATAAAGATGAAAATCTATAGTGGGTGATCCATATAGCATCGGTATAATCGGCGTAAAAGAAAGATATGTAGCCTTTGAAAAAACTTTCTTCCTTTGTCGATTTCAACCCTCATGTTTGTATTTTGGAGGCACTCTTGATGGCTTGGGGTAGTTTGGCTTAAAAGCACTCATTGCATCTCTTTCCTTGACATATTTAGCCAAAAGCTCTTCAAATGTAAGCTTTAACTTTCTACCCTAAGGTTGGCCATGGTATTTACCTCTATCAACCTTTTTTATATTGACTCAGATTTTTGCTCATTCCATTGACTCTGCGAAAACCGAAAATTTTGATTCGGCAAACCGAAAGTTTCGGTTTTTTCAGCTTTGCTAGGTTTGTCCGATTTGAAGTTAATTGGTCATGAGCAAGCCTAAAAACCTTTTGCTGCCCCCAATACACGATGGATCTTTTACAATCTTTATAAAATCATCACCTTTAATAATGTCATCACGAATCTCATCAATAATTGTATTCTTTTCATTTGGGGGCTTTAAATCATTTTTGCCAAGAATCAACTTATCGCTTTTAGATGAATCGGTCTGTGACCGAATTGACAACCTTTTACTATCAAGACCAATTGTAGACAACTGATCCTCCTTATGTGTTTCTCCAAAACTCAATCGTCCATCATTGATGACCGATTGGACTTTTTGATGAAACATATTGCAATTTCGAGTACTATGATCAAAAGAGTTATGCCATTTACAATACTTTCGCTTCCCTACATCCTGAAGTGATGATACGACTTTATGATCCATGAGCCTAATAGAATTATTCTCTAGCAAGCTATCAAATAGATCATCACACAAAAGTCAAATCAAAAGTGTACTTCATTTTCTTTAGCCGATTCTTTTGAGGAGACGGCTTTAAGACTAAGCAAACGAATGGTTTATAATTCTCTTCTATCCATTCGGCTATACATTTACTTGTGTTTCTTTTACCGGATGCTTTAAAATCAACTACTATGCTAGCGTCGGTCGATGTTGATTTTCTTCTTTTAACTCCAGAGTGGCCACAAGCAAACCAAGTAAGCAACTTTAGCAATGATGAGGTTAAAACTTTGAATGCCAATCTATTGCTATTATCAGCCTTTCTAATTTTAACAATGCATTGGTCGATATTATGTGAAGACTCCATTGCTAACAAGTAATTTACCCTCAATCGATCTCTTAGAATTATTTAAGATGGTAGCACTAATGGATGTATCAACAGAAAACTTGTGATCTGAATGGAAATTGAGTAAAGTACTTGTAAAACATAACTTATAAAAATGTTAGAGAGGCGTGAAACCTTGATATAAACTGATGAAAATCAGAAGTCGAAAGTTCTGGTTTTTCTAGAGTGGCTGGAGATCACCAAACTGTGGTATGGCAACGCCTTTGTATTCTTGTCATTCTATTTTCATGCTCCTGTTGTTGCTCTTTATTAACCAAACCTTGTTCGGTTATGGGTTGAGAATGATTTATAGAATAATCACTTGAAAAACATATGACCTTTTTAGAAAAATTAAACATACATACCTTTTTACATTTGATATCCTCATGTGTAGCTATGTTTATTTCCTCGATCTCACTTTTAGCCGATAATTCAGTAATAATCGGCTTTATTGAAACAACTTCTAATTCTTGCAAGAAAGTTTGCAAAATTCGCATCTAATTTCTCTTTGATATTCAAGGATTCATTTGGAGACGAAATAGGAGATATTGCTGAATTTTCATTTGTTTAGGTATAATTACTATTAGCACCTAAAGCTGAATTAGTGGGCAAAGTATATGAAGTGCAGCATGTGGAGGTATGTGAATGCTTGCTAAATTTTTATTAATTCGGCTACAATTTTTAGCAATATATAGAGGCGAATTATAATTATTAAGACTCGAGTATAGTGCTGAATTTGAAGATGTAACCTACACTCTAGTAACATGCGAAGCATCATATGCCACTTGAGGATAATTAGATGAACTAGCATGGCTATATGTGTCATGTATCGGCACGTTATATGAAGCTATCATAAATGATGTAATTGGTGCTGATGCATTGAAAGAAGAAACACCATATTGAACATTTATAAAATTATTAGTATGTGGTGTTTCATAAAACTTGGCCGAACTTATCATGTTGGCTTGATCTTGATAACTACGCATCAGCATATGAGCTTGCCCCATTGCCGATGCATGAGAATATGTGTATTGGATGTTGCTAGTAGAATTTAAATTTGAAGTAAATACATCATGAACAATGGGTCTTTGCATATATTAAGAATGATGATTCGAATAGTTAAGACCACTATCAATATAATGACTAGTCGATGCAATATGCTCACTATGATATCTAGCAACATCAATATGAGAATTTGTGGTGCTTACAAAATGACCATTAAAGGTTGCTATTGGATTTGCATATTCGACCTTGTGATCACCGTAGCGGTATGGACAGCCCGCCATATACTCCATTCTTGTCTTGATCAAACCGCAAGAATAAGACGGACTTGATTCCTTCTTCTTCTTTATTCTTAGTCTTTACAAGTAAAACCTGCTCAACAAGAATAAGGACAACCACAAATAGATGCAGTTAGCTCAAGAAGGCCATATACAATGGTGATGGTGAAACACAAAGACGGATCAATTAGAGAAAAGGCAAGGTTAGAAAAAATTGGTTGTTATGACCAAAACCGAACAAGCGTCTCCAGCGGAGTCGCCAAAAAGTGTGTTGACGCTTTTTTCGGTCACACACCGAGAGCACTAGGTTGTGCGAGTCGCAACAGACCAAATCGGCGAGGTCACCTCCGATCGGTTCGAGAAGAAATAGGTATCACGATTTCGCTGTGAAAGGTGCTTAAGTTTAAAGGCAAACCTGCAAAGTGGTAGGCAACACGCTTTTGTGGCGAAAAACGACTAGTTTACAAGCAAACTAGCAAAGGCCGTCAAATCTCCTGCCCGGGAGGGACCCAATCTAGGCGGGAGCGTCGCCGGACGTGCCCTATGTCGGCGGCAGGCCCTAGGACGCCATCTATAGCCGTAGAGACCGGTGGATGAACAACATAGAGGGTTAAAAGAGGATTAGCGTTTAGAGAGGTAAAAAGTAAATGGTACTTGGTTGACACCTGTCTTTATATAGAGGTGGGGTGGTATTACCCGTGCAGCCACGAATCTTCTTGTTAGGAAACAAATTAACTATGATTTAGTGTAAAAACTATTAAAAACAGGCTTGGGTACTGGATACTGCGGTCCTGGGCTGGACACTCTGGCACATTGTCGATTGGACACTCTGAGGGTCTAAAATTCGGTTCCAGAAAAGGGTCTTTTGGAGTCTTCGGCTCTGGGTCGAAGTCTCTGGCCCTGTCATAGCCATTTTTGTTAAGGCCGTGACTTACTCGTCCGGGCTCCGATTTAGGTGGTCCATATATCCGTTTTAATCGTCCTAGCGAGGGCTACGTCTTGAAACCTTCAAATCATGGATTTGGCTTCATCTTCCTGTCTTTTTAAGAACTTCTTTCCTTCTTTTGTAGAATTTAGCCAAACGCTTCGAAAATATCTTCCACATCCTGAAAAACATGTTGAAAAACAATTTTTTATAAAATAACCATCATCAAACATGAATTTCCAATCTTCTCAGGATGCCCAGACACTCCGGCCCAGTACCGAAGACTTCGATACCGTACACTCCGATGGGTTATAGATCGATTCCAGAAGGGGAGCTCTCGGACCCTCTGGCCCATCACCGGACACGCCAAACCAATTCTAGAAGGGTGTTCACTGGACACTCCAGTACCTGGCCAAACACTCCAGTGGTTCTAGGCCGATTCCCTAGAGGGGTCTCTCGGACATTCTGGTCATCGGCCGGACAGTTCGGTACTTGCAAATTTTGAGTGTCAACAATCATTATACATTTCCTTGTCTTGAGGGCAGCATAGTAGTAGAGAATAGGGTTATAAAGAGATAGCACATGAGACGGCACGAAACCTGGGCACACGTAAACATCATATCAGGTCCTCAGAATAGAACGACTATGATGCCTGAAAGACATCATTAGTATTATATTTAAGTTGTTCAAAGCATTTCCAATGCAAGAATATGACAAATCTGAAACATTTCAAACCAATAAGATGAACTCTGCACCATTGTGAATGCATAGGAATTTTTCACTATTAATTAAAAGCTGTAAGACAGTAGGATAGTAAGCGGATCCTGCAAGGAAACAGATTCAGCACACAGTAAGAAAGAAATTAGAACTGATAAAAAGTATCACAAGAGAAAAATGTTAACTTGGATGGCTACTGTTTTTAGGACTGAAACCTAAAAATTAGTTGTGATAAACTTTGCAGGTCCTAATTAAAAACCCATTTGATAAATCCGGGTATTAAAATGGATCTAAAAGGTTCTAGTGACTAATCAGAAACTTTTGATGAGGATTTTTTTTTTCTATCGATGTAACTAACCGATGATGAGTTATCATTCACATCAGGAAATCTAGACATTGAAAATTAAAATACGTGGCCAAGATTGAAGTTAGCCCAAGAACATGCAATTTACTTGAATGAGGAAACTGCACATTAGATCTCTAATATCCCCCCTTAGGAATAATCATGGTTCAGTAAATTTTAAAGCAGGTTTGTGGTAGCTAGACAAATACATATTTATTTGTATGGAAGTAAACTTGAGGGACCAAATTTATCTTAACAAAAAAAATACTAAAGAGGAGATTATATATGGAACTACCTGATAGTATGAATGGGACATCGATGGATGGAGGCTCCTGCTAATCCTCATACACACAACTGAAATAATTTAGCCAATGTGATTAAAAATTATCTGGAAAAGACAAAGTATTAAATACTCAAATCAAATGCAAGGAACACCTCTTTATACGTAGGAACTGCAATTAGGAAATTTACTGGAGAAGAGAAAAAAAAAGGTTATGCATGCCTCGATGATTACATTGAAACTCAAAGAAAATCAAAACAATCTGAATCCTAAAAATTGGGAAGAGGATGTCAAAGGAAAATTTTGATTATTTTGTACTCACATTATAAGCTGTCAAATCAAACCAACTGCAGATTTGCTCGAAAACCTCTTCAGAGTTCAGATTTCATGCCATAACATTTATTCAGCAGAGGTACAATTACCTTTGGCAAAGGGAAAATAGAGCGCATAAGTGTTTTGCTCTCCAAATCTCAGTGCAGGAACATCAAAAGTGGGGAAAAAGTAGGGACTGAACCGTTGGCAGTGGAGCCGGCATGGCCGGCCGAATCCTGCACACATCCGATCGAATCTGGTGCAAATTGACAGGGTGGTGGGGGGAAGCCGGCAGGGGCGAGTCCCACGGCTGTGGCTCTAGGGGGAAGCACGACGGAGTGGATACCCAGGCCGCTGGGGAGGAGAGGCAGCTGGGGCGGAGCCAGGCGGCTCGAGATCCAGCGATGGGAAGTTGGAGAAGGCAGAACCTACGGCGCAGGAGTTGGAGGCCCAGTCAGCATCGACCGACGTTGCAGAAACTGGCGGCGCGCCCCGGGTGCCGGCGAGGCCGAGCCGAACAGAGTTGGAGGAGCCAAGGTAGACAGCGGTCACGGCGGGATTTGGCGGGGCAGAGCTAACTCCGCTGCCAACGGTTACATGATGTCAAAACTACCGAAACCGCTGCTGGTAATATCAGTTCGGTTAGCTGACATCACAGTAACCAACACCGATGGTAACGTAAATAGTGTTCGTTACTGGGACGTCAGTAAAGAACACTGGTGTAATGAAGTCACTGGTGTCATTCTTGTTGGAGTCACCGTGACCGACACTGATTATACTGTTATCAGTGTCGGCCGTATGATGTCAGTTGACCGACACTAATAATTTGTTGCAGTGTTGAATTCTTTTGTTTGACATTAATTATCACTTACAGTAATGTCGGAGGAGAAGCGTCGCACAATTTGATCGACATTGCAGAACTTTATGATTCGCTATTGAAAGGTCTTTTTTAGTAGAGAAAGGATAAAGCAGCAGTAGATTTATATGGACGGTAAGGATTAATCAAACAAAAAAAATCAGATGGTTTCAGTTTAAGGGTGACGTGGCTCAACGTGAGAACAGATATGACTTGTAGTGGATGGCACAAATATAAGTATTATAGATGAGCTATCACTAGCCTCAGAGGTATTAGCATCATCCCTACCCCTAATAATGTTCTAATCAAAAAAATCTTCATCTACACGTCTAATTGTACCAAAACTAATTCTACTAAAGTGAATACATCTACATCCACTCCACAATTGTACCTTGATTATCACAAATCTAACGGTTTTGATTTGCTCTTATACTTTGATACGGCTGAGATTGTTTGGATCTTCCACCCTCCCACCTCTTAGTTTTGAAAAAATAAATTCTACTACTACTCCCCTCCCACGTGTTGGTTTAGGAAAAAAAATAAAAATAAAAATTCCACTGCTCCTCACCTTCCCGCTTTGGTTTAGGAAAAAGTTAAAATAAAAATCCCACTACTCCTCACCCTTTCACCTCCTCGTTCATTTTGATGATGGAGTGGAGGATGACATATCATTTTGTTAACATCATTTTACAACTTACAAATAATCAAATAAAATTAATCAGTATTGTTTGACACCTAGCTTATTTAAACAACATATTCTCCAGACAGCAGTATATCATAAAAGGCTGCTTCAAGCAAGTTCAAGAAAAGCCGATCCAAGTAGGACCTTACAATAAGCATTATGTATGGTGTTATGTGGATGGAGAATTTGACCTTATATTGTATTTAGCATTTGTTATGTAGAAACTGGCTGCTCGAAGCACAGAATTCATGTGTAATTCAAAAGTTGAATACATTAATGTCTTTATCTTTGCGCCCTGTGCTGCAGAATGAATAAGAAGACTGTTCATGCTAAGATTTTTCATTTCTTGTCTGCTCAAAATGTTAATAGATTAATCTGTTGTGTTTATCTTGTAACGAATAACAACTTGAGATAAGGATCAGGGAGTTGGAACCTGTAAGTCTGTTAGGTGTTGTCATATGTTGCCAGAACTCTTAGATGATCTCTCCAAATTGTTATAATCATGTATATCCTTACGCTGTCAGGCTCCTATTTAACACGTAACAGCAGCTCTGACGGGAGTTAACACGCTTCATCAAGCCCTCTAAATTTTACACGAAGTACTTGGTTGCAGAACAACTAGTGTCATGAGTATATTTCTTACAAGGAAAGTGTTGACACCCAAAATTTGCATCTCGAAAAGAACGAAAGTTCTGATTTTTCGAACTGGACGCTCCAGTTTAGTAGACTGAATACGGTAGAAAATATCTAAATTCCGTTCGATACTGATTGTTTTGCAAGAATTGTTTTCCAACATGTTTTTCATGACATGGAAGATATTTTCGAAGAGTTTGGCTAAATTCCACTAAAAAAAAGGAAATAAGGGCTTAAAAAGACATGAATATGAAGGGAAATCCATGATTTGAAGATTTCATGACGTAGCCCTAGCCGAGATGATCGAAACGGATATATGGATTGCCTAATTTGGAGGTCGAATGAGAAAATTATAGACTTAATAAAAAACGTCCGAGTCGCCACTAGAGAGTCTGCTACCGGAGTGTCCGGTAAGCCCTCTCTGGACACGGGATTTTACCCACCGGAGTCTTCGGTAATGTGTCAGAGTGTTCGGTACCTAAAGTCTGTTTTTGATAGTTTTTACACCAAATTAGAGCTAATTTGTTTTTTAATCAAAGAGATCCGTGGCTCCACAGGGTAAGACCACCCAACCTCTATAAAGAGGGCTAAGGCCGATGAAGGAGGTAATCCAATCGATTCTACCAATTGGCTCTTTACTTTTTGCCTCTCCAAATACTAATTCTCTTCCAACCCCCGATGTTATTCATCCACGGGTCTCCACGGCCATAGATGACGTCCTAGGGCCTGCCGGCCGACCTAAGGGACGTTCGGTGAGGCTCACGCCCAGACGCGGTCCCTCCGGGCGAGAGATTCAATGACCTTTGCTAGTTTGCTCGTAAACTAGTTGTTTTTCGCCACGAAAGCGCGTTGTCTACCACTTTGCAGGTTTGCTCGTAAACCTAGCCGCCTTTCACAGCGAAATCGTCATACCTATCTCTTCTCGAACCGATCGAAGGCGACCTCGCCTATCTGGTCTGTTGCGACCTGCACGACTTAGTGCTCTCGGTGCGTTGACCCGATTTGAGTGTCACCGCACTTTTTGGCAACTCCGCTGGGGACGATTATTCAGTTTTCATCGTACTAACTAAATTTTTCTAACCTAGCATTTTCCCTAATTGATCCATCTTTGTGATTCGCCATCACCACTGCGTCTGGCCTCTTTAATTCGATTGTATCTATTTGCGGTTGTTCTTATTCTTATTGCAGATTTTGTTCGCAAAGGCCAAGAAGAAAAAGGAATCAAGGCCACCTTGTTATTTCGGTTTGATGAAGAAAAGAAAATAAGCAAACACCTGGCGGGCTATCTATATCTCCACGATGATCACAAGGTACAATATGCAATATTAGCACTTAATGCTCATTTTGCAAGCATCGCAAATTCTCATATTGATGTTGCTGGATACTCTAGTGAGCATATTGCATCAACTAGTCATTATACATATAGTGGTCTTTGTTGTGATCTTTTCCCGGCGTCTAGGAGTGCAGATCCGAGAGTTTCGTGTCGGTAATAGATCTGTGGTTCGGAGGTGGTCAATACCTTCGAATTCGGTCGTCGGAGTCGTGGAAGGCGATCCGGCCATCTACCCTTTGCCGGTGCGGTCCTCTGCGCTAGGGCAGCGTCGGTCGGTGGAGAGGACAGTGGCGTAGAAGTCACGGCGACGTCGTCGATCTCCCGGTGACGGCGGTCGTCGTGGCGGTGACGGCGGTGGTGCTTCCCGTCGGCACAACGCCCCTTCACAGATCGGGTTTAGGGTTTTGTCGGTGGGGTGCGGCGGTACGGACGAACTTAGGTCATGAGTCCCGGCCGGCCCCCCACCTCTATTTATTGTGGCGCTGGCGACAGGGGCCCACCAGCCATAATGGGCTGGGCGCCCCCGATCAGGGCGCGATTAGGTCAAGAGCCCATTAAAGCCGTTGGGCCAAAATGGGTAGAGATCAATTTCTAACATTCTCCCCCTTGATCTCACTTTATACTTTTATCTTTATTACTTTTTAACTTCACTCATTCCATTACAGATTAATGCATAGAACTGTCTCATCGTCATGGTCAATCGCCGATAGACTTAACAGCTACAATACATTTTTCTGTTATGAAATAGTTACTATAATATTTCTGGGCCATCTTTTAGTTCAGGAATTACATGTTTTCTCTTAAATCCATGCGGGCAACATGTTCAATAAATACTTTGGGTGGTAAGCCTTTAGTAAGCAGATCCGCTAGCATCTTTGCGGTGCTTATATGCTCAAAACTTATGATTTGATCCCGAACTTTATCTTTCACAACATAGTACTTTATGTCAATGTGTTTGGCAGCACCACTTGACTTATTGTTGTGTGCATACGTTACTGCGGGTTCGTTATCGCAGTACAATTTAAGTGGTCCATAGATGTCGTCAACCACTTTTATATCGGGTATGAACTTCTTAAGCCAGTTCACGTGCCCCGTAGCCTCATAACATGCTACAAACTTGGCATACATTGTAGATGATGTAGTGACGGTTTGCTTTGAGCTTTTCCACGAAATAGCTCCTCCAGCGAGAGTAAACACATATCCGGATGTAGACTTTCTATCATCTCCCGCGTAATCAGAATCCGTGTACCCACTGTATGAAGTGAATCTGATTTTCTGTATGTCATCATGAGGCCTTTTGTTCCTTGCAAATAGCGCAAGACTTTCTTTATCAATTTCCAATGCTCTATTTCAGGATTGCTCTGGAATCTGCCAAATAACCCGGTAACAAATGCTAAGTCAAGGCGTGTACACACTTGAGCATACTGTAAGCTTCCGATAGCTGAAGCATATGGAACCGCTTTCATTTGATCGATCTCATATTGGTTCCTGGGGCATTGAAAATCCCCATATTTGTCGCCCTTGACTATAGGTGCAGGTGATGGACTACATTTATGCATACCATATTTCTTTAAAACTTTCTGTATGTATGCTTTTTGTGACAGTCCCAATACCCCTTTGTTTCTATCTCGGTGAATTTTGATTCCTAGAACGAATGAAGCTTCACCAAGATCTTTCATATCAAAGTTTGAGGACAAAATCTTCTTTGTCTCCAGTAGCAGACTGACATCACTGCTAGCTAGTAGGATATCATCCACATACAGGATTAGAAAAATAAACTTCCCATCTTTAAACTTTGAATAAACACAGTTGTCCTCTATATTTTCTTTAAACCCAAATTTCTTGATCGTGCTGTCAAACTTCAAGTACCATTGTCTTGAAGCTTGCTTTAACCCATAAATCGATTTCTTTAGACGGCATCTCAGTTTTTAACTTCCTTCTATGACAAAACCTTTCGGTTGTGCCATGTAAACATTTTCCTCCAAATCCCCATTGAGGAATGCTGTTTTTACATCTATCTGATGTAACTCTAAATCATAATGAGCCACTAGTGCCATTATGATTCTGAAGGAATCTTTACATGAGACCGGCAAAAAGGTCTCATTGTAATCAATCTCTCCTCTTTGAGTAAAGCCTTTTGTCACGAGTCGTGCTTTATATCTTTCTACGTTCCCTTGGGAGTCGAGTTTTGTCTTATAGACCCATTTACAGCCTACTGTTTTGCCTCCTTTAGGAATTACTTCTAAGTCCCAGACTTTATTAGCCTTCATAGACTTCATTTCTTCTTCCATGGCCTCAAGCCATTTTGAAGAGTTTTCGCTTCTCATGGCTTCTTCAAATGAGGTGGGATCATCCTCCATTTGAAATTCTTCTATCTGATAAACTTCATAGTCATTAGGAATAGCTGATCTTCTTACTCTTTGAGACCTCCTCGGGGCCTCTTCATTCTGTACATTTTCTGTTTGAGGCTGTTCTTGCTCCCCCTCATCTGTGGCAATAGATTCTATTGGATCCTGAGAAACAGGTTCCTCATTCTCATTCATTGTTGCCACAGGAGGAACAATAACAGGTGCTTGCACCACAGTATCTCGCACTGTCGGTGCAGCGACAGCAGGTAGTGTAAAGAATGGCTCTTGAATCATCGGAGTGGGCGCATACGCCCGCTTCTCTTCAAGGTCAATCTCTCGAGCTACCATGCTCCCCCTCATCATCTCATCCTCTAAGAAGATAGCGTGTCTCGTTTCTACAAACTTTGTATGTCTATCTGGGCAGTAGAAACGATAACCTTTTGACTTTTCTGGGTAACCAATAAAATGGTAACTCACAGTTTTGGGATCAAGCTTCCCAATGCTTAGGTTAAATACTTTAGCCTCAGCTGGGCTCCCCCACACTCGTAAGTGGTTTAACGAGGGAACTCTACCTGTTCACAATTCGTAAGGTGTTTTCGGCACCGATTTACTGGGTACTCTGTTGAGAATATGAATGGCGGTTTTTAACGCCTCCATCCACAAACTCAATG
The DNA here is from genome assembly GCA_001602275.1 of Zoysia japonica. Taxonomy (NCBI): domain Eukaryota; kingdom Viridiplantae; phylum Streptophyta; class Magnoliopsida; order Poales; family Poaceae; genus Zoysia; species Zoysia japonica. The sequence continues at coordinate 18,172 of BCLF01000149.1, read as the reverse complement.
GCAGTGTGGAATAGCTCATCATGCTTCGCACCATATCCATCAGGGTACGGTTGCGTCTTTCAGCTACTCCATTTTGCTGAGGTTCGTCCGGTGTAGAATACTGGGCCACTATTCTATTTTTCTGTAGAAACCTTGCAAAAGGTCCAGGAACTTGTCCATACGGGGTATGCCGACCGTAGTACTCCCCTTCATGATCAGATCATACTATCTTTATCTTTAAATCGTGTTGGTTTTCAACTTCAGCCTTAAATATCTTAAATTTATCCAAGGCTTCATTTCTTTCTTTGATTGGATAAATGTATATCCATATCAGGAGTAATCATCCGTGAATGTTATGAACGAGTCATAAACATCTATACTCTTCACAGAAAAGGGACCACAAATATCCATGTGAATAATTTGTAGAAATCCTGTGCTTCTTTTTGCATCTTTCTTAATTTTCTTTACATATTTTCCTTTAATGCAATCTCGACATTGTTCTAAGTCTGAGAACTCTAGTGGAGAAAGAATATCATTCTTAACTAGTCTTTGTATTCTCCCCCTCGAAATATGGCCTAAACGACAGTGCCATAATTTCGATGACTCGTCTAGAGTTCTTTTTCGTTTTCTATTTTCATTGATGGACGAGGATTCGTTTATCTCGCACGCAACATTATCATTATCACATACGAC